>VZRE01002388.1:0-31937 GCA_013396775.1 Cephalopterus ornatus
TAAGCTCTGCCAGGGGAGGTTTAGATTGGTTATTAGAAATAAAAAAATCAGGCATTGGAATGGGCTGCCCAGAGAGGTGGTGGATTCACCATCCCTGGAGGCTTTTAAGGTGAGACTGGATGTGGCGTTTAGTGCCACAATCTAGTAACCACGGCAGTGTTTGATCAAGGGTTGGACTTGATTATCTTTTCCAATCAAGTTGATTCTATGATTCTTCCTCCTTTTACTTTTATTCTCTTTTTAAAGTTTTCAGACAAGTTAAGTAGTGGCATAGATGTAAGCTAATGTAGTTGGAAATACGGAGAGAAATTCAAAATAAAATGGTTAGTTATCTGCCAGTTTTAAAATATTTACCTTTTCCTTTCAAAAAATTATTTAGATCATAATCAGAGACAGAACATAATGTCATCAAAACCAAAATGGTATTCCGCTACTTTCTACTGTCATTTTGTCTCTTTTACCTCCTGCACAAGAAGATAGCAAAGTCTTTATCTTACATTTGCTTAACATTTTTTCAGAAAGATTTTGGTAGCTATTTTGAAACTACTTGGCTTAGGGACTAATTTACAAAGAAACTTTCCACAAGCAAGAAATATTGAGTCTCTGATCACCCTTGGGAAACAGATGAAGTGGTTCTCAATAAAAACCTGATTCCCAAATCTAAACAGCACAATAGAAAAACTGATCTGACCTAAAACATTTTTTGTACATTCCATTTTAAGACCTTCATGTAAAGAATTGCAGTATACAAAAAGCTGAGCTTCAGGTGCTCCAATCCTGCTGGATATTACAAATGCTACCTCTATTAATTTCCTCTAGAGAATAAAATCTTAGAGATTAATAATAGCTATTTCAAAGGTGGAGCTAAAGCCTCAGGATTTAAAAACATCTTACACAACTTTTATTCCGTATCAATAAAGCTTAAAAAATCATTTCCCCCTCAGCCTTGAAAATCTGGCTTAAGACCATAAAATAATTAGTTACCTGTTTCTGGATTCCAAACATAAGCCTTTCCATCTTCACTTCCTGAAAACAGGAAGGTACCACACGGTGTTAAGGTGCTGTGAATCTTTTCTCTGTAATTTGTGGCACCTATGTACTTCTTTGTAGCCAAGCTAAAGATAAAGAAAGTTTACAAATGTAGGAGATACTTTCAGAATAAACAATCTAACTTTTTATGTATCAGTTCCCCCCTCTATTCCTCAGAAAAATCAATACACCTAGCATTCCAAATAGATATGTGCCTTCTGCAGCGTGCACTGTTTACCCTTTATTTTCCCTGACTTTCATAATGCACCTGACATTACAGATGAAAGCAGACATCCTTGTCTTTCAGTAGAAGAAGAAAATCCTCAGATCTAGAGAATGGATACAGATGTAGTAATTTGCGTTGTCTTGATATTGGGCTTTGCAAAAAATGGGGAAATTGGCACTATTGCTCCAAGCTCTATCAAAAAATTTTCATTATGCGTCTTGAGTCTGAGTGCTTAAATTTATCTAGCAGGTCTCTTCAGCTCTTCAGACTAATGTCTCCATGGTTAGAAAATCAGCAGTAGAATCAACAAATTTCAGACATAAATGTTAATTTACTATTAATATTTTTAATATTATTTTGCAGCTTAGGTATCCTAATCTTTTTTCCAGTGAAGCACTACTGGTCAGCTCAGTAATCATGACCAAATAGTTTGCAGGCATCAAGTAGGAGAGAATCTACAAAAGGATGGAAGAAGCAGAAGTCAGCTTTTAAAAGGCTATTTCAAACATGAGGCATAGCCTAGAAAAAGATATGAAAGTTCAGCATGGAGGCTAACACAGCAGCAATACTACAACACAGAATTTGAGGCAAGAAGAATAGCAACAGTCTACCACATCCCTCAAAGACAGAAGACAGTAGTTTTTCAAATATGTTACAGAAGAAATAATGGAGGTATGCTGGGAGGAATGCAGTGCATCACATATGACAGGAAAATTATTTTAAACAATATTCTGAATAAACATACTCCATATGCAATTCTATCTGGCAAGTAAGAGAAAAGGATTCCTTAGTGATCACAGTGCAAGCCCAAATAAGAGTTTTACCTGTGTGAATAAAAAGAGATAGTATCTCTGAGATGTCAACAGAAGAGCTCTGCAAGTTGTAAAACAAACCTGCATATGAAACCCTAAGGAGAGGACTGAACCAAATCTCTGATCACATACCTAAGTGACAAGACAGCAGTATTAACCAAAAAGATCAAAAAAGCAAGTTGAAAGAGGAGGGTTAAGAGCAATAAGCTATCAATCAAAGTGAATTGTGATGATCTGTGACCTCCACCCCCTCTTTTCTCATGCGGGGAATGAACAGTTAATGCTGACGTGTAAAATTATCACTGCTGGGTATCTGACCCTGTGGTTTATTGATAGACTTAAGCCAATGTAACTGTGGGCTGTGGTCAAAGTAGCAGTCCTGCTGCTGTCCCCTCCACCCTTGTTTTCCCAGGCTCTCCCTCATTTCTTCTCTAGTGTTTAGGCAGCTATCAGATGAGTTTGATCAGATAGTTGATTAAAATGAAAATTAATCATTTGTATTTGTAGGCTGATTTTTCAGTCGGATCAGCACACTGATCTGACTTACCTTGCATCAAAAGATCTCTAGAGATGATAAAAAGGAAATGTTAGGAATACATGGCCAAAGGTGTGAGAGACCAGAGGAGATGGTGTGTCCTATGAATAAACTCACTTAAAATAATTGTGAATTTGCACATTATTAACCCTTTCCTAAAGATTAATATGCATGTCCGTTTTCCCCTCTCAAACTAAAATTCTGTACTTTTTAGAAAGAGTAGCAACAGAAGAACACCATCTGCCTCAAAAACTACAGGTTCGCTCTGTTAATCTATCGATTTCATGCTTTGATTGAGTGGATAGTTTAGGCTTCTAGCATGGTCATTATAATGTACCATTCACAGTAAAAGAGGAAAAGTGCACTCTAATACTGTAAAGTCTTCACCTAGTTCAAACATTCAATCCAATAGAATAACAGAACAGCTTAGTTTGGAAAAGACTTTCAAGAACATTAAGTCGAACAGCTAATGCAGCACTGCCAAGTCCAGCAATAAATTATGTACCTAAGTGCCACATCTGCATATCTTTTAAATACCTCCAAAGATGATTTTCTGTATATAGAGGGGAGGAAAGACACTTCTGAAACTAAGGCTAAAACATTTAGGAAGCATGCTCATAACTTTAATGTGACTTCCCAGAACAGAATGATCAGGTGCATCTTAACAATGTATTTAAGTGATTAGAGTGAGACCCTTCTAACTTTAACCCAATGAAAGAACATGAGGGAATGGACATAAACTGAAATACAGGAAGCTCTGCTTAAAATTAAGAAAAAAAGTCTTTTACTTTAAGGGTGAATGAACACCAGAACATGTTGCTCTCAGAAGCAGTAAAATCTCCATCCTTCAAGACATTAAAACCACAACTGTATGAAGCTCTGAGTAACACGCTGTTAGTGATATGATTATTGGGTTGAACTGGTCACTCTCCAACATCAAAGACTCAAGTGAGTCTGTAATCCCCTTGCTTTTTATTGTAGTTCATTACTAAAAAATCATGTTCATAACTATTAAGAATGAAATAATCATGAAAAAATTATGTAAAAATATCTCACAGCCTGCTTAATAAACCATAATACATACATCACTGCATTTTTCTGTATTTATGATGACAATCATATTCTGTTTCATTACCAAAACACCCTTCCCAGTGTCTTAACAATGAGAAACCAACACATAAATGAACGCTATCATTTCAAAGTTATTTCCATGGCTAGATTGCACTTTAAAAGGAATTTCAATCTTTGGGAGACTAACATTGTCTTCTTTATGCCACCTTAAGCTCCCAGGTAATCTAGTAATGTATGGATATTCTATTCTAAAAGACTTACCCAATATCACGCAAAAGGTCTGTAATACAGCAGTGTTTTGAAACCATTTCCTAACCCTAATATTGCTATCCTTGATTATTAGGACATCTTTCTCCTCTCCAACTACATATCTACTACATTTATGGTATTTTATTTCCCCAAGTAAATTTTAAAACAAAAAGGAAATACCCATTTGTCACCAAAAATACTAACATTCTGAGATCCATAATTCTCAGGGTACTGTCTTTGGCATGGATCAATAAACGCCTTCCATTCGGATGCACCTCCAAATGATTTATTGGTGTTCCTTTAATATCATTTTCTTTTATTTCCTACCGAAAGAAGGAAAACAAAGAAAAATATATAACCTTGCGTTTTAAAACTCATTTTTCTACATATTATTATTCATTTTTCTCTGGCATTACCCTTTCTTTCTCAATTTAATCTATTTGATTAAGGAAAAAGTTTGTCGCTGTATTTAAGGCATTACAGCTTAGACATCAGCTTTTCCCAACCATGAGGCAGATTCTGCTGTGACTGAATTTAAAAAAATTCAGCTGATGACAGAAATGCTAACTGAACATTAGGCCTCTAAGGTATGAACAAAGGTGATCTGTAAAGGCTGTAGTCTGTTTTATTACTGTCTCTAGAGAACAAACCATGTGCCTGAGAGTCCAAACGTTTCTTGAACTTTGTCAAGCTTGATGCTGTGACCAATTCCCTGTGGAGCTTGTTCCAGTGCCCAAACCAATTAAGTTGCAAAACAATTAAAAAAAATTAAGTCATTGAATCACAGCACATTCTTTCAGTTCTTTTGTACTGTTTTTTACAGAAAATATACCTTTGCAGTTAAACAAAAAGGTAAGGCACAAAAAAATTTGAATTCAAATTACTAGATTTAGAACATAAAAATTACAATGCTAGTTTCAGAAACCTGTATACCTTATTGATCCTCCAGTGTTGAAACACATGTTGAGAACTTCCTTTGACAGGTGTATCCCAAACTATTATCAGTCCTGAACTATCTCCTGAGAACATGTGCTGTCCTGTGAAATAATGTCTTGTAAGTGAAATACTACCACACAAAAAAACTAATACAGAAAACAATGTATGAACAAGAAACCACCTTTTTTCTATTATTTTTGTGAATAGGCAAACACAAGTTCTTCCATCTCTTTTGCTATAATATACTACTTGCAAATGCGTTTTGCTCATACTGCATGACATAATCTGATACCATAAATTTGAATTTAGCATATATATCAGCTATTGAGGTGTGGAATATACTTTTAATTTGTTTAATTTTTATTTATATTCTAGAGCCAGCCAAAGGTGAGCATTTATAGCTTAACAAGCTTCATATGATAGAGTAATGCTTACCTATACATTCACTAAGAACATTTTGAACAAGAACAAAATACTGTTATCCAACACTTGTTCTTCAAGCACAAATATTTGTTCTTTATAAAAATGCAGCTTCCCTCTTCATAGTAGTAGTCTTCAGTCACTACCTCCAAAAATGAACCACATAATAACTAATGATATCACTACTACAAGAAAAAGTCAAACACATCCAAGTACCTTTCATTATTCACCCATCTTCAACTCTTCCTTCACTAGTACATGTCAGTACATCACTCACTTTCAGCAGTTAATCTACCAGTTAACATGACTCACAATGCTGAAATAGGAAACACTGAGAGAAAAGGACAGTGTTTCCTATTTCTGTCCATGTCAAAAAGCTCATCACTTCTCACTTCTGCAGTCTAGTGTTAAAATTCTCACAATATAACTATACTAAATCATTTTCTTTACCAATCATAGAATGGTTTGGGTTGGAAGATCATCAGCTTCTGATCTTCCTGATCTGTGCAGGGACACCTTCCACTAGACCAAAGCCCCAACCAATGTGGCCTTGAACACCTTCAGGGACGGCACACCTACAATTTCTCTGGGCAACCTGTTCCAGTGTCTCACTACCCACACAGTAAATAATCTCTTCCTAAGAAGAATACATTGCCTCTATGACATAAAGCAAAATAGTAACAGTCAGGTTGGCCTTCGACTAAAAAGACAACTATTTGAAAAAGTAATACTAACTACATACCTTCTGCATCAAAACAAAGTGTGTTGATGAAACTTATATGACCATCAAGCTCCTGTAGCAGTTGCCCATGGATTTCTTTCACATTTGCATTCCAGATTCTAATCACTGAGTCATAACATCCTGTCACAACCAATGAGTCAGCAATCGGGTGGTACTTTGCAGTGTAAACAAACGAAGGATGAGGGAAAACTCTCACTGCAGATGCCGCCTGCATTTCTATTTTCCACATTCTTAAAAGGAAACAAAGTTAGGGTATCTACTGCATAAAGCAATCACACACACATATATAACTGATGCCATATTTTGTGCTAGTGGTTCTAGAGGCAAATGCTTGCAAACACCTAACAACACTCGCTTATCCTACCAATTTGTTCCACCTACATCTAATCCTTTAATACAGCACTTTGTAACAAGAATTAAGAAACATTTACGGCTTTACATAGTACTCTGTCTTCAAAGTAAATTCATGACTACTTACTCATTTAATGGGTATATTACACATTTTAAATACACATAAAGAATTCCGCGGAACAGATCAGCTTCTTTCTTTCAGGAGTTATAATCAATTTAAAATCTTGTTGGATATCACTAATTTAAAAAAATGTTAGAACAAAAACCCCACAAAGGAACATTTAGGGTCACTAAATATAAATAAAACCCCAGAAAAATTTAAAATAGTAACTACCAACCACACAGTGATCATGATCTCAAGGATGTTTGCATCAAGTAAATTCACTTCTTACTATTAATCTATTTCCTATCCTTTGACACCCATTGCTCTAAGATCAGATTTTTCTCAGTGTTTTCTATTTGATGGTATACGTTTTATCACTGAGCCTTCCCCAAGGATAAGTCCACAAAGAATAGAACAGTACCCAAATCGTTAAATTCAGTTGGGCAGCACATTAAATAGAGTGCTCAGTTACAATATGGAATTGAGTTGTTTTAGTGACACTCTTCCAGGTGAGGTGACCACTTCTGGTGACTACTGAAGAATTCTAAGCTTACTATGAGGTGACCTCATTACAATATTGCAACCCTTTAGAGTTAGACAATTAATTCTCAACTTAATGCAGAAAGATCACAAGGAATCTACCTATCTTTTAGAATGGCTTTGATCTAACAACACAAAAATTGGTTTATTGCTCACAAATTAAACGAGACTAAACCTTGCAAAAACTCAAGGATAACATAAAACAGTATATAAAGAAGAATTCACAGAAGTTTCCAAATTTCCATTCAAGTTGCCCTAGAATTCAGTACGAGAGATGGTCCAAGTAATAAACTCATACTGAATTTAAAGCAATGGGGTGCTGAAACTTTTTAAGGAGCTTAAGGTAACAGACAATAAATACAGGAACTAGTAACTCGTACTGTGACCATGCATAGAACACAGAAAGAGGCAGACCACTACAGTTTCAACTTGCTGCCACAAATTCAAGAACTGAGGAACAGCTGGGCCTCCTTACAAGCAACATAAATGACAAATTAATATTTACCTCAATATAAAAAATTATTATTTAATCCACTCCCAAATTAGAAAAAAATTGGGTTGTGCTCTCAAAGCAGTCTTTTTATGTCTACATACAAGCAGCAAAGAAACCTAAAACAGTTCCATACATACAATATATCCTTTAACAATTCTTCTGGCATTTCAATTATGCAACTGCCTGTAGCATTACTGAGTTGCATAACAGAAACAACAGATAGGAATCTGAAGAGGTAAAAAAAAAGAAGGAAGAAAAAAAAGCTCCATGAAAACCAATGAAGTTGCTCGTAATAAAATTGTACACTGTCACAGCCATATATTCATGTGTTTCTACAGTTTTGAGGGTTTCGCTTTTTTAAACCTTGAACAGATTAGTATTTTGACATTAACACTGCACTGAAGAACACTTTTTACTTGTAGAGGAAAATGTATACATGTTCAATTTAAGAAATAACACTATCAAATTTTATTTACAGCAATTTAAGTGGAATTATTTAAATAAGCTTACAAAAACAAAAAACCCCCGCCAACATACATATATGCAGTGTGGCCCATTTATACACAAAATCTGAATCTTAAATTCTTAATTTACTGCTTCATGTTCAAATTTGCAAACTTAATACTGCATTCATAGTACGGCAATTTCTCCAGGGACTGAATATCACAACTATCTAAAAGTCTTCTTGAAATACTGAAAAACCTTTTGTTTTTTTCACTTCACTGCAGATTTAGACACCACAGTTTTTTGAAAAGGTTTGGTCTCAAATACATATACATTAGAAACCAATATAGTAAATAGTGTCAATCACAATTTTGATATTATTGTAGTCCCACCATAATCAAATCTTTAATTAAACCATTATAATACAGTTTGTAGTAAGACATTGAATTTGGACCACTTTCTTTTCTGCTTCTGATGCTATCTGCCAGAACACCATCATCATACTGACCTGACAGTGCCATCAGAGGATGCAGTAAGAAGGTATTGATTGTCTTTTGACCAACAAAGGTCATACACTATGTTAAGGTGACCATAAAACTCTCTCAGGAACTGTCCAGAAGGAATTTCATACACTAGTGAAGTTTTAATAGAAAAAATAAAAGTTTTGTTAATTATTTACAGTCAAATATATGTGGCTACTAGAACAAAGTTTAGTCTAAGGCTGATTTTCTGCGAGCATAAATCAACTCATTTTCTTTATCTTCTCATTTTGAGAGAATAAGATCAAATAGTTGCTAGATATGCATGGACAGCAAGCATCTACTTCCATCTAGTGGTTCATGAACGTCACAATGCCTTAACCCTTAAGAAACAATTTACTTTCTTTAAATTACTAGAAACAGATTAGGATTAGATACATATATTTTTATTTTTTTTTCTATTTTGGCAGCTATTTGACCAATATTTGAATTACTTTAACATTGAGATCACCTTCTGGGGCTGCGTAATAAAGGAATTGAGATTTATTGTTCCTTGCATTTAAACATGGATTTTGTGTAAACTTAAAATACTGTTCTCTCTGAATCTCAAAATTCTTACGGAAGGCTTAAGAACTATGCAATTGAAGATACCCTGACAAAGCAGTACCAAATCTGAATAATAAGGAATATTTGTATTTTGATTGAACTGGACCATGGAAGACAGCAGCTTCCAGCGGTCTGTCTGGAGATGAGGACAACATTCGGGCGCCTAACCTTTGAGACAGGTTAGAAGAAAAACTCACATGAAAATTGTGTGAGCTGGAAGCTGAAACAGTTATTTCACTTGAAACATTGTTATCAAAAAATATGTTCCTTCTGCAAACTGATTTAGTATTTCCATTAGACCTCTAGGCAGAGAGTGTCATTTCATATCATTACACTGTATATATATAAAACAATGTATGAAAAGCCAGTGCCAGCCCTATCAACACAGGAAGAGCATTTTCCTCAATGCTCTTTAACGCACATAACAATTTGCAAAACACAGTAATAAAACAGAACCTCTAAAAAAAGCACAATTTAAAAATACATCTTTTACCCTTCAGTTGCAAACTACATGAATCATAAGAAAAAACACAAAACATACTTAAACTTACAAACAATGGGGTAGCCATTCTTTCCTGCACATGCTGCTGCCAGCGTTTTCCCATCACGAGAGAAACGAACACAGAAACAGCCCATATCTCCACCTCGCAGCGAAAACAGGTGCTTGTTCGGTATGCGGCAAGCCTAGCTTTTCAGGGAAAAATGGGATGCATATTAACTATCCAATGCTTAAAACACATTCTTAGCTACTGACACCCATAAGTTTTAAAAAGCTAGTAACATCTTAATGGAATTTAAAAGAAAAATTCAATCTTATACACAGAGACGGTTCTGCAGCATAGCTCGGGCTACATCTAGTTTGTATGTTTGTTTCTGCGCCGTTATTCCAAACCACTAGCAAGTTTTAAAAACCTAAGGAAATTTAAAATAATTTCCTTAATTTTAAGAAGTGCTTAATAATGCCTATCATCAATGATGCAAACTGTGGAGTTAGACTGTAAGTCGAGCTTGTTTAAGAAGTCTATAAGCACAACTTCCAGTAACTTAATGAACTCGAAAGTTCAACCACAGGCACTTAAACCTTTGGTCTACCAAATCACTTTTAGCATTCCTCATCTGTGCTTAAACACCTGATTTTTAAAGACACAACCAGAGATGAAACATTTCAAAAAATTGCACAGGCATTTTAGTCCCTTTTCCTTTCTCCCAAAATATTTCCTTTTTTTTTTCACCCGAGGGTTTTTTCTTCAACACTACACTCAAAGTTTAAAGTGAAGTAAAATATCCACAATAGCTATGTGATTATTTAACCTAAACTTGATTTACCTTTAGGAATGAAAAAGTGTGAATATTCACTCAAAAATATACAAACAGATCTACTTATGAAATGATTGTATATACACTATTCATCTTATTAAAAACTATATATGCAATTAAGGCTTCTTACGCTTTTTAACCTTGCTCTAAAATAAAACATTAATATGTTGAATCAGTAATTCAACTCAGAAAAACTTATTTCATTTACAGGTCATGTAGCTATAATTCACATATAAAATAAATTTAATTCATGTATCAAATAAGTCATAATTCTATAGAAAATTTTTGAAAAGTAACATATCGTCCATCTATAGAGACAGATACGGACATACTGTTTATCTTTACAAAGATAGCTTTAATGGTAAAACAGGAATTTAAATGTATAAAAGGGAAATAATAATTTTGATCCATTATTCATTTTTAAACAAGTGTATATTTCAAATATTCTTTAGCAAACAGACATGCCACATCATGCTAACCTTACCGAAACTTTTTCACAAGACAGCACATCATAAAATGCATTATCATTGCTACCATTTTTCAATATGCCCATGGACCACTCTAAGCATAAACGAGGTAACAAAGTAACATACTTAACCCTAAAGACAACTTTCAGGTATTCTGCCATTTTTTGTAAGAAAATTTCCATTGTCAAAACCCTAATCTATTCTTTACTATTTTATTATTATTAGCAAACAGTGCTGGAAGTTCAATTAAGTCCATATATATTTAAGCGTCCCTCTCTCAAGTATCTGTACAAGAACTACAGTAGGGAACCAAAATAAAAATCATCATTCTTAACAGAATCTTTATGTTATGATTTGAATTTTTATAGAATTATGAACTCACGTTAATGCCATTCTGCAAAATAATATGAAATCATTGCATGGACATTCTACATATAGTTGCAAAAATATTCCCATTTTATGACTGCTGATTTGCATCAGCTACAGTGATCTAGGAGCTAGGATGAAGTCAACAAGAACCTTCTTAGGAAGGTTCTTCAATATAAGTTCTTCCTGTTATACTGTAAAAATAACTTCAACAAACAAACAAAAAATCTCAAGAAAATATGTTTACAATCAAGTTGAAATCTGAGAACAGGGTTCCTGTCTAACTTCCATTACCTGAATAACCCCACTCTTTCAAATTCTTAGAGAATTCTGGACATAAAAATACTTGACTGTTCTGGGAAAAAAAATGGTTAAATCAACCATATTTACTAAGGTTAGGCAACCTCTGCCATCTATGAGAATTTTTTTAATGTTTTGTTTAGTATTTTTCTTAATTTTAATTAATTACTGGCTTCATAATACTTATACCATAAAAACCAGAAAAATATAGTATCCATTTAAATTATTTTCCTTTAAAAACAAAAAAACCCCCAACACTTCACCTGTCCAGGCAATCTTGACCATTTAAATGGCTCCTTTTTCTCCTCTGGAAAAGGTTCGTGTCGCTCTCTCTGGAGCTCAGACAGTGCTGTATTACTTTGTTCCTGCTGAACAGCTATCATAGAGCGAAAAGAAGGAGCAACCTTAAGGCAAACAAAACTAAGTATCAAGGAAAAATATTTTTCAAGTGAACAATGTAATTTCTGAAAAGATTTTAACTTTAAATGTAGTGCATTTTTACATCTGAAACACAGACTTTGCAAAAGGCTTAACACATAAAAACTGCATTGCAAAAATTTCATTTAAAGTAGCCATGAAGTCAGAAAGTAATCCAAGCTTCTAAAGTTGTGTCAATCAGATGGTATCACAGATTTATCAAATAATTCATACTTTTCCATTTTAGTAACTATCCAGGTTGGTGAAAATTAGTAATACTCTTGTATTGTATTATACTACTGCAGGGGTGTTGCACAAAAAAAATAAAAGAAGTATCTCAGCACGTAAACAGTTCTAGTGACATTAACTTACTACCTTCCAATCAAAATACTGCTTTGGTAACAAAACCCATTCTCGATATCAAAACATGTTACCAGTGTAGTTCACTCTTGATATCAAGAGATATTACCAGCATTGTGTATGTTCAAATGTTGCAAAGAAGAAAGGAGGATTGACAACATTTATGATTTTAATTGTAGGTAAAGCATATATACTTTCCAGATTTCTGTAAGTACACTCACTGAACCTCACCTACAAGTTACACCAAGCTTGAACACACAGGAAGCCTCAACACTAGGCAAGAGCCCAGCAGCCCCTCTGAGAGGCACAGAGGCCACACAACAAGAGCTGCAGTTCTGATCTGGTTTACCGAGTCTCTTCAGAAACACACCTGAATACCATGCAATATTACTGTTTTCTTCCAGGCTGCCAGAATACCAGTAGCTAGGTATTCACTGTCTAGGTTCCTGTGACTGAAAAAGAAGGCTGGACACCTACTATGGAAGTAGAAATCAATTTAGGAGTTTAAATTGTCAACTTCTATGCAAATGCCCTGTTTTATGCAAGACATCTATTTTCACATCTATTAGCCCATGCAGAGGTATGTGAGATCTGGGCGCTTGTGGAGACGCAGACTAGGTAGAATCTGTAACAGATCTTAAACGGAAGCAGAAATCTATGCATAGAAAACTGTATCATGCCATGGCTCTTATCTGGAGCTCAATCCCAGCCTTAGCCAATCTGGCATTTATCAGAACAAGAATGAAATAATACCAGTAATCAATGAATCCAGTCAGGCATGGGTCAGAAAGCCTACAAATTCACCATATCAGCTGAATATCACAGGGGACTGTAAAGTAGGGACAGCTGTAAACCAGTGACAGCACCTAAACCTATCAGGAAGATATTCAGACCATGGTGAAGACAGGCTCCAAGGACTTCCAGAAAAAACGAAGCACAGCTGCTCAAGTGAAGTGCACAGAATTCCTAACAACCTGGGCAGCTGACTGAGCAGGATATCTGCAGATGTCATTCCAGTACACAAATTACAGTGTCCCAAACCCTATGAACTAATCCTACCAATTAGCTTCGTTTTTGTCCATGCACATATCACCAGCCTTCCACATCACCCTTGACTGTATGAACAGTGAACATAAGAAAAACTTATTACAGTGCTAAATACAAATGGAAAATTATATAACAATATTATACTTGCATACTAGAAAAGGAAATGCTGTATTTATCTTGAATACCTCAGCCCATACCAATGTCTTATCTTTAAAGGAGTTTTCAACTGAGAAAAAAAATATGGCTCATTATAGCTTGAGGGTGCAGGGAATCAGAGTTAAGTGACTTACATCTTCTCTCACAGAATTTACACACTGCCTGAGTCCAGTGACTTAAAATGGCATTTATCCTAATGAGAAGGAACATTAATCTTCAAGAAATCACTTTAGAAGTTTTCTGACTATCAGTGGCAAAATATTCAAAGTTGTAGATGGGAAAGTAAGCCTATTTTTCCAAGATAACTATGAAGGGTTGAGTTTGAAACATATCTAGAGATGCAATGTTCTTATAATGTATTTTATGTCCTGCATACAAGCACAGCTTTTATATCCATGCATACAAACACTGATGCACATGCTCTCACTAGTTACTAGTTCCTGCAGAAAAGTCTGCATATTTGTAAACATATTTATATATTATATATTTAACTTACATTATCTGGCAGTTTTATGCCTCTTACAGTTACATATAAAGTTGATGGGTAACGATTTCTAGGACATTTTGCCCACCAGTCATAAACTTCAACAACACTTGAATGTGATTTGGTCCTTGAAGGTGGGTAATATAATTGCAGACGAAGTTTTCCACCAATGTTTAGAACTCCATTTGCACCTACAAGCTGGAAGGGCAATGAATAAGAGGAAAGAGGAAAAAAAAGTTAACATAAAAGACATAAAATAATTGATAATTTCTAGTATTTTAGCTACAGTATAAACTCTTGAAATCCATTGCCCATTGCAAAAATATACTAACCCTAGAAGTGGTAATGAATTTAACATTATTAAATGCCCCAAGGATCAAATCACTAAGATTAAAGCTTAGATAGCAGCCTAGTTTTGAAAGATGTTTCACAGCAGTAATATCTTGTAAGTGGGAAGACCTCTGTAGTACCACCTGAGGTTTGTTTTTGGGTTTTGTTTGTTTGATTGTGGTTTTTTTTTGGTTTTGGTTTTGTTTTTTTTCCAATTCCTACTTGCTAAAATCGACCAAATCTCAAAGGAATGCCAATCCACGAACAGCCTCTTCCAAATTTGTTTCCTCTGAATGCTGCAACAAAGGGTATTTGTTTTCAGAGCAGAAGATGTGTTGATTTTATGGGGTGAAAGAAGAGAGAAAGGAAAGAACAGCCAAGCAAGGATTTTTTTCCCCGTCCCTGTTGCCGGAAATATTTAAAAAAAAGTTTTCCTACTAAGAACAGTTAGAGATTTTCAGATAAAAATATTTATAAATTTTGCTTCTTTAATTAAATATTTACAATACCTTTAGAAATGCCCAACAAATTTTACGATAACGACCTTCCTGAATTTGTACGTCGGAGCTGGCTCTCATTTCATCCATACTTCGAGAATCAAGGACCTAGAAGTATCAGCATTAATATAAACATATTTCTAATGAACTTCATTGTAATTAAAAAATAATTGCTGAAAATATGCTAGGTGCAATGCACTAAATTAAACAGATTTCAATTTTAAGAAATTACAAAACTAGTACTTTTCCCATGCAAGTGCACAATTAGAAGTGACAGATCCTTATGCATTTACCTGATGGCTATTTATGACCTGCATTAAAAAAAGATGTCTGGTCTTAAAAAAACCTATCTTTGCTTCCCTTCTGTCTCAGTAAAAGAGGAAACAATAACATGTAATTTTCTTTAATCCTATACACTTCAGAAGTCATACAGATCACAAATCTGACAGCTAAAACCAGCTGCATATTGAAAACAGTAGTCAGAAACTTAATTTTCCTTTCCTGAATTTATCACTTTTGTCATAGAATCAGTCATAGAATGGTTTGGACTGGAAGGAATCTTCAAAGACCATAGATTCCTGACTCATGGGCTGGGACATCTTTCATTAGATCAGGCTGCTCAAAGCCCCATCCAACCTGGACTTGAATACTTCAAGGGATGCCCATGAGAATCTTCATTTTCCTGTCAGGAATCAGAATTTTCTCATATTTAGCTACTTCTGGAAATTTACCTGGTATACAAAAAAACCTCCCTTAGAATCATACTTTCTTCAAATTGATATTTCATAAACCACGCTGAAGTCAAACAGCACACTTGCAGGGTAATCATACTTTTGCTCCTAACGTCAGCTTGATTTCCATGAAGAATCTTTACAAATATAATTAGTTTTGTGTTAAGCAACTAAGGATTATTAATTCTATAAATATGTTTATTTATAAGCACCACAACACAAAGAAACCCATGGAAATGTGTTTCAATATTCAGCCTATTTGAAGTACAAAAAAACCAAGGAATGAAAAAAATATTTGTTGTATTAGGGTCCCATTTTGAGGTTAATACTACAGAATCTCTCTGTACAAATATTGAAATACTTAAGCTCAAAATTATATTGAATATATAACTTATAATATGTAGGACAAATCAATAACTACTTTATGAATATGGTGCCAGAAGTAGTAGACGTTTAAAACGTTAATGGAAACAATGCGATAGCTTATTCATGGGTACAATGAGCTGTTGCTACAAGCAGGCAAATTCTACCTTTCAGTTTCTGGTACTTTAACTTCTTTTCAGATTTCAAGAATGTGAAAAGAAAAAAGTGATATCCTTCATATCTTACCAGCCTTCCCCAGAAGTTCGATGGTTGATTTGATAAGTCTTGTACTCCTTATTACTATCAAAACAGGATTTTTTTTTCTATGAAAAAACACTTTTTGGTATCTCCACTTAATTCTGTATCTTAAGGCTATGCTATTAACCTGTTCTAACTAAAACAAAACACCTGAATCAGTCAAATATATACTGCTGAAGAAACAAACCAGAAATCACAATACGCATAAACTGGATGCAAAATATTTAACCTTACCTCAAAAAACAGGATAACCTGAGGGTTTCCTTCAGTGTTTTGGGTAAAATAAGTAAAACGCTCATTAAATATTACTTGTTCTTCCCACTCTGGAACTGTTGATTTAGACTGTCTGAAGTCATATGGTTGAGTCATAACAGGAAGAATGTGCTCTATTTCTTCTTGTTCATAAGATGAAACTTCTCTCTCGCTGTTTGAAAATTTCCAGAGTTACAATTGTTAGAGCACTTAAAGAAAAACAAAACTCAAGCAAAACAGTACCTTCAATTACTGAAAACAAACTATTTGTTTGATTCTAGAAAAAAACCCACCCAAAATATAAGACAATTTGCAATGTATATAGAAATGCTGCAGGCTAAAGTTCAAAATCCTAACCATTAAAAGTTACTGTTAGCAAACTTAAGTATAATGGTCATGCTAGAGCCTACTGCTTAAACACAGTTAAATTTGGGTTTCAGGAAAATTATGCCTAATGACAGTGGAAACAAGTAGCTGAAGCAATTAGAAATACAAAGAACTAAACTTTATTTCAGGATTTTATAAGTTATTTAATAAAAAGGAAAAGGCAGGCATTATTTACGCTACAAGAATTTTGCTTACTTATTCTAATCTTGGCTTTTACATATTTTTAAGACTTAGAAAATTTTCTCTCTGGAAAGAATATAGAATTAACTGTGTTGCAAATATGGGGACCTCAGGAGCAATACAGCAGTGCAGAGCATTTAAAAGTGCCAAAAGGAAAAGAAAAATACCACTGCCATTTATTGTAGGCATACATATATATATATATTATCATGGATATAGAAACTAACGAACGACTACGCAAGCTTAAAATTGCACAGTTTTCATTTTTATATTTAATTTTCTAGGGAAGAGTATACCTATTATTGTAAACATTGATAATAGAAACAGTTTATTACAAGTCACCTATGATCCTTCTTGACATATAAGCCACTTCTCTGATCAACAACATGGATTTTAACTACAGGATGAGATACCAGGAGATCAGTTTTAAGTCGGTCAGATCGATGGATATAAACTCCCAAAATCAGATCATCACCGAAACCAAATTTAGACTGAGTTGAAATATCAGAATTCTTCATTTCCTCATCATTTTCTGCAGCAATTTCTGTGGTTTCTTCTAGAAATAGGAACAAAGTAAATAAACTGTCACTAGTGGAACATAATAACCTCAAAGCAGTAAAAATGCTCTGTATTGTCTTAGCAAACAATAGTAAAGCAATAATACTTAAAGTGTTCTTTATGTAATAGGTTAAAATAAAATTATCGAATTTGAAGCATCTTTAACATGTATGAACATACACACAAATACATATTAATTAACAAACGTTTTCATTTTTAAATCACACGTCTTCCTCTTGATTGACACAGGTTCTTCTGTGCCACAATGACTTAAAATCCATACAGTACAACAGCCTGCTCTCGACTACAGCCTGCAGCTGGTTTTGTTTGGTTTAATTTACGAAAAACAAACAAACAAAGGCAAGCAGAAACTGATGCTTTCTCCATGTGTATTTTTCCCTGAATATACCAAACACTGCTTTCAGAAATTCCTTATCTACAAGTTATGAAGAGACTACCATACTTGATAGATATCAAGATACCTACTCCTTACCAATTTCAGTAATTTCCTTTTTTTAAAATCTAATTTCTTACTTTGGCCTCCACAATATTTGAGGAATCAGGTTCTTCAATTTTACTATGCATTGCATGTATTTCTCACATTTGAATTGAGCCATCAGGTCAAAACAGTGGCACAAAGTAAATAAAAATAACACAATAATAATTAAAAATCAGAATATGCATCTAAATAATACACTGTAAAGGTGGTGTATATGTATTTTTATATTATGCTTAAAACCCCCAATTTTTAAAACTACGTCTCAAATCAAAACTATTTATAGTAAGTGAATTTTCAAGATTTTGGATTGATACATCAAACTTCCTCACAAATATGCCTCAGAATTGGAAGAACAAAAGTACAATTAAGCAACTAGAGAAACAAGCAACTTCTGTGTTACTAGTATGGATAAATACTTCTGTAGCAGCACAAAAAAACCAGGTAGCAAAGTAGACATTATTATAACATTTTGTTGGCAGACCTTTTCTGGCTTTCTTTTTAACCTTCCTGACTTTAGGTTTCTGTTTATCCATGCTTTCCTTCAGTGTCTGTCCTTCTGACGTAAGTAGTTTTTCAAGTGACTGACTTTCATTGCCAACTTCTTCTGGATGATGCTGCAGCTCAGAAATGGACATTGCACTGCAATGTAATGAATTACTGTCAGGCAACTGCACTCCACTGCGTATATTGATACAATTACTCACTACCCTATACCAATCCACTTGGAATTTTGCAACTTATCATCTATGTATGTTGAAAATGCAACAGCCCTCACCCCTCACGTTAATGTCTTGCCTTTTTCACTGCTCTCCCTCCTTCACCTCCCCCTAATTTCCAGACAACTTCAGAACCACTCATGTGAATTGAGCTAAGCTAATGCTCTTCTGCTGGATCAGGGCCATCACTTACCACAAAAAAAAAAAAAAAAAAACAANNNNAAAAAAAAAAAATCATGCATAAAATTATCTTCAGTTACTTCAGTATCTTCAGTTCCACAGAAAACACAGATCAAAAAGCAATGGAGGATATTAAAAAGTTAAAAACAATCTGTGAGCTAAACATTAATCATGACAGAATTTTGAAAAAGTATCTGGTAATAATTTTTCATGACAGAATCATCCAGTCAGTCACTTAGGAAATATGAACAATTTATGAGAAAACTTTTGCCTATCTTAAAACAAAATGAAGCATTTTAAGATTCACAGACACACAGTGTACAATTTATCACGATACCTTGTTTCAGCTTCACTTAAAACTCCTATTTCTTTCTTCTTTTTCTTCTTTTTGCCCACTTCATTGTTCAATGCAACTTCATGGCTTTGAACAGTGGAGGTAGATCCAGACATCTGTTCTTTAAGTTTCTTTCTCATTTTCTTTTTAATTGCATTTGCCTCATCCTCAGCCACATGCAGCTGATAGGCTTGAATTAGCTGCTCTTCTTCTTCTAATTCAGTTACATTTCTCACTTCAGTCAAGGAATTTTTAATCTTTCTATCTCCTTCTTGAGGAAGTACATCTGTTTGTGATTTACTTTTTGTTTTCTTCTTTGGAAAATCATTAGTCTTTTTTTCAAAACTCCCCAATTTAGCTTCATATAAATCTTCCTCCTCATTAAATTGTTCTTGTAACAGTGATTTCTTTTTCTTCCTGTTTGACTTTGGTTGCTTTTTCTCCTCACCACTAACAATATCATTGTTTATCTTCTCTGCAATTGATGCTTTCTCTCTCAATTTATTTTTTGTAAATCGCGGACTCTCTTCTTCAGGATTATATGTGTTGTTTATAATTGCTTCATCATTCACACTCTCCTTAGATAGATCAATTTTATTTCTAAAGGTATCAAGCTATAAATGAAAAGAACATAAAACACATTTGTACTAAAAATCACATTCTAAAGATAAATACAGCATTTCATGTTATTCCTTCAACAACCTTACACAAAGTAAAATGAAATCAAAGATTTAGTTATTTTCTTGTTTTGATTTTACAAGTGACAGATTGAAAGTCAACAGAAAACTCACACTGGAAAAAAACATTTGGTGTTTGACCACCTCATCCTCAGTGTTTCACCATGTTTTTAAATAACTTTTATGCATACCCAGTAAAAAAAGAAATCAAGTCTACTCCATAAACAGATGCCAATGTTTACACTATGGAAGACTTGAAAACTACATACAGCACAAATACAAATATTTTCATGCATTGAAAATGCAAGTTAAGAGACAGACTTCTGGCTTGGAAGTTTTGCTTCTCAAAATTTATCAATGAAATCATATTAAGAAGGGCTAAAACTGAAAAACAGACTTCCATTAAGACTTCTAAAAAATCCCAAACCAATATAAAGTTGGGAAAAAAAAAAAACCAACCAAAAAACCACCCCACATTATTCTTAGTGGAATGGCAGAGAGTTAATCTAGAGAACAGACTAGTAAAAATAGCAAAGATGAATTTCAGCTAATGCATTTGTCTGTGCATCACTTCTAATTCTTGGAGGTTTTATAGAAAACACATTGCAAACTTTCCTCTTCCCTTCAAGTTTCTGTTCCTGGTTACTTAAGGTAATAATGCCACCTCCCTTGGATGGGAAGGAGACCTAAGCAACCTGATATAGTTGAAGATGTTCCTGATCATGGCAGAGGGCTTGGACTAGATCACCTTTAAAGGTCCCTTTCAATCCAAACTATGATTCCATGATATTGCCAAAGAACACAGTAAGTAACTGAGGTCTAATTCTGTAAGGAGGTCAGCACGCAGACCTCTGATCCTTGACGAAACTTCTATAAAGTTGCTGAGGTTCATTTACTTTGTTGTCTTCCAGAAAACTCCTTTAGAGACTCATCATGAAACATTAGAAAGGACTTTAAAAAACAATGATAGCAAATTAAAAATAAAAAAGTTTGGAGAAAATATATGTATATGCATACAATCTTATTTGCCAAGACTCTCTTCCTCAATAAACAGACACACTGTCCCTTTCTAGTTGGGATACTTCTCCCAGTTACAAAATCGTGTTTACCTCAAATATTTGTAAAAAGGGACAACATGTATAATAAGTGATCACCAAAACATACAAGCTTATAAGAAGAAAACACAGAATGAAGTTGCAATGGCAACCGTGCTTTGGAGGAGAGATCCTGACTTAAAAATGTCCACCTGTGAGAACAGTATTACATGACTAGAAGGAAGAGAATACCCAATGCACAAATCATCTACCTTCATATTCTATGCCCTTAATTATGTGAGTCTGCAAACCTTCATTGCTATCTTGTTTTATTCACATCTGACACTTGAAGAGAGAACACAGTGAGCAAGGAAAATATTACAAGTACTGAAGAATGAGAACAAAGGAAAAAGAAAGGAAAATTTGAAGCATATGAGTAAAAACACAAGAGAAAAAAAGATCAAGTAAGTTTACTATTTGTATGAGAAAATTGACAAATAAAAGCAGTGCAACAAGAAAAATACACCAAGACAGTTTATCACATAAGTAAAAGCTGATGTCTGAAACTATAGACAACTAGAGACTTAAAAATGCAATAACTAGACTTATTATTAATTATTAAACAACACTCTACAAATAAAGAATGAATTTAAAAACAGCACCTAGAATTTCATGCAAGTATGCTTATCTAAGACCTCATAAAATCTAAAGCCATTCATTTATCTTTTCAGTAGGTATCTTTATTTTTAGCTCATATATCTAAAAATAGTTCAAATACCAAACAATGAAAAAAACTGTCCTTGTATTTTCATCTTATACTTGCTTAAACAAAGCAGTAACATCATATTTATTCATAAGTCAATGTTTCAAGAAGATGTGGAAAATCTCATATAGATAACTTGAAATACAGAAGAGTAAGAGAAAGAAAACAATTAAAGCATCAAGCTTGGTATAAACTAAAAAAAACCAACACCAGAAACAAAAACTTCTAATAAATAGTTTATTTCCTTACCTTTGTTTCTATAAATGGCTTTCACTGCAGAGTATGAGGAATGAAGATTAAAACACACTAACAATTAAGACACAACAGCGGCCAATAGCTGAGGTCATGCTTTTCCGCCTTTGACAGAACATTAATCCATTAAGCCCAAGAAGTAGAACTCTTTAAGGAATTCTAAACAAAAAGCCCTAAGAGTTTCTAAAACAGCTCTGATATTCAAGAATCATTTCCTTAAAGAAATAATTTCCTTAAAGAAATCTAGCAAAAACAGGCTTGAAATATTTACTAGAACTTGCTATTTACTATGCCTATAAACAAAAATCATAGATGATAGAACCTTTAAGGTTGGAAATAAACACTAAGATCATTGAGTCCAACTGTTAACCCAGTACCACCGTCTTCACCATTAAACCATGCGCCCAAGTGCCACATCCACACACCTTTTGAACACTTCCACGAATGGTGACTCAACCACTTCCCTGGACGGCCTGTTCCAATGACTGACTTTTCTTTCAGTGAGGAAGTTTATTCTCATATCTAATCTACCTCCTTTCAGGTAGTTGTAGAGAGTAGTAAGGCCCCCCCCAAGCCTCCTTTTCACTCAGCTAAACAACCCCAGCTCCCTCAACTGCTCCTCATAAGACAGGTGCTCTAGACCCTTCACCAGTGTCACTGCCCTTCTCTGAATACACTCCAGCACCTCAATGTCTTTCTTGTAGTGAGAAGGAACATACGTACACAAATATGCGTCATGACTAGCAAGCACACAATTATAGCAAATTAACTCATAGGAAAAAAAAACCCACCACAGATTATCCTTGTAATGAAAAAAACCACAATCTCAAACTACAGCAAATTCCTAGCACATTTATAGATACTGCAGGCAGCACAAAGCTGCTTCCACAGTTCAAGAACAAATTCCTCAGATACACCGCCTGAATAATCTTAATTCAGGCCACTTTTCCACATGTTGTAGTTATGTGATGTAATTAAATAGAGAGGAAAGATGCAAAGGAGTCACAAAACAATAAAGTAAAAGCCATCAGATTAAGACTCAGGAAGAGGCAGGGATACTGGTATAGATTCTCTGTCTTACATGCAGGACTGAGAGATTCCAACCAAGAGTAATCGTCAATACATAAACACGCTTGAACTGAGTTAGAGAAAGCAGGTAGGCTGGAAAAGCAGCTCAGAGAATCGACTCTCTGGAATAACTCCAAAGACAGGCCTCTGACCTGAACCTGACCTCAGCTTAAAACATGGAACAAATAAGGCGGCTTTTTTCCAAAACAGCTCCATGGCCACATTACAACACCAGGGCAGAGGAAGCACTCTTTCCTGAAAACAGACTTGCACTACCGGCTTGATAGGAGCGAGAAATGAGCGTCAGCCAAGATGCAGGCAGGTAGGCTAACACTCAAGGCTCATATCACAATGAGCCAACCTCAGGTCACATCACTCACCATTCGTGTCCCAGAGCTGACAGCAGGGACAACACCTAATAATCTTACACCTTTTTAAAAAGGCTTCTCAAACATGCACAAGTGGAAGCTGGCAACATATCGAGTGAGTTTGTCACGAGTATCTGGAAACTCACATAACCAGATTTACAGAGGTACTTGAATTTCTTCCCCTAATACAGGCACACCTTGAAAAACTAGGGGTGGACACTTGCAGCCCATTGAAGCGCTGATATGTACCAGCTGTAAAAGACCATTTACTTACAACTGAATTGGTAATGAATGTACTTGTGATGCTGGCTTGTTGGGTTCAAGAAAATCTTAATGTGCTAGGAAACCAATTTTACTGCCATTGCTCATATAAGACTATAAAATGTAGACACTCTAAGCTAGAAGACCTTTAATTTACAGATAAGATGGGCTTGGATAAGTTTCACCAAATTCTAACAAAAAACATTGAGAAAATGTGTAGGTACATTATACAGTCAACTATTAGCAGTTCTATTATTTTAAACACAAGAAACAAAGAAACATGGGAAACAAAGCAGAAACAAATAAGAAACACAAGAAACAAATGGATAAACCCAGCAGAAATCTCCATAATTATTCAGTGTCTGTCAGCATACCCAAAATAAAGCAGAACCTGGGAAAATTCTACAACCTTAAAGGTCTGCAGGTTTTACATCTGAAACAGATGCTTAAGTACTGAATTAGTCAGAAGAAACCTGTAAAACAACCATCTTACCCAAAAGAATACAATAATTGTCAAGCCTGAAGATGGACTCCTATTATCTGTACCCACATGAAACTCCAGACTCCAGCCTGTCATTCAGGGCCTTATGAAGAAAGAGAAGGAGCAGGTTCAGTGAGGTAGGAAATATAAAGCTTCAAACAGGTAAATCTGTTGCAGTCCTGCCTTGAATATAAACCCCTAGTTACCAATGTGTGCCCCCCCCAATTTGTAATCTGATCAGACTACAGTCTAGGGAAGAAATTTTTGCCTCCATTATGGGATCTTGTTTTTCATCTGGTAGAAAAAGTCACTGACATTTTCAGAGTTAAACACGCTCTTTTCTACCATAAAATTTAGATTGAACCAAATAAACTTAATTTTCCTGCTGACCTTAGACAGATTAAAATAGCTAGGCAAAATAATCTGCATTTTGCTGGAACTGAGGCTTGCCTCATTCTAACAACTTGTAGGAGGAGGAACAATTGGTAAAAAAAATTATGGTGACTGTTTGCGCCCTAGAAATGATACTAGCAAATTCACTTTCTGAGTGTGCCTCAATTGCTTGTGTCTTCAGCCACACCTTAAGGCTTCACACCAACGCCCCTGTGGCTACTGAACAGCAAAGCAGAGCTTTCGCTGGCCACAGCTGATGTCTATTTCCACCTCCATTACAAGCCCCTCATTCCTATTAGTTGTGACTTCAAACTCATCCTGCTCTACAGACATCAACCTTTCCTCTTCCAGCCAGGCTGCTTCCCTTCTCTGCAGGCAGGGTCTCCAGGCAATGGGCACACAGAGCAGCACAGGCAAGCGGGCAGGCAATGTCCTCATCCTCGTTTCTGTCATTTAAAACCACAGCAACCTCCTGCAGCTCCAAAGCTCAGATTTCAAAGAAACAGTGAACTATGAGGGAAAAGGTTTTATTAATCTAAGAAAGGCTAGAGCAAAGACAAAGGAAGGAAGCAGACTTGTACATTTCCAGTTAAAATATGCTCTCAACCATGACCCATTTCTGATCAAACCTGGGAGAACATTTATGGCAAGTGTTTGACACAAAGGTGTCAAATTTCCACTGGCAAATTTCACATTATTTCAAGATATGTGAAACTCTATATAGTTAAATCACATGAACTAAAGAAAATGGGAACAAAACCAGCCAACCTCCTCCATCTACCTCCTCCTCCACTCCCACACGCATTTATTTCTTACAGAGAAATGACTGTTTATTTGCTGAAGCTTTTACAGAAACTTCTACTTGAATGCAACCAGCATGGAAAATACCAGCCTGAGCTCTTGCAACTTTGCCACACTTTAAGGAAACACTCCAAATGGTCTGTAATAGGTTTCAATACATGTTCTCTTCAAGTTCTTAGTTTTTAATGACTTGGACTGGTAAAAATCTAGTTTCAGCAAAGTCATTAAGTTGGGTTTCCACACTGATCCTAAAAATGCTTCTTAATTTGCTTGCATATCACTAACTTTTGATTCAGGTCATTGTGATTTTAAGTGTTTCTTAGGTAAGTCCAAAACACAGAGACTTCTACATCCGAGACTTCTGGAATGGAAACGAAATTTAAAACCAAAGTAAGTGTAGAATATTTATGAGTAATATCTATTTGCATATTGAACAGATAATTGTGTACTTACAAATACTTATTAATAACAGAATTAAAAATTCACATAGAAAAGGTTAACCTGAGAAAGAATTTAGGCTTGTATTTACACAAATGCCAACAAAAAAGGAAAAAACCCATCCTCAAACTCTCTATGATATATTTTAGACATCAGGTTGATTCTTTGTATAGACTATTGACTAAATACAGTATACTTCTAGGAATATAAATTACAAAAATCAACACAAAATTAAACTTCAAATTGCCAATCTAAGACAAAATAGAAATACTAAATTTAATATAACTATTCTGAATATATTTAATATATATAATAAATACAGGTAACATTTTGAATTACACAAAATACCACTTCCTTGTCTTAAATGAGTATTAAAGAAGGAACATTCATTTCCAGCACCTGATAAGCATATTGCAAGAAAAAATACTGAAAACATAAAACCCAACAGGAAGAAAACAGAAAAACAGAACATTTGTCTTTTAAGCAAATTATTTTCTTTTCAAATTCCAAATCTTCTAAGTCAATAATCAAATATATATAGGACTCATATTAGACATTTATTCTCCTGTTCAGGAAAAAGACTAGAATCTGAACCATAACTCAGAGGAATTTCTGAGGCTGTTTTAATGACAGAAATGCCAAAACAAAAATGTCATTTAACCATAAAGTCAAGGTGATAGAATTCTTCCCAATATGCAAGTCACAAGCTAAGGTCAAAATCTTTAAATAAAGTTGACATGTGAACACAGGACCACTCAGACAGAAACCTCAGCACATGCAAAAATATTCTGATCACTGACATCAAATTCAAAAGAAGAAATAGAAAGTTGAATAAAGTTAATTATTATCTCTAATATTATTACAATTTCTCACCAGTTCTCAATTCACGGCTGTATTAGATGGACATACCTGTATTACACAGATGTAGTACTCTCAAAATCAAATACTTGTAAAGCCATAATCCTACTAGTCCTCAAACATCTCATTAACTCCAAGTAAAGTCAATACTGAATTTGAAAATATTAAAAATTTATGAAAAATGTGAATGGAAAACAAAGTACTGGCGGACATTACGTAAATGCATGCCTGCATGTGCCACTTTCTTTTTACTGGTATTATAGTCTATACCTCCAAATTACAAGGATGCGTTGCTGGTACACAAACAACAAACAAAAGCCACATCAAAAACAAGGCATACATGCAGAAACATACTTTACACTTAATTTTTTTTTAACCATTTACAGCTCCTTTTTACAGTACGTTTTCCTGATCTTTTTTCTCTTATGGAAGGCAATCAAACAAAACTTGCATGTGCTCTAACTCACCACGATTCTCTCTGGAGAGTCAAACTTCTTTTTCTTTGATTTCTTTGTGTCTGTTAGGCCCGCATGGCGTCTGAAGATTTCCTCAAAGCGGACTTTGGTTTTTGCCTTTGCCTCACTTTCAACTGCAAAAGAAATCTAGAGTATGATTCACTATCTCAATAATCACCACTGCTGAAAAAGTGCATAATCATGATTTAAAATTGCAAACGAGAATTATTTATCGAGGAAAGTTTATGAACAAATTCGCTTAGTATTCAGTTAAGCAAAAAGGCTGTTGAATCCTCAGCTACAGCACATTTACCACTGCCATTCCAATTTTTACAAGTGTCGCCAAGTTGAAAATAAAAAAAAAACACTTCAAAAATCAACTAAAATCGTGCTTTCAAAAAGAAGCCAATGTAGCATTAAAGGATTATATAAGACAGAAGTAACTTCTATTATTTGCATCTAACTATAAAATACGTACTGGAAATCAAATACAGAGTATTCTTACCTGCTGGCATTTTCAGTCCTCAGTTAGAAGTGACTCAACACACCAGCTGCCTCTTCCTCAGAATTCACAGTTCTATTTAAAGTAATTAACAATTTCCATTAACATAACTGGTCCACAGACTTGAAGCTAACAATTGAATGTGTGATGATGGAGTACAGGTGTTTTAGTCTGGAAATAAATATTTCCCTATTTGTCTAAAATATTAAAAGCTTTCCGCCATCAAACCCCAGCTCAGGATTCTCAGCATCTATCTGACACTTATTATTTGAGAGTAAATAAATAACAACACTACAACTGGCAACAGCCAAATAATTCAGCACTGTAATCCTCCTATCTTCTAAAAACTCAAACAGTTTGTTTAAATAATAATAATGACCCACGAAGCCATTTATATTGACGCCTTTCTAATCAGGTTCCTATCCTGACAGCATCATTAAGGAAGTCACACTGTAGTCAGCTGATAGCTTCCAAAGCAAAGAGTAGTATCTGCCAGCAAATCTAACTTTATTACAAATCTCTAAATATTTATGTTTACACAAAGCATTTGTATATTTTCATAAAGCAGACAAGCAATTACATGAAACTCATTTCTCTAAAGAGAAAAATATTAGGCCCTACTGGTTGTGGAGAAAAGCCTACAAATGCTATCCAAACAAAGCCTGAAGGCAAGAAAAAATATTACACAGCTTTATCTTTTCATCAAGAAAATTCAGAATGTTTTTCAAAAAACTTTAATACAAAAAGCTGTTTTGTAAACAGCAGAACTAATGAAACCTAGACTTCTATGAAGGTGTTATGTTCCCGTTAGCCTTCTATGCAATCTCCCCGACAGCCCATTCGGCAATAGCTCCAAGTTCTCCCTAGGCAACGTGTCCTATTAGACACCAGTAACTCACATTGACTGGACATCCACACTACATTTATTCTAACAAATTTGGACATAGCATTAAATACTGCCAGGCCATATGGCTGCATTACTCTTGAACCATTTTGGTCCAAGCCACCCATATACAGGTTAGGAGTTCTTATGGATTATTATTAATAGGCAGTTTGCATGCAGCCACTCTGACTTGAGGCTGAGTGATTTTAATAGCAGTAAAGTGAGCCAAATATACTACAGGGCCTCAACACGAGCAATCACTCCTGGGCACACACATCTGACCAGCACAAGGAAGAGATGAGGCTATATTTTGGGTCCCCAAGAATCTGCACCACTGTACCATCAGATCCCTCTCATCTTTCTTTCACAGTGTTATCTGCACAGGCTACATACCTTCAGGTCATTCCACACTTATTACTTAAGAGTACTGTTTAAGAAAAGTACTTTTTAAGAAAAAAAAAAAAAAGGCAAAAAGGGTTCAGGTTGGTTCGGGATTATAAAAGTGCTGATTAGTCAGTTGCCAGGTGTCATTAGTTTACTTTATGTCTTAAGCAAAGCATTTACACTAAGTATCCAACATTCTAAGGATGTTTGAAATGATCAAAGATGGCCAGAAGGGACTTTATTGGAAGCAAAAAAACAAGTTTAGTACTGTTATATGCTTCACCACGACACTGATGAGGTTGCAATATTTTCACTAACTGGAACACGTTTTGACTCACAAAGCAAAGCTTTACTGTCACAACTAAACCAGTAACAATTAAAAGCAACACTTACTACAAGAAATGGTACCAGAAAACACCACTGGAAAATAAAACTGCTTTTGCAATTTATACTTAGGTACCCCAAATGCGCATTTTAAAAGTATTACAAGTACTGCTTTTCAAGTAGTCAATTCACAACTGGCTAGAAAATCCTATAATTTAAAAGAGTAGAACACTAGACATGTTTATAAAATACCACAGATTCTTTCACTTTAATCATTCACTGAGGACCACAGAAACATGGAAAAGTCTCTTATGGTTAGTTAAGTGATTTCAATCAGCCCTTGAAAACTAATTACAAACAAATGAAACACTGAAGGGTTCTTAAATTTAAAACAAAAAAATATGAGACATATGGAATATACAGAACACAAAAGCAAAATGAGTAAAGTGCATACCTGTTCCAAGTATGGAAATAATCTTATGGTCCAAGGTTAAATAAATCGGTTCACAAAAAAACCCAAAACAACCAACCTATAGGTAAATTAATTTTGCAGATACATTTGCTCATAATGAAACAAACACCTTTCCAAAGGCCAGGCTCACCTCACGGCTACCATCATTCCGTCTTATTTATTCAGTAATTGTCTATCCTCTTGTGGCAATAAAATTAAGAGATAAAGTCCTTTTGATAGTGCTATTATTTAATATACATTTCCAATTTAGAATTTCATGACTTTTGACATGGTGCATTAAAGCAACTATTAGACTTGTGTAAATATAGATCATTAATCAACAGGAGTAAGATCAAGGCTGTTTACTTAGTGTAATCTCATCTTGAAATAGGAGAGATTTAATGGTATATCAAAGTTCAGCATCCACAGTCTCCCAATCTGAATAAACTCAGTTAACATCAATTTTGTAAAATACATTTTTGTCTGATCAGACTGCATCTCTTCCATGTCAGAAAACATAAGACAATTCAGGAATAACAAAAATACATACCTGGAACAGTGGCATATTCCAGCCATCAGGAATAACCACAGAAACAAATTAATGAAGTCCAAACTTTTAAGAATTACTATATACTTTCCCAAAAATCACCTAGTTTGCTCTTCTCTAATATTACATGTACATATATACATATATTCTATATTTATATCTAAAAATGCCTATAAAATGTATTTATAAAAGTGATTGTACATTAAATTCTTGCTCTTTTCACAATATTTTGGAATATTGAGTTCCTGTATTCTACATCCGTAATATAGGAATTCTCTGTGCTAAACAGGCCAGAAAGGCCATTCACAAAAACCACTGTTTTTGGTCACTAAAAAAAAAGATATAAATCAAATTTATAGTATAATGAGCAGACCATACAGAATCTGTACTACGTAATGCGAAGTGACAAATATCCTACCCAATTAGGACCATTTAGGAAACTGAGTTGACAAAATATAATTGCACACCTCAGGATTTTCCTAAACTAAAATCATCGATTTTTCTTTTGTCACAAAAAGTGAGTGTAAACTTCAGTGGCAGAAAACAAATAGAAGATCAGGCCTTGTTTACTTATCTTTTAGATCATAATGGGAAATATTACATTTTACTAGTAGATTTCTAATTCAGCTACCTGTAGGTATCACTACTTTGAAGGAACTTCAACTCAGAATTATAGAGCAAAATAACACTGAACTGAATCTGTTTCTCTTCACTATTGATAAATGTGACATCAAAAAACAACCTGGTTTTATTAAAGAAAATGTAGTATTTAAGTCCAGAAAACTGACAGACAGCTTTTTTATTACCAGACTTGCATATCAAATAAGCACTACTAAAAGTGCAGTAGCCTTCTACCAGTTTAGATGTGCCTGTAAAAACCTTATGCTCATACTAATTAAAAAAGATGTTTTAAAAAGCTGGTGCTACTCCCCGTTTTCTAGTAGTATCAGAAAGTTTCAGTTTCAGACAAACTTCTGGGTTGGGGTTTTTTTCCCCAGAAATTTGGCAGCTTTAGTCAAGAGGAGTTGCAAACAGACTCTATCTGCCCTGATGGCAAAACTATGGACTTCAGTTCCCTGTAAGGAAATACAGCTAACTTCTATTGTTTATTTAAGTCTTCGCCTTATCTAATAATTATGAAAATGCTTTCTCACCAAATATTTTATTTTCCAATGCGGCATTTTGCTTTGCCTAGAAGAACAGTGGTAGATAAAACAGACAAAAAATGAACATTCACAGCACACACCACGACTGGACTAACCAATCGAATTATTTAATGATCATGTGATGTGAGGATGCACATTCCTCACGGGAGGGAGGCATCCCCGCTTTGGAGCTCAACGTGTCAGGCACGGAGCAGCACGGCGCGTTCCCGTGCCGCGGGGTATAAACTATCCACGCAATGTTACCTGAGCGAACTACAAAGCTTGTCAAGACGGGGGCGGGGGGAGAATAATACTGCTCAAGGGATTACGGCTTCCCGCGGCACTGCTTCGTGCCACCACGCTGCGCCGAGACCGGCAGGCGACAGGTCTCCCTAGGCCGCCTGCCCCGACAGTCAACTCGCGGGGTCACCCTGAGCAACCACGGCGTTCGAAGGAGCGGGACCCGCTCCCGCTGCTTCGCGGAGCGCGCCGAGGCCGCCCGCGCATCCCCGCGCTCCCGGCCCGCGCCCCGCCCGCGCCTAACCCGCTCCCGCTCCCCGCCCGCGCCAAACGCGGCGCGCCTGTAGCCGAGCCCCCCGGCCCGGGGCGGGAAGGGG
>VZRE01002388.1:32452-104743 GCA_013396775.1 Cephalopterus ornatus
AAAAAAAAAAAAAAAAGACTGTGAAAAGCATTAGCAACGGGAACCCTCTCGGGCGTACCTTATGGTCCATTGGAAAAAAGTGTCAGAAGTCCGTAATAGCTCTATTCTCGAGTTCACACTAACAGAAGTTGCTTGCGGAAGAAGAAGGTCTCTGGGTAACGAGCTCTGTTGGAGTCAGGAGGGCGTCTGTCGAGTGTTTGGAATGGACATCAGCTTTCTGCAAATGGCAGCACAAATGAATGTCCTCAAGCTATGCAGATACTGGAGAAACTTTTATTTCTTGTCTGATTCAATAGCTAACTTAAGCAGCGTTGGGTTTGTTTTTTTTTTTTTTTTTAACTCTCAAGAATAACAACTCATTACTGGAATGAAAGAAATCTATGTTAATTTCTTCTGTGTAATATCTGATTAAAACTGTAGATTATTGCTTCGTGCACTAAAGCATTTGCGAAATTAATGCAAAGTTTTGAATTAATGTGGTCAGATCTTTTCAGAAGCAAAGTTGGGTAAAATTAGCCTTTGGCTGATAGTGAGCAATTTTTACCACCTAGAGGTGAGCTATTGCTTGTGATCCTATGGCTGTGCCATAGTTCCCAAGCATAGTGTCTCTCAAATTCTGCAAATGAATTACACTGGCTGCCAAAAGAATGCACATTCTGAAACCTTGCTTCCTTGTTTCTCATGCGTTACTAGTGACAGATGCTGTTATCTCTTTCTGTCCTCTGCTTTCTCAAATGCTTACGTGCACTCATCTGATAGGTAGCAGTATTTCTTTTTTCACGAGGCAGGGTTGCCTTGGCATAACACAAACAAAAACCCAACTCCTCAGCATTTCTTGTGCTTCTTTTCAATCCTTGGTGTATCTCCATTCTTTTATGTCTCTGTCCTTGGTAGTACCCCAAACTGCATTAAATAATGGCTTTGAACAACCTGATCTCACTTTAAGGTTGGGCTTATGTTGAACAGGACCAGAAATCCAGATGTTCCTTCCTAAGTTGTATGGTTATTACATTATTTTTTTATGTCTATATTTGATGTATAATTAGATGACAGTTCTAGTTCTAGTTTTCACGGTAGCCAAGACGCTTCAAATGGTCTCAGGGTTTAGTCATAAGGTAAACACCCTAATCAAAGATTACATACACTTTATGTAACCTAGCAGGTTCAGAAAAATTCTAATCCAAATCCTAGCGCCAACTTCCAATGTAGACAAAATGAAAAAATGGTTCCCCAAGAGAATACTAATTTATTGCTTATTGTGATATGTTACCTCTGTTTGATAAGCCTTATGTTACACCCGCAAATTGTTTAGGATGCAGCAGAAAAGCTACCTCTTCAACGTTTTCATTTGTAAACACCAGTACCAATCCTAACAACACCAGTGCAGTCAATCACAGAATCACAGAATATTCTGAGCTGGAATGGACCCACAAGGATCATCGGGTCCAACTCTTAGGTCAACGATCAAGAAACAGATAGGTTCATACCTAACTTGTCAGCCATGATCTGACAAATTGTACCGAAACCCAGACATTTTCTTGAGAATGTCTTTTCTGAGAGGAAGACTGAAGAAAGATCCTACTTTTTCAAATCTGTTAAAATGTAAGATCCCAGAAGTTCCCCCAGAGGTTGGATAAATGCTGAGCCTGGCAGAGTGAATGACTGTTCTGTCTCTGGCTAGGACAGGGGTAGTTTTTGCAGTAGGCAGAAGGGGACATGGCTGGGACCCAGAGGTTATTTTGTACCACCTCACATCGTTGCTGGGGGAGGGGGGAAAGGGATTCTCTTCCAGGGAGAAGGGGTCCCTTCCAGCCAAGCAAGGACAGGGTGGACGTAGTGGTGGGTTAATGCTGCTCCCAAACCAGAGGAAGCAGTTCAAGGTGGAGTGGCTGTGGTCAGGTTAAACTCTGCACTCTCTTTTTTGTACACTTTTGTTATTAATATTGTTGCTGTTACTGTTCATTTTATTATCTCATTGCTTTTTCCAGTAAATTGTTCTTACCTGAACCCATGATCTTTGCCTTTTGTGCCTCCTATTCTCCAATCTGCTGCAGCAGGAAGGGGGAGGGAAAGGGAGGGGAAGGAGCTTTGTGTGGTTTGTAATTTCAGCGGGAACAGTAAATTGGGGAGTACCATTTCTAAACCACAACAGTGGCCCGTGGCGGCTGGGAGGCTCAGTTATGGTTAAAAAACCAGTCGTTTTTAATCACTGACATAGAAAGCAGATTTAATGTCTAATATTTGACCTGTTAGCAGCAGTAATGGGCTACAAAGCCTTCTGAATAAACTTGCCACTAGATATCAACAGGTTTTCCTAATACTAGTACAAACTTGTTTCAAGTTTTCAGGAACACTTGTTTCATGAGCATGTCTTAAAGAGTTCTGTGGCCACTACACCTACGAAAAACACAAGGTATTTGTGCAGTCTAAGTTCTATAACAAGTAGTGGTCAGGCCCGTTTTCCATGTCAGAGGAGAATACATCTCACCTTTTCAGCTGGGTTGTTTAGTTGGATTTTTTGGGGTATAGGCAAATGAAAACGCTGCAGTTCTTATTCATAAAGAATAGATTCTGTGATAAAACCAATAAGTCTATGTTAAATTTGGTACCTTCATCCTGGGACAGTTAAAAAAGTTCTGGAGTAAGAATGTTCCATATAGAAAGCTACTGTAAGCCAAGGTTTGACGTGCTAATCTAAACAAGATTTTCCCCTCCATGCTACTTCTTATGAGGTCCTATGTCTTACGGTTCTTCTGATCTACTTTGCATAGTGCATAACATGATGATATTAAGCAGTTCTTAACATTGCTAATCACGCTTTCATTAAAGCTGAAGATGTTGCAATATGTATTCCAATGTCAGTGTAACGGATCTATTTTTTTTTCCATTTTTTGATAGTGAAAATTTTTTTACAATATTTGACCTTCACTTATTATTACAAAGAGAATAGAAGTCAGTAGCAGTACCTAAGAAATCCAGCCTGGGAACTTGTATAGCCCCCAGAATAACAGGATGACTTTTGCCTGTACTTTGATAGCCTGTGGAACAGACCAAAGAAAAGAAAGCACACTCCAAACACAACACATCCTGCCCAAATGCACAGACAAGTGTGCAATTCCTATTCTGCTAGAAGGAGGAAAGCAAGACTTTTGAAAAAGACAGAACAGCAGTTATGGATGCATGGAGTTTTTCAATGGATTAAAAAGCATGTGCTCACTGAGTTCACCTGATTTTTCAGTTGCAGGGGGCTTGTATAGAAAAAGACTTCCCATTATCTTACATTTGGTCTGTGTAGGAAATAGAAATGTTGACATATTGTAGTGTACAGGTAGAAAGTTTGTTCATATCAGATATATTCTGAAAATCTTGCAGAAATTTCAGAATGATGAAGAATGGATCAAGGTTCTTATCAGACCCTAAATTTCAGCAAAGGGTAGAATATGTCACATGCAGGGACAACCTCTAGGTGTCACTTCAATGTCCAAAACAGAAACAGTATTTGCAGTTGGGTAACAGCTCTAAAGATGCATTGGTATTTGGCAGAAGTTAATTGTTTAACTGATCAGTGGGTTATTTTCCTTGATAACAAAATGTAATTGAGTTTCTGGTAATGGGTGTTCAAAGAAAATGGTCTGATCGTTTGACATAGGGTGAAGCTTGAGTAATTTATGAGGCAACTGAAACAAGGATTTTAATTATATGATATTGATAGGAAAAAGAAGTATCACAAAAGTTAAATCAATCACCAATTTCTTTAGAAAACTTGGAGACCAATTGTGCAAGATGTTCTGCATCCTCAGATTATTGCATCTTGCATGCCCATTTCCTAGTGCTTTGAAAGAAAATCATAAAGTCCGACTATGCTGGAAAGCTGGTGCTCCCCAAATATGTGGATATGGCAGCACAGATGTCTGTATGTGTTTATTTGGCAGTCTACCTTTCTGTGGCTGCTTTTCAGAGACCTGAAACTCTTTGGGCTGAAAAGATTTCCATGTTAATTCAATCCTTGACTCATCTTCTAATCCTGAAGTGAGTGCCCTTAGTTCAGGTGGATACATAAACAGTCCTTTCTCAGAAGAGAACTTTTGCATGTGTTTAAGAATGTCGTTTATCCTCACTGACCTTATTGAGTTATAGTCAGCATCTCGAAGTGTTTTCTGGAGTATGGATTCTCTTGTGTTCTTCTGCCAAAACTAAAGTTTTGTAATGCAGAAAACTTATTTCACAGTCTAGTACATTTTTTACTTCTAGGCAAGAGCAAAAAAATTCTTACATTAAAATTCAGTAAAATATTTTAAAAAAACCTACTTTTTTTCCCTCTATTTGAACATGTTTACAGTTTAGGACTTTGAAATGTTTTAAGAAAATCAAGCCTTAGTTGTCATCTTAATGCAGAGATTTGGAGCAAGGCTAGAACTATGAATTGGCACAATACTAGGATCTGGTATTAACAGGAAATGTAAGACTGTAAATTTTTAATAAGTAATTTTATTTTTCATTTTAAAAGGGTGGAAGTTAATAGGGAGAGTCACATCAATACTCCCTCATATCTCAGATTGTGTACCAATATGTTCAACATACTAGATTATCTATTTATAATAATTTTTTGTATTTATACAACACGAAGAAAAGAGTAAGATAAACTGTTTTTTTTTAACTGCCAGAAAACTATGTTTCAGAAACCACAGGTTCAAATTGTCTTTCCAAACAACGAGGTCATGAACCTTCTGAAAGAAAATTTTATTGTGTTTTCAGTAGTTAATACTTTTTGCACAACATCTCCTGAGGTACAGCTAAATCTCTGTTGATGTTCTCCTGTCTTCAGAACAGGAATTCTATCTTTTTGAAAGCAAGTTATCATTTGGAAAATGTTTGCAGAAAACTTTTGATACCTTGCCACAGGATGGCAGTGTAACAGCGTGTCATTGAGTTTAATTTTTCTGAAGTGTTCTGGAAACATTGGATATTGGAGCTAGAATTTGTCTGTAACTAAGTACAGCATTGTTGCTTTTTGGCTTTTCAAAACACCATTGTTGTGCTTGTATGTCTAGTGCATCTTCGCATAAGTTTTAATGAAATTGTTTTCCTTTTGTGTTATTAGCTGTACAATAAGCTTTAATAAAGATTAATGAGTCTCCTGAATATCCCTATTGTATTCCATCATTAAGAGTATATTATTTGTGGACTACTTGCCACAATCTTTTTCAGAAAAGTAATTTATTCTTTCAAATGCACTTGTTTTGTTTCAGGATGTAATTGTTGGTGTGCTTCATCTGGTATCTTTTCTTTCTTTTAAATGGTTGGGGTTTTAATTAGGTCAATTTGAAGATTTTAGTTCATAGTCCTTTGCTAGGTTCTCATAGCTCTTTTTTTTTCAAAGCCTTCAAGCCTATCTTTTTAAACATTATTGTTTATCTCACTGGGATACTTTATTCTTTAGTATTGTATTAAGGTTCCTTTCTTTCCATGCTCCCACTGGTTTCTTGAGTAAGAACCACTATTGTCAGCAAAAGAGTTGCCATTTTTTTACTTGGGGAATACTTTAATAGTTTCATTGCAAATATTCTGTTGTGCATCCTTGCTGTTTGTTTCTAATTGGTTTGTTGTGGAGTATTGCTAGACCTCCACTGAAGGTATCTGAGAGGTAAATGAAACAATGTGAGTTTGTCTTCATGACAAATTATAAGGCCATATTTATCAAAAACATTAGTTTTGTGCAATTAATTTTTTTGTATCAAAGCCATTAAAATTTGTCATCCTTTTGTGATTAGCCAAGGGATAACACAACTTTGGACTTGTACTGAAGTCCAAGAGTCTGCCTTTCTAGGTGAACTCTAGGTGATTGGGTTGAATGTGTTACGCTTGGCCAATGCATAGGAGGAGCTGGTTTTTGTAGAGAGCACATTGTGCTTGAGCTGTCTAAATATCAGTCAAAGTTGAGATAACTTGCAGTGAGTTTTAAAATTTATTGGAACTTCAAGAAAGATGAAATAAGTTTGACTGAGTGTCATTTTGTCATGAAACAATCTGGAACTAAATAACATGAGAAATCTCAGTTTTGTTCTGAAACTCTGCCTTCAACCTAATGTGCAGTTTATTTCTGCAGTGATGGGCACTGACTTATTTGGTGATTTTGCCTCTGTTACGGTGATGTGCTGATACTGTGCTATAGTCAGTTTTGGTATCTGCCCAGCAAAAATAAAAACTTCAGCTTTAATTTGTCTTACTTAAATGCACCATTCTGTCAAAGTTACATATGAGGTTTATAAAGATGCTTTAGAAATCAGTGTTAGTTGACATTCAGATTAATTTCTGAATAAAACAAAGTGAAACTCAGTGAAGAAAATTACTAATTAAACATCTAAATGGTTGGATATTTGTGGGCAAAATTAACACTATTTTTCATAAAAGGTTCCTCCTTACTGTGCACAGCAAGAATACAAATTACTTTTAAAGATGCGTGTAGTTTAAAAAAAATCCTGCAATTCAAATATTCAATGTGGACAAGAGCTAAGTCTCTGTTCTGCCTTTTCTGTTGAGCGAGAAAGCAGGAGTAGACTGAAGATACTTTTCTACCATTCAGTTTTCAGTGTTGACTAGCTTAATAACCTTTTATTGCCATCTCTAGGGATCTTTAGGAATCCTGTCTTGACAGGTCTATTTTATATATCTTTACCTTGTCATGATGCATAATGAGTATCTATTTTAGCCATTGTTTCTCTGTCCTTTTTATCAGTTCTACATTTTCTAACTCCTACTTACCTGCCTGTCTTGATTCTGTTACCTGCCTGAGATACAGGCATGACTTCATTTACAAATAAATCTTTGGCAAAAAGTTTTTCTTTTCCTTGTTTCTCATTTCATTATACTAAGTTCTTTTTTTTTTCTGAAACCAGAAGTCTAGGAATTGTCCTTGATCCTTCTTCTTTTCCTTCTACACTCCATTTTTCTGTCAGGCTTTCTCTGTCTACTCTTAGAACACAGTCAAAATTTGTACTTAATGTAGTATTACCTCCTTTTTCTGCGTTTGTAATATTTTTTTCTTTCCTGATTCAGCTGCTTCTTACAGTCTTTCTGTATCTTCTTGTTGCTAAGCTAGGTAATCTAAAGCCAGCTACTCTTTCTTGTTGCTGCAAGAGAATAGAGATAAGTTTTTTTGCTTCAGGATGCAGAGCTTAATACCCATGTGATTTGCTACTGGCTTCTTGTGACTGCAAAAAGGCATTTTAAAGCAAGGACACAGCAACCTGACCACATCAGGGACAAAGATCTCAGATGCAGGTAAATAAATCCATCAGTCAAATGGAAAACCTATTGCATAATACCAATGTATGGGAAAATAACAGGATCAGGGTTACTTGATTTACTCCTGAAATACTTACTAGATACTTTTACTTATCTCATCTCTTTGGTATTTTGATAGGCAAGGTTTCTTGCTAGGTGTTTTATGATTTTGCAAACTTTTTCATGCCTACGGTCATTATGTTACTAGCAGTCTTTTCCCAAGATCATCTGCTCTTTCTGCCTATCAGATCAAGTAGTTTTCTATAATTGTCCCTTTCAGCATTTCAGCTCTTGGTTCAATTATTCTACTCTTACACGTCTCTGGTCTCTTGATTATTTTTCTTACTTGGGCCTGTAGATCCTTACAAGATTAGAAGATTTTTTTTGTATTACCCCAGCTCTCTTGAGGTTTCATATAGTGCTTATTGAATCATCTCCAGTCTAAGTGGTTTTGATTTTCCATTTTGCCACTGTGGCTCACTTCTCTTCATTATTGGATAAAGCTCGAGTACGTGCATATATGAGTCCAGTTACTAGTGAATGGTTATGAAATTAATTTCTCACTATTCTTTTTAGTGTACTTTTCCTAGTGTACTTCACATTACTATGTAATTCTGATATTTCATAGCTCTCATCTTTTGTTTACACTGCCCAAACGATTTTGGTTTGGTTTTTTTTGTAAGCTGATAGAGCTTGCTTTTTTTGGCCTAGCTCATTGAATTAATTCTACTTATCAATTTTAGTAGCTGCAGCAACTTATACTAATCAAATGAGCTGTGGAAAGAAAAGTCTATTATGATGTGCTTGTCCCAGATCATAGAACACAGGACTCTGAAGCAACCTGCAGTCTCTTTAGCCTTTTTAATATAAGGCAAACCATACACATATCATTATAGACTGTTCCTAAAAATCTTCCAAAGCTGGAGTTTTCACAGCCACTTCACGCACTGTGTCCTGCTGTGTTGTTACTTGTGGTCTGAGAAAGTTCAAAGAACAAAAAATGTTGGAAAATATCTCAAAAGATAATCTAGTCCAACTTTTCTTGTGAAAGAGAGTCTGTTTAGATGGGCATATGTACCACACTGTCCAGTTACATCTTGAAAATCCCCACTGATGGAGCTTCTACCATGTCTCTGGGGAGGCTGTTCCAGTGATTGACTGCTTTCACAATTTCTTTCTTATATAGAGATTAAACCTATCCCAGTGCAACCTGTGCCCATTGCCCTTTGTCTTCTCCAGCGGCTTCTTGTGAAGAGAGAGCCTCCGGCCTCTGCGTAGCCACCCTTTAAGTACTGGAATACAGTGATGAGTTCCTTCCAAGCCTTCTTTTCTCCAGGAGAAAAGACCTAACTCCTTTAGTCTTTGATCATCTTTGTGGCCCCTCTTTGGAATCTCTTTAGGCTGTCCACATCTTTTTTGCATTGTGGGGACCAGAACTGTACTGCAGGTGAAGCGTGGCAAGTGCTGAGTAGAGTGGGACATTCACATGTCTATCTCTACTAATAAGGCCTCTATTGCTTCCATCCATATTGCCCCTATTCCCTGCAAAGACAGTAGATTATTGCCTTCCTCTTTGCATCAGTCAAGAGGAACATTCTTCAGAATTTGAACAGTAAAACAATTTTTTCCCTGAGTCTTTTCTCCAGCCTGAACAATCTCAGTGCTTTTGGTCTTTCCTCATACATAGATGGTGTATGAGTAGCCATGCCAGTTGCTACTTGTTAGACTCTGGAGTTGGTCCAAATCTCTTTTTAAATGTGTCTGAATTAAACACAGTATTGCAAGTAAGGGCTTAGAGTTGGAAAAGGTAAAATAACAGCCTTACCAATCTTCTGCATGATAGTCATGTGTCCTTTTTACCGATGGCATTGATACTGTTGACTCATATACAGCTTGTAAACCCTGTAGTTTCAGATCCTTTTCAGCACAGCTGCAAGCTAAACATTCCCCAACTTGTATGCATGCTTATTGCTATGCATCTACGTCTTGCACTCATCCTTACTGAATTGCAGTCTCCTTTTTCAGATTTGCTTCCTGTTTGTCAAGATCTCTTTGAATTATAGCCGTTCTGCCCAAAACACTTGCAGTTCATCACAGAGTGGTATAACTGCCAGTTTAAAAAGCTTCCTCTTTACAACCCAGTTGAAGAACTAATGCATCAAATGGTATCAGCTCCAGGGCAGACTCCTGCTAAAGTCACATTGATACACCTTTTCTTATTGATAAATGATAGTGAATTAACAATGGTACTTCTAAACGGGTTTTCCACCAGTTTTGTACCTTCAACGTGCGTGTTTTGTCTGGAGTAGGCAACACTTGGGTAAGCAAAGTAGAGATGTGAAAAAGTATCAAAAACTCTACAAAAGATGAGTGTATAGTATCTGTTGTCTCTTCCTTATGCACAGAAGTGTTACTCTTTCAAAGCATGTTACTCTGTCACAGAAACTATGATCTGACCCAATTTGTTTTCAACACAACTATGATGAATGTTACGTCAGTCATGCTGTAGTTTAATTATTCATTCCATGATTTTTTTTTTAATAGGAGCTGCTGCTAAACTGATGATTAGATAATTTTCAAACAATGCTTTTAATCTTTCCCCTCTGCTTTTATATTTGTCCTTCCCCACCCTTGGAAGTTCCTGAAGGCAGTTCAAAGAAGGATCACAAAAACAGAACAACAGAAGAATTACAAGGCAGGACCAATTCTGTTTATTAGAAAGAAAGTTTTGGTGAGGTATGTGTGCCAAGCTACTTTGAAGGCTGAGGTGTTTACTAGGCTCATACTAATGTTTGGAAATGGGGAAGAGTTTTGTCTCTAGCTTGGGTTGACAAGAGCTTTTGCTTCCTTTAGCAGCTACTGGTATGGTTTGCCTGCTGATGCCATTCATCTTGGTTTCGCTATCATCTTTCGCTACCAAGAGTCAACACCTTGTCTTTACTTGGGACATACAGCTTCATCATCTGAGAATGCAACCATTCTACGTACAGATTTTTGTACAGATACCTGGGTAAAATCTAAAGGCCCCTTAGCTCCATAGGTAAGATCAGATTAGATGATTTAATGGTCCTTTGAACTCTTAAATGTTATGAAGTTTAAGAATAATCTAAGAAAATTTCTTCAGATTTTCTGTTTTGCTTCATTTTCTGGCACTAACAAGTGATTATTTTACTCCAAGTTTGTATTAATGCGCAATTCTGTGTTTTGTGGGAGACATCCATATTTTACAGAATAAAAACAAACACTTAATTACAGCCTCTGATATGAAGCCACATACTGGCAAATTATAGTTGTGGGTTGCTGATTTGGAAATTCTTTTCATACACTTCACAACACAAGATCCACGTTAGAAGCAAACAATAATTTGGGTCAAATTCTGCTGGTTCAAGTAAACTGACTTTCTTGCTTGTTTTACAGAATTAGTCTTTTACATGTTACCTTCTTAAAGAGTATCAATTTTTACATATACCTGAATCACAATTATAGACTTAAGTTAATTGTAATATTAAACCATAAAATTTCTCTTACACAAAGTCTGAATGCTGGGATATTATCGAGGGAGCTGAATATTATACTAATTTTTACTATTGATAGACAGTCTAATAATTGCTGGAAAAAGAACTCTAAAAGCATACTTTGCCTTCTTGTAACCACTGCACTGCAGCTACACAAAGCCTTCTTTGTGGAGGAAGGGAGTTGGCTTCATCTCTTTTAGAGGCACCTTGAAAGGAAAACTTGTCAGATCACTTATGTAAAAACAGAAAAACTTATTGAATTTTTTATCTTTTTTAGTGAATTAGCTGTTGACCCTAAGTGGCTGAAGATAAGATACTTCAATTTCACAGTCCTCTTTTTTTTTTTTTAAAAAAAAAGCAAAGAAAAAAAAGACTGGTGCAAAATATCACCATGTTTCTTAGACCTAGAGGAGGACTAAATTGTCCCCTTGTACGTACCATTGTTCCAGTGACCCAGACATGCTGTGGAACTCATTAATCATTTAAGTGGTTTGCAGCTGACAGCATTTGCTTGCTTCAGACTTAAGTTTGTCTCTGTGAAAAAAGTCAGACTTTTCCAATGAATGCACTGCTTTTTTTTTTCTTGTAACACAGACATGTAAAAATATATTCAAAATAAGGGGGGGGTGGAAGAGGAGTTGTTCACTGAAAAATGCCCCATTCACTTAAACTGCTTTAGTTGTATCTTTACATATTTATCTCTTTTCAGTTAAAAGACTCAAAAGAATTTCTATTTTTCTTATTTTTTCCCACCTGTTTTACTCAGCTAAGACATAAGGCAACTTGGAAGACAGAGACATTGATGTCTTGAGCCCTTGTGTCAGACTGGTTTAATTGGTGATATTCTCACATTTAGTCAGACATTTCATAGGTTTTGTGCTCAATCATACAAACCTCATGCTGGTCCAAGACCAATAAGGGATAGCAGTTTAACCTGCTGTTATCTGCAATGCTGACTGTCACAATGTTTCAACGAATTGGTGGCTTTCAGCTGAAACAAAACTATGGTGCCTGTTCCAGTGTCTCCCCCAAGCTGCTTGAAAGAGCATCTTTAGCCCCAGGCCAGGCTTCTGCTGGACATCTTTGTGGTGATAGTGCTGCCTCGAGAGACAGACCATGCTCTCTCCTTACTGCTTCAGGAGCCTCTATTGGTCTCAAAGCCAGAAAGTGAGAAGTGAAAGAATCCAGCTGCCTGGGGGAATTCTGCTTTTTTTCTTAACCTATGACTGAAAGAATGATTTCTTTCATCTTTCTTTTTCTTTGTGGTGTAGAAAATGGAAATGCTCTACATGATAGCTTAGTGAAAGTCAAGGTGAGACAGAGAAGAGCAGAATGAACTTGGGAGCAAGTTTGGTTTGGGGCCCATATATTTGACACGTACAGAATCACAAACCCTTGTAGCAGAAGGCAAAATTTTCTTTTTTGCTAAGGTGTCATGTTTGAAATAAGACTAGCTATGATTCAGAGGCACCTAACGCAATCACACCCTTACCTCCATCATTTTTTCATTCATGATCACATGTAATTGTTACAAAGGGCAATTAGAAAAGTGCATTTTTAATTATCATGCAATTATTATACAATAACTAGTCCTCAAATATATATAATATAGAAAAATTATGTAGTGAAATGAGCTTGTGTGCAAAAGTGCTAAAAACTTACCTGTCATGCTCATTTACACAAAGCCAGTGTAAGCATGTGTTTCTTTGTCGATAAATGAAGTATCAAATCTCTCTAGAACTATCTAGCAACAGGCAGCCTTTTAGGCAACAAACTGCATTAGCAGAGAAGTTGAAATTTATCTCTATTAAAATAACTACCAAGATTAAAGATTACAGGAAATATGCAAGGATATATTTACACTGAGGTGAGTTTTCTTACTCCCACTCCAATTAGTAATCCTTATTTAGGAAGATTGTGCCTGGGAGTGCAGTTTTTTCAACAACTGGGTCACAATTTCTATCATGGAAGAAATTTTCCATTGGTTTCAAGTCTTGGTTCTGCCAACTAATCAGAGAAGAGACATTTTAAACAGAGCATCCAGAGGGCACTATTTTTGTCATTTCTCTTTGAGTTATTCTCCAAATGTAGTAATGTACTCTTTGTAATGTAATCTTTTTAATGTATTGAAATAAAAGCAAATAGGTTTTATCTGCATGTTATAATCTGAATGGAAACTAAAAATCATAAAAGTAATGATCCTATTCAAAAGAAGTAGGTAATAGTCTAAGTTAAGAAAATAACATTGCTTCTCTTGTGTATTTAGAGTTTTGTATCAGCAATAATTAAAAAATACAATACCTTTTTGTTTGTAAAGGCAATTTATTTCCAACTTCTATGTGTGGCAATCAAGCAAAAAGAATTGCCACCTTCTTACAAGTTTAAAACATTGCTTCATATGCATCAGCTTTTGTTTAAATGCCAACCCTTCTCCTCAAGTGCTACATTATTACTTTCTGAACAAAAGTGCGTTGATCAGTTTAGTGAGTTCCGAATAAATTTGTGTCCTGTTTTCTCATGATTATCGTAATAATTTGCACTTACTACTTTCAAAATGCGCTAAATAGAAAAGTTGAATAAAAGTTTAAGTGGAACTTTGTTCTTATGATAGACTTCTTCACTAAGCTGTAGAGAGTAGCTTGCAGAGAGTCTAACAAAGTGATGAAAGCTGGCTGATTTTCCTATGTTTTTCTCTGGGTTTTAGGTTGGGATTGAGTTGGTTTCTTTCCCCCCACTTTCTTGTCCTGGGGCAGCCCAAGGAAAACTAGCACCATGAGGAGGGAAAACATTGCAGGTTTAATACACGGATAGAATATTTTCAGCTTTAAAATAGTCATCATGACTTTGTTTCTGCCCACTTTGAGCATGAGGTGGGATTAGGTCTTCATTGATACTGGAGACAGTGGTGAATCGATTCAATGCCAATCTTGCCACTACTGTTACTTGTTAAATTTTTCGTATCAGTTTTGTCACATTGCACTTTTCTAAAAGAAAGAGATTACAGGTGCAAGTTCATCCATTGTTTGATTTTAAAAAATCTTCGTAAGCAGGTTTATCAAGTGATGTATTTGCTCCCATGGTCTTCATATTGGGACTACTTTGCATTCCTAGGAGTGAAAGACAAAAGACCAAATCACAAGTATTTTATTCAAAGCAAATTGGAAAACTCCTGCAGAGACTTAAACCTCACACAGTGCAGCAAAGCAAGCAAAAAAAGAGCTCTGCTGCCTTAAATCCTAAGCATAACACTCATTGTTGCTATCTACAGCCCAGTGACCACCAGATACCCAATAATCTGCCATGAATCTTTCATTACTGCTCTTGCATCAGCACCAGATTCCTTGCAATTTCCAAGATAAACATAGGTTTTCAGTCCCTGCTGTCATTAATTCAAAACCTGACACGAACCTGAACCCTGGCCTTAACTGCAGGCCAGCAACCCATACACCATGCCAGATGAACTGTGAGCCAAAGCCCAATTACCAGCTCCAGCCTCTTGCCCGGCCTGCCTCGTCTTCCAGGCTCTAGCAGCAGGCTTAGATTTTCAGTCCTGTGCTTCACTGCGAAGAATGTCTCCAGCTATATCCTAAACCTGACTTCTAGAGAAAATTTCATGTAGTGTTTGGGACTCTTTGTTCTTGAGGAACCGTGTACTGATATTAGTAAGCAAAGTTACACTAACTCTTTGCATTTCCATAATGCAATAGAACTCTTACAAATACTGCCAGTAAAACAGAATTATTTCCTACCACCATAGGTTAGCTGGAGCATATTTGTGTTAATTGAACTCTAGTGTTGCCCATTTAAAGTAAACAGAAACAGCAGAGGGTACATGCTGTTAATACCACATATTTTATTGTCATAAGTTACCAAGTTCCTTATCTGCAAAATTTCATTCTCAAATTTGACAAGTAGGTGCTAAATTTTAGCTATGTGCACTGAGCACTAGATTTTATAGCTTGAAGCTATATAACTTACTCTGAGTTGTTAATGGGAAAAATAACTGTTGCAAAAGAAAAGGAGAAGGTCATCTTTTTATATCCACTGGTACTTGCAAATAGAGTTTAAAAACCACGAGATAAGTCACGTCTTTCTGTTCATAGTAATTATACAATTGCAACCTAGGAACTGAAAAAGAAACAGGTACAATTATACTTTAATTGTGATTTTTAATTATTACAACTTCTTATTTTCAGTGATTTTGGGGAGGAAATTGAAGGCATCAAGTATTTTGCTTCATATTTTTTCTCCTACAGATAAGCTGTTCTGCCCCATTCTCAGGATCTCAGATAGAAAAAGTAACTTTAAAACCATTTACTAAGGTTGTTTAAAAAAACCCAAAGGTTTCTCATCATTTAAGGAGTGCTAAGCGCAGTAACAGTTTCACTAGATGAATGAAAAAGCTGGTCATAATGTGCCTTAATAACCAGACACAGTAGCAATATCAAATGACCTCTTATAGTAATAATGTTAATTCTCTGACTTACTAAGAAACTTGGTGAATTGCACTGAAACCTTGTGGTGCTGTGTTATTCAATTAATGTTGCTATTAACATACTAACCTTTATCACCACAAATACATCATTACACACATAACTTGCTTCTTGACAAAAATCACCCTAAAAGGTGATTTTATTACTTCTACTTTCAAGTTTTACAGTGAATCCCTTCAGGTATATACAAAATGCAAGGGTACCATGAGGTTAAAACACTTACCCTCTGACAACTTCAGGGAGGGAAGAGGAATCAGCCAGCCAGAGCCAGCCCAGGTCACCTGGGATTAGATGGGGCTCCTGAGCCGATGGGCAGAGGAGGTGTGTGAAATCCCCAGGTGAAGTTGATCAAGGCCATTAAGCCCTATTAGAACATTTAGGGTCCTGGCAAAGGCATCACCTCGTTCTTCTGAACCTAAAGCTGTGTGTTAGTGTGTGAGCTAGCTGAATCAAGGTGTGCTGCAGAAGGCAGAAAATATATAACTGCTGTGGTGCTGACAGGCTAACAGCCAATACAATTGCTAAGTACAAATGTTTCTAACAGTTCAGTTGCGTGCAGCATTGCACCAAGAATCTCCTTAAATTCAATAGGCAGCTCAGCTTCCATAGAAAAGTATCTTTTACGCGCTTGGAATTTTTTAGAAACTTTTTGTAAGCTGCGGGGCAAAGGTTTTCACTTTATATGATGGTGATTTTGGAGATGTAAGATGTCGTTGGCCTTCACAGACCTTCTTTCCTCCTTCCTTCCTTCCCCTGTGCAGTGAACAAGCAAGAGCAATTCCAAGCACTGCATCCCAATGCACTTCTATGCTCCATATATGCAAACAGTGTCCAGGCCTCTTGGGCTCGCTCCCTGTCACTACAGAAATATTTGTTTGTTGTTAAAAACAACAGCTGAAGTTTACTTTAGCCCTCTGTGTTCTCAAATATGTGCTTTTGTCCCTACTTATATCAAATAGTTGCATTTTCTTTTGAAATGGCTTTTGTGCTAGCTAGTGCAAGCTGGCAAACCTAATTTCAATTCCATGAAAAATTTCAGGATTTGAAAATATATTTCATCCCATGTTGGGACAAAATGTCAAGATGGTGCTCAAGTGTGAAGAACTAAACCCCCACTGGAGAAGGCAATGCCTACCAGTGAAGTCAGAGGGCTGAGGATCTGGTGATAGTAAATCGTTGCTCTTCATTTTTCTGGAGTGTTCCTCCTTATTTATCAATTCTGCTATATACCATCAAACACATTGTCTCTGATATATGTACAAATTCTGTCAATAGCAATGAGAATGTCATGTCCCTGTCAAACTCTATTCCTCTTTCACAGTCTTTTCATAACCTTTCACATGGCATAGTTTAGTTAATCTTAGGCCTTATTTGCTTTGTTATTATTTTTTCAGTTTATTCTACTTTATTTTAAAGAAGATTCTTGTGTTTAAATCTTTTTTTCTCCTTGTCATCAATGAGATTTTATTTGGAATTCTGTATTAGAAATATTTTCTTACAATATTTTCTCCATCTCATAGTAGCTTGTTACAATTTAGGAGTTTTGGCATTTGTTTTATTTGATTAGCAGAGCTTTGAAATGTTGAGTTTTTTGGTTTTTGGTTTTTTTTTTCCCTTTTGCCCAGAGAATTACATGAACACTGTAAAAAGATACAAAAAAAAATATTTGGTCACATTTTTACCCTATCACTTTTGATGATATCTGTCTTAGTCTAAACCGGGTGTCAGTCTTTTAACCCATCACTGTGCTTGCAAAATTTTCATTGCAATGGGACCAGTATGTGCATACTGAAGGACATAGCATGACCTTATATGTAAAACTTACCTGCTTTTATAGCATAGTTTATTGTTTAGGTGCTAAGAGATTTTTTAAGTCTAGAGAAAGGAAAAGTGATATTTTAAGGAACTTTCTGTCCACTTTTTGTTTAAGTAACATAATAATTATTAAAGATTAGGAATATCTAGACCCTTACATTCAGTCTCCACTCAAGAGGTCTTAGGCATTTAAGAATGAAACACCTGCTAACAATACTGTATAGTCTCTTTAAAACTAGCTGCTGTTGGAAAGTAGAAAGTATGAATCTGTCCTAAACACAGGTCCCAGGGCACAGCTTTCAGAAGAAGCAGTTTGCTCAGAAAGGCACATGGAAGAGGGCCAGAAATCTGCAGAAGGCCATGTGGGACTCATCATCAGCAATGTTGCACCACCGAGCACAGTTCCCTGCACCAAATAGAGCAACTACCCATGGCACAGCAGAGACCTCTATTCAAGTCGCAGCTCCAGTGGGAGCATAAAGCTCTCCAGATCTCAGACTGCAGAACATAGCTGCTGTGTCTCCCAAAGGCTGGAGCAGGAGAAAACAGTGTCCTTGCCTGCACAAGGTGTGCGCTAAGTGGGGAAATACTTTGCCAAGACAAGAAGCTATGGAAGCAAGGGGACAAACTGCACAGCATCAAGGAGCATAAAAAAGATCTTGATGGCATCTTCACAGAGATCCTGCAGATACAAAAGCCTGAATATGTAACTGCACAGAGGGAGAGCAGCTGGAGACAGCAGTCAGTTCTGGGGGTTAAATGGAGAAATGGAGAATCCCAGTCTGCGAAAGGCAGGTATCTTGTGACTCCTCTTGGTAAAAAGGCAGGGGAGGATGGCAGATCTGTTGCAAAACTGTCTCAGTGTGCTGATAGCAGGCAAGGTAGAGAAAGCCATCCCTGGGGAAACAACCTCGTGGTGAGCCCCGCATGAACACCAAGGGGAATCCGTGACTGACAGTAGCATAGGACTCACTTCTACAGGTACAGAAGACCCGATATACTGACCCAACTTTCTGTCTAGGAAGCCTGGTACTTGCTGGGAACTCAGATACAGCATGCTGCAAAGAAACTGCCAAGGCTTGTCTGACGCATGCTGTTTCTCTTGCTGCTTAATTATATTGGCAGCACTAATACATCTGGAACAGGAACCTTGAACATATCAGAAGTGACAGGACAGCTATGGGAATGGGGTATGGAGACCCAGGTGGTGTTGAGTCCTGCCAGTGCAGAGGAAAGGTTTGGAGAGGAGCAGACAGGTTCCATGGGTCAATGTCTGGTTGTACAGCTGATGTCATTGATAGGAATTTGGCTTTTATGAACATGACTCATTTTGGACAGTAGTAACTGCTAGATAGAGATGGCAAAAGGGCTCTACAAAAAAGGAGTATTGTCAGACAGCAAGCTGGACGTGAGCCAGCAGCATGCCCTGGCAATAAAGAAAACCAAAGGCTTCCCAAGCTATGCTAACAGGATCAAGAGAACTAACTAGCCCCCTTTGCTCAGTACTCAGAAGATGAAATCTGGAAGGCTGTTTCCAGATTAAAGCCCCTCCATTTTGTGAAAGACATGGATAAACTTGAGCAAGCTTAGCAGAGAGCAACCCAAATGTTCAAGAAGCTGGTATACTTGCCTTGCAAAGAGTGGCTGAAGAAATGGAACTGGGCTTGTTCAGCCTGCAAGAGAGAAAGCTTTGGGGAGACCTAGCAGCAGCCTTGCCCTTGCCATGGCCAAGTTATAAAGCAAACACAGACAGACTCTCTCACAGTGCTGTATGGAGGAGGACAAAAGATATAAGTTGAAGCAAGAGAGGTTCAAAATGGATGTAGAGAAAAAGTTTTTTACCATGAGGACAATCAAACACTTTAAAACAATTTGCCCACTGAGGCTATGTCTTCTCCATAGCCTGAAAAGATAAAGCCGTGAGAAATCTTGTTTGATCTTACAGCTGATCCTGCTTTGAGCAGGAGGTTGGAGTAGAAATCTCCTGAGGTCCATTCCAGCCTATCTTGTCATAGTATGAACATCCTATGATCCAATGAATATAAAAAATAATGAGCCAGTAAACTCACTGATGAACACCAGAGTATTTACATGTTGTCCCTTAGCATCTTGTAGAGTTCACAGAAAAAGAAGATATTAGCTGTTAAGATTCAGCCTGAAAGCTTGGCTTTAAGAGCAGCAAAGGGGATTTTGTTCTGAGTTGATGGATTGTGCACAGCAATAGTTGAAAAGTGCATGCATCTTCCAATTGACCAAGTCTGCCAGGCTTCCAGCAGAAATGTGAGAGGGATAGGTGAAAGAGCTAGCATCTTAAATAGCCTGTTGTAGCTACATCGGTATTTCTCTGTTAGGCCCCTTCGCTTTGTGTGCAGGAAACTAGTTTAAATGAACATTAAATTGAGAAAATAGAGATGACTTGAAAAATAGTGATGGGGAGAGCAGTGTACTGTGCATCATAAAGTTTCATAAAGGTACCAGAAAGACAACTGTGGTAACTTACATGAATATACTCATTAAATTAAGAACTTGGGTGAAAGCACGTATGGGTTTACACAGGAATAATGATCTTAATAATATTATTGTACCAACTGTTGCATACAAATAAGCATACGCAAGTAATGGCACTTGAACAGTTTTTAGAAATTTGTTCAGTTGCTTTGAAAGCATTTTACTAAGAATTGCAAGTATTGTGCTCTGTTTAATTTGTAGAAAAATTGTGACACACTGAAGTGATTTGTTGAAGGTCATTTGGCAGGCTGAGGAAAAGAATTCTGCTTTTCTGAGCTTCAGACCTATGTTCTATTAAACTGTAAGGAGAAAGCAGATTGAATCTTTGACCTGAGGTGGTCACCAAGCCAGTAGCTGGATATTGTAATATATTAAACTGTGTTTTCATTCAGTGATACTGGCACCAGTTAAACATGTAAGTTGAGCATTAACTGCATTACCGCTTTGAGTCTATCCATTCACATATGATGAGTGTCATACTGACCTGTTTACATATTTCTCACAAAACTGTATTCTATCTGATTTGCAACAGCTTAAAACCATGAAATTTTGGGACAATATCCTTTGATGGGCTGGCTAGCAAAACTAGGTTTTCCTTCATGTTCTCCCTCTCTCATCTACATTCACACAGTCCCTGTACATGTGGGTAAATATTTGCCATGGGAGAATTTTTTGTTTGCATTCCTCACTTCTCACTCTTTGGAATGAAGGAAGAAATGCTCCGTATTTTTTACTCTCCTCCACCTCTTAAATCTGACCACTTAAATCTGTGACATTCATTGTTTTGGGTGGAAACTTTGTTAGTTCTCTTTGAAGTCATCTGATAGCCTCAGGAGTCTCTTCTGAACAATACCAAATATTCCTTTTTATGGACATTCCATGTACCTGCAACCATTAAAGTGGGCTTTCATGTTGCTCATCATCAGAGCAACTTTCACTGATGCCAAGCAGTGACTTTCTTGGGCTTTCTTCTACAGAAGAAAGTGATTACAGTGCTGTGACTATCTCTGTCACGGTATAGTAAAGCTCCACAGTAGCTTGTCTGTCACATTATCTAACTGTATTAATTCTGCCTCACCCATTGTGTCATTCTTACCACGTCAGTTATCTAAAATTAGAAAGGAGTGTGAAAAACTAAGTGAAAAGAATCAAACTTACATTTTTAATTCATACTTATTTATTTCAAAAGTGGTTACTCATCTATTAGAAAAATAAATCATGTGCACCTTTTCCCTACAATAAAGTCATTATCTCCCAATGCTGAAATGGCTGAAGAAATAAAATGTATTACACCAAATTTTCGTATTCTTATGATCTCAGCTAGAGAGGATTGTTGGACTAAAGGACTGACTTAACATCTTATTTTCCAACTTTACTACATCAAAGTAAGTGACTAACAGCCAGAATTGGCAATAAGTAGTTAGTCAAACCTCTGAACTAAACAGAAGTAGATTAAGCCGTCAGCAGAGCACCAGAATCATCTTCCTGTGTTTTTTATCCAATTAGTGCATACTTAAACAAATTGGAAAAAAGTTATTGTAAAGCTATGAAGACAGTGAAGGCTTGTGCTTTTGACAGAGCTTTTCAGTTGTCATTACAGGGCATGTTGATTTTCTATTTAATTGTGGGTTCAGTTAGAAGCTTTGGTTTCAAATTTCCGCCTTGGTCACTTGGTTCAGTTCCTAGGAAGACCAGCAGAAGGGTGTTCACATAGCAAGTGTTTTTACAAACTCTCCTTTCCGGGTTTCTCTGACTGTCATAGTGGCACACTTCGGGGCCCTTCTGCTATTTTTAAGGAGGCCTGAAAGGGCGGAGTTTGGCAACCATGACAACTCTCTGGGATGGCTGAATGAGGAAAAAAGGAGACCTGAGAACATGGGAAAGGTAAAACTCCTGAATTATTGTAGTGGTGGAGAGCAGAGGGGCCCCCAAGGGAACTAGCTCACATGTGGACGAGGTGATCGTGCTCTTTGGTGCACAAATCCAATGAGATTACCACCAGAGAAGACTGCTCATCCTTTCTGTGTTCTTCCCATCCTTCCAGTATTGGTGTTGGGCATCCAGGGAGTGGTGCTAACCTCTTCATGGTCTTCATGCACCAAGCTCCAGCCAAACTGTTCCTTATTGTTTCTTTGTAGCTGGTTTCCCCCTCTTATGCTGGAGCCAGCAGGATCCCAGAATGCCTGAAAGCCCAAAGTCTGTGCCCTGGCCCTGAAACCACAGAGCTATTCCAGCTAAATTTCTGGCTCATTCCTACTTACCAGATCCTCAGCGTGCCTCTTCCAGCTGGTGCGGCAGATTACACCAGCTCTGTTAACACTTCACAATGTTTCTGGAAGCCCCCAATTCCAGAGCTAAGGAGTGCTGATATAGACAGAGATGTGGAAATGTTTACAAAAGCTGTTGAATGAAATCAAAATTTTGCTTCTCTCAACTGTGTTTTAACAGGGATACTAACAAAGACCCAATGAAAACTGTCTCTAGCATTTGCTTTTTTATTGTACTTCTGAAAGAGTAAATCATAACAACTCTGTACAGAATCTGCTTTTACTTCAAAATGCAGGTCAAACACAACAAACCAAGCTGCCAAGTGATACATTTCTCTTTGACATCATATGCTACAGCTCCTCTTGAAGCTCCCAGTATCCATCGAAAGTGATGACTGTATGTTAATACCTTGTCAATCAAGATGCATTCTAGTGCTTTATGATAACACATAGGAGAGGGGGAAAAAAGGAAAGTTCCTCTGGATGAGGTGTGTTTGGACAGATAGGGAGGTCAGCTTTTTTACTTTGCAGGGGCAATACTGCACACCTCTCCATGCAATTATACTCACTACTAAAGGAGTTACTCCCGCATTGTAGAATCTTTTGGGAAATGTAAAGCTACTGTAGCATCTCTTGTGATATTCACTTCTATTTTCTGTGCAGTTGACAGCACCATTTCTGTTTCTCCTTGCGAGAACCAAGACAAGAAAAAGAAAATGCAAGTAAGCTGTTACCACATTCTGCTGTAATGAACCATATACTCCTGAAAACCAGCTCAAGATTATACAGACTAGGGTGTGCTTTTCCCTGGATTATTCCTGGACCCATTGATTAAAAATTGGATTATTGTTCTCTGTAAGTTTTTTTTCCTTGGTGGGCCTTCACAGACTCACAGAATATGCTGAGTTGGAAGAGACCCATCAGGATCATCGAATCCATCTCCTGGGCCTCTGCAGGACACCCCAAGAATCACACCATGTGCCTGAGAACATTGTTCAAACATTTCTTGAACTCAGACAGGTTTGGTGCTATGAGCACTTCCCTGGGGAGCTTGTTCCACTGTTCAGCCACCCTCTGGGTGAAAAACCTTTTCCTGATATCTAACCTAAACCTTCCCTGATTCAGTTTCATACTGTTTCCTCAAATTCTGTCACAGGTTACAAGAATGAAGAGATCAGTACCTGCCCTTCTGCTTTGTCTCATGAGGAAGTTACAGACTGCAATGAGATCTTCCCTCAGTCTTCCTCTTCTCCAGGCTGAACAGACCAAGTGACTTCAGCCTCTCGTCATACAGCTTCTCAACCAGACCCTTCACCATCCTTGTAGCCCTCCTTTGGATGCTCTCTAGTAGCTTTATGTCTTTTTTATATTGTGCTGCCCAAATTTTATATTGTGGTGCCCGAAACTTCACATAGTAGAAAAGGTGAGGCTTCACCAGTGCGGAGCAGAGCGGGACAATCACTTTCTTTGACTGGCTGGTGATGCTTTGCCTGACGCCCCGCAGGACACTGTTGGCCCTCCTGGCTGACAAGGCACTGCTGACTTATATTCAGCTTGCCATCAGCCAGGATCCCCTGCTCCCTTTTCAAAATGCTGCTCTCCAGCATCTCATTCCCCAGTCTATACACACAACCAGGGTTGCCTCATCCCAGGTGCAGAATCCGGTACTTGCCCTTGTTAAACTTCGTATGGTTGGTGATTGCCCAGCCGTCTAATTTGTTGAGGTCTTTCTGCAGGACCTCTCTGGCCTTGAGGGAGTTGACAGCTGCTCCCAATTTAGTGTTACTAGCAAACTTAGTATTCCTTCAAGTCCTGCATCCAGGTTGTTAATGAAGATATTGAAGAGAACTGGGCTGAGAATGGAGCCCTGCAGAACCCCGCTAGTCTGATGTTACTCCATTCACTATAACTCTTTGTGCCTAACCCATGATCCAGATGCTCACCCATCATGTAACACAGTTATTCAGTTGTAGGCTGGATGTTTTGTCCAGAAGGATACTGCGGGACAGAATCAAAAGCTTTGCTGAAGTCCAAAAAGTGTACATCTACTGGCTTTTCCAGATCAGCTACCCTGTTGCAGAAGGAAATCAGGTTTGACAAGCAGTACATCCCCCTCATGAAACCGTGCTGGCTGTGACCAACGATTGCATTGTCCTCCAGGTGTTTTTCAATACTTCCCAGAATAATCTTTTCCATGATTTTACTGGCACTGAAGTGAGACTGACAGGTCTATAGTTTTCAGGGTGCTCCTTCTTGCCCTTCTTGAAAATCAGGACGTTTGCCTGCTTCCAAGCCAGTTGGGACCTCTTCAGATTTCAAAGACCACTTGAAAACCCTTGCTTAGTTCATTATCCATGTTGAAGACAGAGGCAAAGATTGCATTAAACACCTCTTCCTTGTCTATGTCCCTGTTTGTGGGGTGACCATCCTCAACCTGTAACTGGCCAATGCTGTTTCTGTGCTACTTTTTGTCGTTATTACATTTGAAAAAACTCTTTTTATTGTTACCTGCATTTCGGGCCTGCTTCAACTTCAGTTGAGCTTTGGCCACATGAATTTTCTCCCTGCAGCAGCAAGCAGCATTCTGTATTCTTCCTGTGTCACCTGACCTTGCTTTCACTGGTCATACACCTTTCTTTTCCACCTTATTCCCAAAAGAAGATCCCTGTTCAGCCAAGCCTGCCTTCTGCCACTCCTGCTTGACTTCCAGCATTTGGGAATTGCTGCTCCTGTGCCCTTAGGAGGTAACATTTGAAAAGTGACCAGCATTGATGGACCTCAGCACCTGCAACAACATTTTCCCAGGGGAACTTGCTTACTAATTCCCTGAGCAGCCTGAAGTTGGCTCTCCTCATGTCCAGAGTGGGGGTTTTGCTGGCACTTTTCTTCTTGTCAACAGAGATTTTAAACTTGATCACTTTGTGGCCACTGTGGCCAAGACAGCTGCCAGTCTCCACTTTGCTCATGAGATCCTCTTTGTTGACAAGCAGCAGATCAAGGAGGGCATCTTTCCAAGTTGGCTCCCATTGGATTTGTTCCATGAAATTGTCATCCAGGCTTTTTAGGAATCTTCTGGCCCAGATTGTACCAGTTGTGTGATGCTCCCAGTTAATTTCTGGCAAGTTGAAGTCCCCCATAAGGACAAGGGCAGTTGACTTGGAAGTGCCCCTTAGTTCCTCGAAGAATAATTCATCAGCATCATCGTTCTGCATGGGAAGTCTGTAGTAGACTTCTATGATGACATCTGCATTATTTGTCTGCCCCTTGATTCTTACCCAGAGTCTCTCAACTCTGCCATTGCCAACTAGGAGCTCCATATATTCTAACCCTTCTATTACATACAGTGACACTCCTCCACATCTTCTGCCCTGCCTATCCCCCCTAAAGAGCCTGTAACCATCCAACAGGTCACTCCAATCACAGGACTCATCTCACCAGATTTCATTTATGCCAATGATATCAAGTCTCTAGGGCTGGGCCAAAGCTTCAAGCTCCTCTTGTTTGTTCCTCATGCTGCATGAATTGGTTTAGAAATGTTTCAGGTGTGATACTTTCTAGTCACCACACCATGAAGAAGATTGAGGGATCCCGTTAATGCTCTTTTCCTGAAGTTTTGGCACACTGTTCCATTGCTCATCACTGCCAAGCCTGGTATTTTCCCTTTCCCTCTTCCAAGCCAGTTTAAAACTCTATCAATGAGACTTGTTAGTTCCTGTGCTGGAACATTTTTTCTCCTTTGAGAAAGGCTCATCCCATCAGGTGTCAGTACACCAGGTGTTGAGTAGATCATCCCATGGTCAAAGAAACCTGACATTTTTTTGCTTACACCAGTCTTGGAGCCACTCATTGACCTGATGAAACTGCCTATTCCAATCAGTATTATTCCTTGTCACTAGAAGGATCAAGGAAATCACTACATGTGCTCCTGATCCTTCAACCAATCATTCCAAGGCCCAGAAGTTTCTTTTGATTGCTCTCAGACTTCTTTTTGTTATTTCATCACTGATGCCTTAAACAACCAATAACACACAGTAATCAGAGGGCCTTACTAGACTGGAGAGTTTTCCAGTCAAGTCCCTCACCCAAGATCCTGGGAGATAGCAGACTTCCCTGCGAGCTGTGCCTGGTCTGCATATCAAGCCTTCCATTCCCCTTAGGAGGGAGTCTCCTATTAAATCTACCCTTTTTTTCCTCTTAACAGAAAAGGTTGTGATGCAGGGTACATATGGTGTTTTTTTGGGAGGCCCCACTGTCCCAGAAGGACCTTCACCCACCTCATCAGTTGTCTGGCCTTCTAGTTCCATGGCTTCATACCTGTTGTAGAAGGTGTCAGACCTACTTGTTAAGTTTTCAGAAAGAAGAGGAACCTTCCTCCTGGTGTGTGCAGTGACCAGCTTCCAGCCTTCATCTTTAACAGACCCTTCTCAGGGTTCTGAGTCCACCTGCTTCTCCACTACAATGGAGGTTTGGGACTCCCAAGAGTCTTGAAACTGTAGCATCTCTGAAAATAACAGGTCAATCTTTTGCTTGTTCACTTGAATACTGTGTAGCCCATTCTCTTCCTTCTGTACCTCTCCCACCTGGTGACACAGCTCTTCAACCACAGCACATCTCCTGCAAAAGAACTGTTTGTCAGCTCTAGCCTCATGGGGAGGCATCAGGTGCTCCTGGCAACCTGTGACCTGGAGAGCTGGTCTGCCATCAGCAGGTCCGTCTGTCTGGAGGCCTCTGACATGGATGGTTCAGTGACTCCAGCACCTACAGGGGAATGAGCTCTACGGCATGTCAACACTATAACTGAAGAAGCTTATGCTACTATACTAATAAGACTGGGAGTGAAAGGATCTTTTTGTGCTCTTTTCCATCAGATACTGAGTCTGTTTATCTGCCTCTATTGGCTCCTTCTGTTGAGGTCTGAGAGGAGGCCTTCCTGTTCACCCTGTCTGCTAGAACTGCCATGCAAACTGCTGAACTTCCTGGACTCATCGTGTAGTTTCTAGAACTGCAACTCCTTGATCTAACATATGGTATATTATCAGAACAGCCTAGGGGATAATCATTCTACTTTACTGAAGAACTTGAGATTTCAAAATCTGACTTCATTTCCAATTGGGCAACAGCCAAATATTTTGAAATTCTCAGAAAGAAAAAGAGAAGTAAAACAGATGGATCAAAAGATTTCAACTGTAATGTTTATACTGGAAGTAATTTTAATATTTTAACGCAAATTTGATCAAATTTGTAATTTTTAAACAGAAAAACATGTTTTATTTCAGGAACATGCTCATGGAATATTTTGAGGCTCCTGGAGTTACTTTCACAGTTTCTTTATAGGAAGTTTGCATAAAGTAAACATGGGTTTGAAAACATTTTATTTTTTCTAATGAAAAGTATCTGTAAAGGTGTATTCTATTTGTTTATTCACTAGACCTTCTATGAACTATCACAAAACTAGAAAGAATGGTAAGGCTTTCTGCTAGAAAACAGAAAATGTGAAGCAGAACATCAGCTGAAGTAAAAGATTATTAGCCTTATTGAAATTTGCCCTCAGAATCTGAGAAGTCCCTACTTAAAATTTCCAGCTATGTACATCTGGAATAGCAGGAAGGCATCATGCACTACCTTTTACTCATTTCTGCAGTCCTCAGATAGGCATTTTCATTAGGCAGTTCTGTTTGGGTGAATGTGTGTCATCTAGACATGGGCACGAAGCTTAAAGTGTCATTTTGACCTGTGTGTGGGCAACCTATATATTGTAAATGTATGTGTGTTTTAGGCAGAACATCTGAGCTATGTTGTGGTCAATATTCTGCATGATCAGATGTTCAAACTACAATATTCAGCATTTATAATTGATAATTTCCAATGAGCTAATTCAAGCCATAAATCAAATAATGTTTTATGTCTCAAAGTAAAAAATTTCCCAGCACAGTAAATATGCAGTGGCTCAAGATGCTGCTACTAACAACTTAGAAGTGAAGACGTGTAAGGTGTTTTGATTCCTAGAAACACAAATCTTTTGGAAAATATATGTACAACTTTTGGTACCCTCAAAAATATGTAGTATGCAATTTTTTAGTACTACATGGACATTTTCCTCACTATCTGAATTTAAAACTGGTTTGCATCAAACCTATAGTCTGCCTCACTTAGCTGCCTGCAGTAATTTCTTAGTAGGGTTGTGTGTGGTGTATGTGCTTAAGAAAACAACATTAGGTTGTGCTATCTGATCTTAACATGCTGTACTGTTGTGGTGAATTTCTTAATGCACCAGGGTGTCCATCAGGCCCCAGATACAACCACAAAGCCAAGCCAGTGACGCAAATCAGCAGCTGATATAAACAAGTTGACACAAACCAGAAACTAGCTAGCAGTGAACCTCCGGAGATGCCTCTTTTTTCTCTTCCCTTCTTTTTTTCTTCTGGTGTTTTTTTTGTTGTTTTGGTTTTTGTTGAATTTTTTTTTTGGAGGGGGGGTGTTTTTTTTTTTAGTGAAGGGAAACATTTCTCAGCAACTGAAATGCTTTTGCATTTGCCTCAAACTTCACAATCAACCTAAAATTGGCTCTGTAATGTCCAAGTTTATGAGAAAGAATGTGATGAAGCCTACTAGTAATTAATTTATAGACAGACTGTGTGTTCTGGACTTAGCATGTTTGTTGATTTTTAGAAGTGGCCCAATGACCTACTTTCCTATTTATATGCCATTTAACAATCCATAAGAATACTCACAGAAGAGACTATAGTGCTTTAATGAAGTCCTGTAAATTTTCTTCATCTCTTTACTATTAAGTGATTAAATGCATAAAATCACGTTCTTTACAGTTAGAAATATCTCTCTCAGTTTCCTTCTTTCCAAACTGTATCCTTCTTCTAAAGGTGTATGTAGTACTTAATTGTTACTGTTTACTTCACACTCCTAAGCACAAGCATCCTCTCATTTGGATTTACACAGTCATCCTTTGCCAGTGAATTTACTGCTATTATACTACTGCTATAGTCACATACTGTGTTAGTAATACTATGTGAGTGCAGCTTAGAAGTGCTTTGTTCCATGAGGCAACTTGTCCTGCTTTCCTCCCCCATCCAGACAAGTAGGATCTTCCAGCCCAGGTACAGGTTTGTCTGTGTAACTGCATCTGCAGCCATACTATGCACCTATAGCGTTGCAACACCCTCACCTGACAAACACAGCCAAGTCAGCAGAAGTGCAGAGGGACGTGGTCAGGACTATCCACCTCCTCACTTTTCCCAGAATAGTTACTGTTTATTCTGCTGTGCGTTATTATAAGGTCATTCAAGTACCTTATTTTGTATAAGTAAATCATTATTAAATATGTTTATAACATTGTTTTCAATGGTCTTGTGACTTGTACTAAGTAAATTCCCTCCTGAAAAGCTGTGGTTTTTTTCTTCTACACATTTTTGTCTGAAAGCATAATACTCTGAATTTACTTTATTTTATTTATCTCCAGTTTTTGCGTCCTCTTAAAGAGTATGTCACAAATGAAACAGTAGACACAGACTGATCCTAAAGGCTGACAGTATTGAAAGTCATGGCAGTATGAGATATATCAGAACTCCTCAATCCATTTCTGACTGACACTCTAGTTTTAAATGATATCAGTTTAATTCATTAGCCTTTGTTTGCCAATGAGAATAATTGTATTTACAAAACTTAAAGATTATACATATATTAAATAGCTAACATTCATTGCCAAAAATTCTTTCGAAGAATGAAATGCTGTCTATTTCATATAAGTTGCAGTGAAAAATAGTGTTTGTCTCCTAATAGGGAAATGCATATATGACCATGCTAATATGTCTCATCATGCTACAGATCTGTTCCTATTAAAGGCATAATAAATACAATGTAAGAGCTCTGTTACTCAGAGCTTCCATATCATGTATCCAGGCCTGCTGGAAAATACATGTTGTCAGTCCGGCCTCCTGGAAGTAAGTGTCTTCTTTTTCATAGTCCAGATAGTGCTGTAACAGGAAATTGCTTGCATATGTGGCGCACACATAAGGAAAAATAGATTTTTTTATGTGTATTAATAGAAAGATGTCCTCTATTGGATATTATAATCTACTGAAGAGTCCCCAAGGTTAGTTAAGAAATGCTAGCTGTGTTTGCAGAATTGCCTTTAATGCACTTCCTGCAAAATTTAGCCTTCTGACGGAAAGTGGGTTGATGTACAAAAGATAAGGAAACAGCACTTCATATGTCTTTTTTCTAATGATCTTTTATCCACCAAATAAATTACAGATAATATTGCCTACATTTTTCTAGTCTTCTGTCATTATCATCCCTTGATGTCAATGTAATACAGATGATGATAAACAGGTATCTTTAGAGGCAAACTCAGAATGTTGAGAGAGTCTGTAGACTGAGGCTGATATTTTTTCTCTGCCATCCAACTTTCATGGTTTTATTATCAAAAAAGATCTCCAATAAACAAATCTACAAGAAACCAAAACTTCAGGCCACTGTAATCAGCTCTGTTTGGAAAAGGATTCCAGGGATTAAAATTCAGATTTACAGGTTATGTATTTAAATTCAAAAATCTCCACTTTTCTACCTAAGCATGTATTCTGCCTACTACTCAGTTCGTTGCAGTATTAGTAATATGTAGTACAGTACCATCTGTGTACTGAATAAAACAATAGTATTATCCTCACTGTGTTGTTGCTTTTAGCGCTGGATTTTACATTTTATCTGTTGTAAGAAGTGCTGTTGCAATTTGAAGAAGTACTGCTCATGAATCACTATGTAACGGAACTTTTTGACGTGCGTGGACTCAGCCAGATGCTGCCGGGCTCCTATGTCAGATGTAGACATTGCAGAACCGTCTAGCGCCAGTCCCTCAGATGCAGATGGGAGGACACTGAAACTCTGGCAGGGTATAAGCATGGTCAAACTAGAGTTGGTGTCTGCAGAGACAGACCAAGAGGAGTGGCCAAATCATATTCTTAAATAAACGACTGAGAGGAATTCTCCTCTTCTTGGTCTGCAGTTGCAGTTCAAGTCTAAAATGATGTCACTTCAAAGTGGCAATAACAGCAGCAGAGCAGTTTTCGTAGACAAGGTTCTCACTGAGCAGCTGAAGCAAAATCCACGTTAATAGGTGCTGGTAGCCCTGTAGTGTGCGTGCTCAGTCCTGTTCTGCATGGTCCTCATCTCCACTCCTTGCAACTGAAAGGAAAGATTGTGTTGCCAGTGGACTGGCAGAGTGGTGACGGGGTGGGGTATGGAGCCTAGGGCAGTTGCTCTGTCTCCTCTATATTCAGTTTTGCCTACAGTGATGAAAAAGCTTGAATTGTCCTGACTTACAACAATGAGATAGTCACATCCTTCGTGAAGTCAGTCCTCTCCAAGAGCTCTGCTGGGGATGGTGGTTTGAATGTGGAAATCCCCCAGAAAGGAGGACAAAGAAATGACAATCTAATGCAGAAGCTTAAAAACCAAACTTTTGGCAAGCTCCAGTGGATGGGTGGAGGGGCAGCTAAAAAGTTTTATCTACACTGTCTTTTGACAGTTGCCCTCAGCCCAGCGTGTTTGGTCATTAAGGGCAGCAGACCTTCAAAACCAATACTCCAGGCAGCAGAGGTACAGCAGGATGTTAGCTACCTCCCTGTATGAACTGGCCTAGCCAAGAGACCATCTTCAAGCAGCTGTGTAAGTAGGGGGATGGGCTGAAGAGGGTGACATTTTAGAGCAATAATTGCAGAAGCCTGTCACACCCTATGTTGACTTATGCTGTGAAGAGTTCAGGCAGGAAGCTTAGGAAAGGCAGAAAAACTGAGATAATATTTTTACTATAACAGGCACTCATTGTGGAGCCAGCCAAGAATGAGGAAAGTGTGCTGCATGGAAGGCATATCCCATGATATGGAGGAGAAACTCTTGGCAGTAATCAGGATGGGTTTGGGCTGGATTTCTTGTCTACTGAGAGTCCTATGATCTCACCTGAAAGAATGCCCTAAATTAATTTAAAAATCATATACAATAAGGAGGCACACGCAGATAATGGCTCAACCTCACATGTTCTTGAAGGATGAATCGTAACACTAGAGTCCCCAGAGGCTGAAGGAAGGATGTGTATACTGTCAGCCCTTGCTTGGAAGGTCTAGGAAGTCTGGCCTGGGGAACATATAGAAAAACTACGTACAGGAAATATTCTAGAGGAGGCAGGGGAAGCCTGCCTGCAGTTCCACAGCCTACAGGGGCCAGGCGAATATTGACAGTATGCAGACAGTAATGTGACTGTATCTAATACAGTCTGAATAGTCTGCAGCTGAAAGGACCTTATCAGGACTGCCTGACAGGATTTGTTACAGGCTGGGATATGTGCTGCCGCCGTCTTGCACCAGGGACATTATTAAGATGACAGATGATGCTGTTAAAATGGCAATCTGAAGCAACGTTTTAAAAAGGTCTTTAGAGTTGCATTTTTGTGTAGGACTTGTATAAAGTGACAGAAAAAAATACATTGTGAAAAGCTAAATGCATGCTTGTGGAGTAGAAACAATTTCAAATGTGAATATGAATAGGAGAGAAATGGAAGAAATGGACCAGTATGAGAGTAGAAAGCAGGGAAAGATGGTGCATAGAAACAGAGAGGTGAACATTTCAAAAGTCTAATTTGAAAACAATCATCCAGATTCCATTTTTTTCTAAATCTTATAAAAAATATTGAAACAGTGGACCCTATAAAACCCTGAGGTAGAAGTGTTCAGAGGCCTTTTTGTAATCTATACTTATTTATATTCATTGGTATTTCTGGGGAATACAAATTGCTGTAGAACATGCTGTATTGATATGACTTGTTCTGACCAGAGCTAAAAAAAAAAGTGTAGTGAAATTAAAATTGTATGAAACACATAATGATTGACTGAAATTTAATGTAAGTCATGTAAACTCATTAGATTTCAGACATTTTAGATAAAATCAATGTGAGGTAATTATATATTTGGATATCTTCTCTCATGGTATACTAATGGCATTTTAAGGTGGTACATTTAAAATAGATAAAAAATAATCGCAGAAGTGAAATTTACTGTATAGAATGGATTTCCACCAGGCAGACTAGTCTGGAATTATTGAGGATTCAAGACAGTATAAACTGACAATATGAAAAAACCAAACTTAGATGACATTTAGAAAGTTAAGAGGAGGTAAAACTTTTACACTTCTTTATAATCTTGAATCTGCAGCAGATCAACTGAGCACTACTACAAGTAGGATAGTAATCACAGCTCCTAGTCTGATCACTTTTTCTGATCTGGTAAGTAGCTTTCTGTGTTCTAATTTCTTCCTCCAAAACCTCTTTATGATTGAAAAAAATTGCATGGAATTGTTTGAACATCAGCCACAATTACAAAAAGCTCTTAAGAATTGTAAGGAGCTGGCTTTAAAACTGTATTTATCTGGTACTGCTGTCTACCTTTAGTGATTCTTCCGCTTTCAGTAGGCTGTGGACAGGATAGAAGCCTTAGTCTATACTTGCTGCTTCATTGCAGCTCTCCATGGCCTGTGCTTCTTTCACCAGTGATTCAAGCGCAGCTCGGTATTTTTCTTAAAGATACATAGTTCTCTTAAGACCTTGGCTAGTTGCTTTTGTGAGAGTTTTCATCTTCACTGTTGACAGTCATAGAAAACAGTTTTACTAAGCTATCCATACCAGATCTAGTCCCTAGTGTGAGTGCCATCAAGAAACCATGGGAAGATGCAGCTCTGTATAAGAATAGTACAGGTATCTGTAGGATTAGGTAGGAAACCTGCGGGGTATATTCCTTCAGGTGTTTTATGCCAATCTGTCACTGTTTAAAAGAAATTAAAATGTTTTGTAAAATGATGGAGGAGAATAATCAACTTACTGGAGCCACTCTGGAGTTTTAAAAGTGCTCAGCTATTAAAATAGGTAAATAAGAAATATGTATAACTGCTACTTGTAGCAGTTACTGTATCTGAGGAGGTTAAGGAGGAAAATGTGATAGCAAACTTTAGAAGACTATGAGTGCTCTGGCAACTTGCAGACTGTCTGGCTTCATTGCTAGCCAAATCTTTATTAATTATAATAACGAATAGAACTAATACTCAATACTAATAAACAATGCCAAAACCCAGATGACTTTTGTAGAGAGAAGCCACTCTTGATCATGTATTGTGCTTAGAAAGAGTCAACAGCATGGTGACGAGGTTGGTCTAGTGAGTCAAGCATACTTGTATTTACAAAAAAGTTTTCATCAAGTCCTTTACAGCGGTTTTTGAAGAGGCTAAACTGCTGCAGGAGGAAAGAAAAATATATTCTTTCAGGGATACATTAATGGTCAAAATATGAGTAAGTTCTCATGGTGTTGCAGGATTTCCACTGGAGTCTCACAAGAGCATGTGCTAGGAAAAGTGTTCAGCTATTCATAAAGAGACTAAAAAAAGCAGGGGGACAAGGATATGAAGAAATTTCCCAACAATCAAAAATCATTCAGGATGGCCAAAACTAGGGCTAGTTGCCAAAGGACTTTGTGATCCTTAGCAGTGGGTAAAAAGATGATGCATGAGTCTTAATATTGATAATGTACAAGGTTGGAGGGAAACCTTAATTATGTCTGCAAAGCAATCGATTTTAAATGAGCTTACTTTGAAGGAAAAACTTTGTGGATTCTTTGGGCAGGCCTCTGAAAACATCAGCTTGGATATTACCAGCCAAATCCAAGAAAAGAATGAGGAAAAGAACAGAGAGTAAGATAAACAGAGTCATTACACCACTAAATAAATCCAGGATATGCTCACATCTTGAACATTATGTGCAGTCTCAGTTACCTCATTTCAAAAAGTAAATATTAGGATAAAAAGTACCAAAATGCTGGTAAGGAGTGTAGAACACAGGGAGTTAATAGATTGGGAGAGATACTCCAGTGTGGAAAAAGACCAGAGGTGAGTTGAGAGGAAAAAGCATAATAAAATAATGGAGAGGGCATGTAAGGAATCATTATGTACTTTGTAACACAGGAACTCTAACAACAAAACAAAGGAAGTACTCTTTCACACAATGCATAGTTAAGTTGTTGGATTCATAGCCCCAAGATCTTGAGGCCAAAAATATTACTGTTTTCAAAATGAAATTTAAAATTTATATTGCCAGTAAACGTAATGCCCCAAATACACCTTCTGTCTCAGAAGGTCCCTTACTAGATTGCCAAAATTCTTTCTAGAGAAAGGATCACTGTGTTTGTCTGTTTTATACTCCAAGCAACTGCTCTTGGCTGTTGTCAGCACTATATTTGGCACTGCTGTGTAGTCACTCTGCTCATTAATTTTCTTGTTGTTAACTGAAATTGAATACCTTTTGCGTTTTGCAACTTTTAATCAAGCATTTGAAAACTGTAGTTCAGAGGGGCTGAGAGGCTTTTGTATATTTAATGGTAAAATTTGAAGGATTCTGCTTATCAGAAAAGGTGACTATACAGCCTGTGAAAACCTAGTCCCTTAAAGCTATTGCAAAGTAAAGACATGAGCCCTTGTTTTAAAATGCTTATTTTTATTTGTTTGTTAAAGCATGTTTTGAATATCTGCATATAGACTTGGAAATATTTCCTTTCAATGTTTATTAAGACTTAATTCTTGTAGCCGTGTCAGATAAACAGTATTGTTTCACTTCTTATGTATGTGTGTCTTCAAAGGATGAAGCTACTAAATTCTGCCAGGATTTTTTGTGTCCTACTTAGAAATAGGCCAATTTCAAAAAGTTTTCAGGCTCAGATGGGTTTGTGTAATGATCCCCATTTGAGCTGGGGATCTGCAGAGAACAGGCACTCTCATGAGGCTGCTGGTATTTCCTGTTTCTCATCAGAACAGAAATACAGTAGCAGAGGAAGAGCTTTTCTCTTAGCATTGTATGATATTTGAGCCTGAATCTAGGAAGTGCCACAGTGCATAAAACTGAAAGAAAACAAACAAACAAATTTAGTAACCTTTGCAAAGCCCCAAAAATGTTCCTCTTTGGCTTTTGTTTGGACAGCAGTAGTTCACCCTTCCCTAATCTTGTGCTATATTTTTGTTCAGAATTGAGGACTAATGTGCCTGAAGTTAATGTCTCTGAGGTTAACTACATGCTTGTTGCATGTATGTTGGCTATAAAGCTCTGACAAAAGTATTGTACGTTGTAAAGAAAGAGGTACTGTAAAGTGGCACTCAACAAACTGAACTTCCTTTTTTGACTAAAAATATTTGTCTAAACATATCACTTAGTGAGGTATGCATTAAATTAAAATAAGGTGTCTGATTTTCTTGATAGATATCTAGTCATTTCTTTGTAACATATGCAATTCTGGATATAAATTGATTTATGTGTAGATTTTAAACATAAAAGGCCAAACATCAATTTTAGAGTAGACAAGTTTGAACCAGAACAGATTTCTATTGACATGAAGAGTTATAGTATCACAGAGTGACTAAATGTGTGCTTGTGTCCTTCCAGTCCATACTCATTTTACATTACAACAATTTTTAAAATTCACCTTAAAATAATTGCAAAATTTGTTTATTATAATGATATGTTTCTGTGTGTAGATTATATTCATAATATAATATAATATAATATCTATGGTATAATATTTCTTTAGGAAAAATTATGCTGAGGAGTAGGTTGTCTTGTCTTTTTATATTTCATATTTATTCCAGCTGCATCAGCCTTCAGTTATTATTTTCACCTTGCCGACCATGTGATTTTGCTGTGGTAAATATGTGCGTAAGTGAGGTTTTTCTTGTGGATTTCCTGCAGATACTGCGGATTTACAGATTGTGCAAAGGTAGCAAGACAGTTTATTATTCCGGATGTAGAAGGCTTCTGAAATGTTTTGTTTAAAATATTCCTCTTTTGGTATATTAGAGGAAAACGTACTGTGAGAGCCCAAAACACAGTACCTAATTATCCTATCTGTGGTGTGTTGCTATGCAGTAAAGCCATTTCCTGTGAATAAATCAGTAACAGAAGCAAACTTGTACTACTGCCACTAATTTGAGACACTTTAGAAACTCAGTATCTTTTCTTAAAGAAAACATAAGTCGTATATATGTGTCCTCAAATTTTTAATTTTTTTTCCCACTACTTCTACAAGATTGGAAAAAAAATTTTCCAGTTACAAATGTTACTGGGATTTTCAGATTTGGGTGAAACAGATCATTCTTAACCACAATTCACTTGTCAGACAGCAAAAGTTTTCCATATTGAGAAAAGCTACTCTTGGTTGCAGCAGTGGTGAAACTTCTTTGGCTTGAAGAAGATACTTTAGTGCAGTAATGACAGGAAATGATTAGTGAATATAGAGAAGATGAAGGTACTTCACCATCTAGAGGTGGGCCCAACCAGGCTTTAAGCTTCTTTTCTGGTGAACACAGAATCTTCACTGGCCCAGGTTAGAGCTGTCTGTAACCTGATCTGTTTTCAGTTCCTTTCTCTTGGTGAATTCAGAACACTGAATTAGCATCATGTGTCCTTCTGCAGGGTTTCTGGGAATGGAGTGCATCAAAACAAAATTCAAAACTTGCACTACTTGAAGAATGTGATTGCCAAAAATCAACAGGCCCTGCCTGAGACTAACAAAGTGGTAGGAATGCTAGAAAAGGAACTGCTAGAAGTAGACACCCTTCTTTAATGTTTCCCCTTTCTGGAGCCCAGACATAATCTACTCTGGGCTTTCAAAAGGATCCCTTTATTCTGTGGAAGTGCAAATCTCGGAGCACATCTCTAAAGTCTTGCTTTAAAAGACATCTGGGTAGGGCTTGTGTTTATTTTAGTATATGGCCAGAGGCACAGCTGGTGGTGCCCATCTTTCATACTATAGGTTACTGCTTAGAGCACTTTTATGGGAAGTACAAGTTTTTGGTTAGTGATTTTATCTGCTTAAAGGTTTTTATACTGATTACTTTCACCACCTGTAATAAAATCCTAATCAGAGATGAGAGGAGAATATTTTTCATTGTATTTATTGAAAGTGTGTGGGAAAAATTCAAGAATCATTGAGTCAAGAAGAAAATCTATGAGGAATGAGGAATCGTTAGTAGTTTACTAGAATTTCTCTAGGAGCAAAAACTCATGGTCTCTAATGTCTATTCTGAGTATCACACTTGTGTTTTACATGAAAGAATTATTTAGTAAAATAAAACAGTGTTCTCAGGTGGTATTTAGGGTGGTCCTGAATAGAAGAGCCATGAGCTGACTGGCTTATAGGGTATAATGTAGAGGGAGCACAGGCAGCAGCTCCTCTCCAGGTCCGTTCTCTGAACAGAATGCAACTTTGCTACCACATTTGTAGGGACCCAGTGCTCCAGGTGTGATTTATGAATGGTTTGAGAATACCAATCAGACTGGTCAGCTCACATATTTTAGCAGAAATATATGTCTTCTGGATCCTGAAATTGATCCAAGCATTAAATTATCCAGTCCTTTGAAACTTGGAAAGTTCTCATCATCCTTAGAAGAATGCAGAGGATCTAATGGAAAGCATGAAGAGTGGAGTGAGTCTGGGTTTGAGAATCAGATTTAAACACATAATCACCATCTAAATCTCAGGTGCATGCTAGGGACCTAAGTTTTCTGTTGCATCTGGCCCACAAAGACATTTTTACTTGATGCTTTGGTGTTTGTTTTTTGTTTTTTTTTTTTTCCTTCAGTCTATTCCGCCTCTGTTCATTCTATTTGGGATGGATTGCTGGAAGGACTTAGGAAAATCCTTGGATCTGAACCCATGCACGTGCATGTTAAGTCACTGTGTGTTCCTATATAACTAGGTCTTAACACTGTATGGATTTGACTTCATCAGTTAAAATTTGTTAGTTAGAATACACGTGTTGTAGTTTAAATTGCTGTATCAACATACCATGAGCGTACCGCTGAGCAGTACTTTCCCTCTTAGTGATTTTAAGATGGCTTCATTTGCTGCAATACTAGAGGAATGTGAGCCTTTTAGAGGGAGAATTTCTAGCATGTTTGAGCCATATGAAATCATAACCACATATCTAATCAAACTAAAATTTAGACATCTCTGTAAGTTTTGTCATGTGAATCCAAGTGCTCTAATACAGATAATGTATTTCTGCTTACCTGGTAATCCCTTGTAGATTTTTAGCTCTAAACTCAGTAATGCTGCCTTTGATATCTTCTTTAAATGGCACAATATAATCTCTTCAGACAAAGTGTCTCAATTGGGATAGAGAAATAAGATGCAACAGGTAGGCCATATGCAAAGACAGCCTGTATTAACCATTACATTACACATGAATTCTTTTTCTTAAACTCTTGGATTGCCATTCCTTTATTCAAAGTCTGTCAATGAAAATTAAAATTGCAAATATCTGCCTTGCAGAAAATTCTCTTTGCTCTCAGTTAAGTATCATTCTTACTCGCAAGACTTCACTACATTTTCAGCAGTATTAAAGACTTTTTATCTGGCAACACAAAGGACTTTTAATATTTATAAGTTACAAAAATTTTTATCAGAAAAAAACAAACAAACCTCAATCCCCACACAAAACATCCAAAAAACGCACAGTATTTTTTAAACAGCTCTAAGAGTTATACAGACATGAGCCTTGGAAGAGACTTTTAGGCAGTGCAGAGTATGGCAGGAGGTTAGGTAGTCTGTTTGTTTTGCCGTGTCATCAGGACACTGCTTACTTAGTATATAGTCCAAAAAACAGGGTCTGCTTTTTAAATGGAAGTATAACTCCATATGCTCTGTGTTCCAACCAGTCCCATGGTGAATGTTTGTAAATCAGTGATTTCCTGAAGTGGGAGATAAATGAGAATTCTCTGTGATGAAAATATATGCCAGAACTTACGGGAAAATTAAAGCTTCCTATTTTATTTATTCTTTCTGATCATATGTTTTCTGTTCATGGCTAGAACTGTGACTTCAGATGGACAAAAAAAAAAAAAAGCAAAACACAAAAACCCAGCAAGCCAAACAATATCACTTCCCTTTTTTGGCTTGAAATCTGTAAAACACTTTCCATGTTAAATTCAAGGTGAAAATTTTTACAAGATCTTATTTTGCCTTAAAGTCTTCTTACGGCTAAACAGAAATTCTAGTCTAGAGAGAGTATCTATTTGAGAGTTATATACACTTGGATATATTTATAAATAGATTATTCCTTCATTTCTAATGTTCCTTACCATGGGTTTTATGAGAAGAAATCTTACAATGATCTCCTGAAATGACCACCCAGTGTTCTTCCATTTGAATATTGGGCTGGCACTGCTGAGAAAGGTTGCAACATCTGCCTAGACTGCATCAGTTATCCTTAAAATCTATGCAGTGTGTGAGGGTTTGCTTTTTACATCCTGCCAGCTCTTAACCCCTCTGTGTACACATCCGGAGAGATAGAGACTGGCCTTCATGGGACATAATGCCAGGTAGGTAGTAATCTTAGGATGTGGGCAGAGTGAAGTCAAATATTATGGCTGGAGTAAAATACAGGATTGTTGAAGGCACAAGTAAGGAGAGATGACATGAGATGAGAGGAGAGGAGAGGAGAGGAGAGGAGACAATGGTCCAAATGGGTGTAGTGGTGTTTGTGCATTTATGTGTATGTGTAGAGAGAGGATAAGAGAAAAATACCAAAAAAAGAGAGAGAAGCAAGAACATCAAGAAGCTAAAAAGCACAAGATGAGTGATATTTTTAGTATTCTTAGAAGAGTTTTCTCCCAGATCATCAGTTTGCAGCATAAGCAAAACCTTGGTAAGATCATCAAGCTGTACCCATACCCAGCTCATCCACCTCTGGAGACTGGGATTGAATAGAAGGATTTCCTGGAATGAGATGTGGAGAAATGTTGACCAAAACATTAATAAATGACTGCCATGCAGTTATCAAGCACACATCAGTTGTCAAAGTCATCATGAGCCCTATAAACCAATTAAAATGGTTAGTGTACATTTTCATTCTTTTTATGGTAAGAGAGGAGACAGTAATACAATAAAAGGAAGATGTGCCTGAGTGAGGTCTAGAGTTCAAGCAAAATATTTCAGTGTAGTCTGTTAGCCTCAGCTTATCTGCAGTAGTGCTGAAGACATTTCTAAATCAACAAATCCACCCTCAACAAGATAAAAAATACAAGAGAGAGAGAAGCAGAGGGTAGGTCTAGCATGCGGCAGAAATGCAGGAGACCTGGTTTCTGTTCCTGTCCCTCTCATTAGCTTTTAGTGGACAATAATGATGGAGAAGTAAAACATTTTCCCATATTCCCACTTTCCCTGATTATGTTCTTGTCACATCTACTTGATATCTTGTCTGTGCTGATATAAACCATACCTGCACTGCTATATCAGTGGTCAGCAAGCACGTGTGCTACACTGACCCTTGTTCAGCTGCAGGGATGTGTGCAACCCCAGAAGCAGCCTTGCTTCGGGCTGCCCAGGAGTTCCTTTTGCTGCTCACAATAGAAAACCTTATAGGCCTTGTAGGAGGGACCCTACAACAACGTGATATCTCTGTGTCCCAGCATAAATCCAGAGAGGCAGTGGGGCATGGCTTGGCCTGGAAAGTCTGCCCAATCCACACTGATCTTTCCACTTTCGGAGTGATCTCTGAAATAACCCCTAGTTTTCTCAGCTGTTCATGCTAAAAAAATGTGCCAGGCAGGCCTGTTAATGATCATGGACCCAGAACTTCACTAGTAGTGCAGTTTAGATATAGCCATAAAGACCAGAAAAAGGGGCCAAGTATGTAGTATGACTTTCTATCTACTAAATAATAATATGCTACATAATAGTGTTTCCTGCAGTACACACATTTCTGATCTTTTCTTTTAAAGGAGTAACGCAATGAACTCTGTTTTCTATATTGTAATATTGCTTTTTAGATATTTACTTTAAAATAATTTTAAACTTCTAAATTTCCAGGAAATGGTTACTTCATTATTATGGAATTAGTAGCTGTTACTGCACATCTTGGCGTGTTTCCACAAAAATAGGAAAATAACTTTAACAGATGCTGATGAGTCTTTTGCACACTGGGAGCGAGTCTCTCTGAAATAATGAAACAACATGAAGAATGATGCCATCAAAAAGTGTTTCCTTAGGAAAACACTGAGGCTCTTCCTTAGGATTCAGAATGTAAATACACATTTTTCCACTTCAGTGCTATGAAAGGAATCATCTGTTCAAACAAGGTGACTGTGATGTTTAAAGGTACAGTTACCAAGTAGTTAAATATGAACTAAATTATTTTTGCTATTTCTGACTATGAAATGGAAGGTTACACCTTTCTTCTCTGCTTTCTTTGCTTTGCACGCCCAGTTTTTCAGAGCAAAATTACCTTCTAGTGATTTCTTTCTGGAAGAGGCAAAACGGCAACAACAGTAGCACTATTAGTACTGAAAGATTTTTCAAAAAATGTACGAAGGAGTATTGGATTCAGATGATTAAATCTTCCATTGTCAGTCGATGGTATTATATAATCCTATTTAAACTAATTGATATAATTATTATGTAACATGACAGAACTTAACATACTTTGTGCAATTACTAGTTTATTCTGGCTATTTAATTTCTGATAGTAAATTTAAATAAAAAGTAATACATCGAGCCTTGTAACTATTACCTCTACAAAGAAGATTTTTGTTTTTAGTCTCCTGCTACCATCATTTTGAAATAGCTTTTTTTCCCAGATTCCCCTGCTCTCTTACCAAAACTCAGTCTGGATTGCAATGATTATGTCAAAAATCTTTCACATTAATCTGTAAGATGATATCTAAAAAAACAAGAACTGTAATGACCCACTGAATTTTGGGACAGGCTGAACGGAATCATGCAAGTGAATGTCAAAATTGTATTTTGAAAGATTGAAAGACTACTAACAACAGTAGTGATAGTGAGCAAAGCCCTGTAGCTTTCCGACACTGGTATAACTAGCAAAAAAGAGGAGAAGAAAGACATTTGTTGAATTTATGTTTCATATGATCGTGACTTCTCTAGGTTACCTGGACTGGTATCTGAAAATCTCTTCTAAAGTTGCCAGTCTCTAGGCAGAGTGACATTACTATCCCAAGATTGTCCTAAGCATATGTGTGAGTGGTATGTTAGTATGTCAAGCCGAGCTTCTTGAGATAATTGGAGTCAGCTTGGGAAAAAACACTGTCAGTGGAAAAGGAAGTTATTCTAAAGCGCATATTAAGTGCCACTGCTATTTAATACACACATAATTAGAAATGCTATAAATAGAGTAGACAAGTTAGTCTTATGGTTGCTTCAGCTGTAGCAGAAACGTTTACAGTGCATGATTGTGTAAGTCCCTTCTTGTCAAACCATATGATGAAGGAAAAGATTGGACATGACCTATTCAACAGCATGCTGACATTTGTATCACGAGGTTAGAGTAACGTGAGATAGATGATAACTTACGTAATGAACTTCTGAAAACCTTTTTAGAAGCGATTCCAAGAGGTTGCCATATTTATTAGGGAGAATCTGATGCTGGGCCCATTGGGGAATTTGAGCAGGGGTCCCAAATATGTTCCCCAATCCTCTTGCAGCAAAGAACCTCAGGGAGAGTGTGAGAAGACGAGAGTGGGATATCTTTGGAAGATTAATTACTGAGCATGGAAAAAGACTCTGGGAGAGTATCAGTTCTTCCCTCCTCCTGAAATGTATTTCCCATGACCACCAAAATTAATCATGAGCTATGGTTCCTCAGTGAGCCATCAGCTGAAGTCTTGGAGATTTCACTGTAGGCTGCATTATTAGAAAATAGATTACTTTGATTGTTTGACAGATTCCTAGTAAAAATAGAATTAAAAAAAAGTCAATAAAACTTTGCAGATAGAATGAAATGGAACCCCCTTCTGTTTCACTGCACAAGTTTTGTGGAGGTTTTTTTTTTCTTTTTCTGTCTTGTTTTTACTCATTTTGCTTTATTTTTTTTTAATCCACAGTTTATACCGTTCGTAACAGAATATATTTCTAATTACTTTTTATTTGTCTCAGTGTAGTCACATAGAAAGTCATAAATACATTATATCATCTTCAAACCTAATTGTTAAAACCTTTTTGTTAAACCTAGTTGGTAACAATGTATTTGTTAAAATAAACTACATAGTTTCCTTTCTTTTACTAATCAATAGTTAAATATAGCACTATTACAACATCAAATATCTGAAGAATAAACTGAGATCTAAATTAGTAAATTGAATAATACAAAAACATGGAAACATCTGACTTCCATTGTATAACGCATACTTGCTTTTATGTATAAATGTATAAAGTATAATTGCTTTTAAAAAAAGAGTAATCAAATCTTAAAGCTGTAGTTTGGGATACAGTGCATTATTTTTTCACAGAATAGATCAGTTAATAAAAGTATAATGCATATTTTTCTGAGTCAGACTTTTTTGCTTTGAATTAGATCTGATTTTTAGACTAATATTAAATCTGAAAATAACGATCCTGTAATTATACTTAGGATTTATTTTCCTTTGAATTGCAGGATATCCTGCAATGATAAAAACAGCATTCTTGCAAAATATTGTTAGTTTTGAGCAACAAGTCCAAATTTTTCCAGTACCTATAGGCCTCAGGTTAAATAATACCAGACCTGGAAAATAGTATGAATTGATTCAAGGGGTATATTAATACAGGAAGAAGGTAAAGAGAATTGGTAATAAATGTGTACCAGGTCCATTTTTTCCCCCTTCTCATTCACTAAATGATAGAAAGTTGGGTCTTGGACTATTCTCAGATGTTTTTAAATTCTTTAAAATCCTACTGTGCTTGTCCTTGAAAATCACCTTTTTCATAAGCCCTTATGAAAATCTCACAAAGTTCTGAGTATTGGATAGACAAATTGATGTACTAGGGCAAGATTAAACTCATCGTTACAATAGGATTTAGTGTATTATCTTTATAATAGGATTTAAACTCTTACTAACATGGAGCAGGAATGGGTGTAGAGAAAACTAATGTCTCTGTAATGATAAGTCATACAAATCCTAGGAGAAGGACTAGTCCTTGATCTTATGTCTCCAAAACAAAGATTTTGACCACTCCAGGTAAATGTTACTCTTTGGTAAACTGTCAGTTTCAAAAGGACTTTTATGTATTCTGAAGGCTGAAATCAACCAATGTTGAGAAACATGAAAAAATTCCCCAGTTTTAGTACCATTAAAGTTAATGCTTAAAAGAAGAGCACCTTAAAATTAACAGAATCAGAATTTGAACTTAAAGGTAGAGTAGTCCTGAGGACAAGAGTACTGCTTGATTGTTACATATTTTCTTTGCACATAATGAGCATGTAATTGTTCAAGAAATGAAGCTTTGTGGAAAGTTTGAAAGGTTAATAATTGAGCTTCAGCATTTCAAAAGAAGTCAAGGGAAGAGAAAAGAACAGGATCTTAACCTCTGAAGCAATGAACCTTTGTGTTACCCAGGAAGTCTCAGTGCCTTCTTGCTAATTGCTTTTAACATCTCTAGCCTTGCTTATATAAAACCAAGCTGAACATAAACCCTTTCCTAGAAGTACTTTAAGTCATACAACATAAAATCACTTTTTATATGGAAAGAATTAACAAGCACAGGGGGTTTTAGATGTGGGCTTTCTACTAAACACTCATCAGAGTAACACTGAAGCAGCAAAACAGCATTGTAATGAGTAGTCTCCCTGGAAATGTGTAAATAATTTTCATCTTGCTTTTTTAGTTTGTTATTTTCTTTAAATGGTTTTACAAATAAAGGCTTCGATTGTATTTAGTAACCTTAGCTTTTTGTAATTAATACTCTTCATCAGGAATAACACCATGTCTGAGCTTAGCATATGTTGAATTTGTTAATACAGACCAAGATTTAACCCAGGATTTCAGTTTTAGGGTCTCTAACAAAAGAGATCACATCTGTGATATGTGTTCCTACATAGAGAGCCTGTGGCTTTGTACATCTGGAATGAAACAAAAAAGTGCCTTGTTATTTAAATATTTACATTAGCTGGAGTTGACAGTATCATCTCTTAACACTATGATGGTTTGATGGAAGGAATATCTGATATGTATTAGCTATAGGAGCTATATCTCACTATTCCCTGTATTATATCAATTTTCATAAATGTGACAAAAGTCACCATCCCATGAGCACAATGTGGGTTGGTACCCAGAGACGAAACAGAGTTTATTATCTACACCCATGATGTTGTTTGCAACGAAGAAGTCACCTTGGACTTTCCCGTTTTCAAGTAACCAAGCTGCAAGTAGTGATTAATCATTTTATTCATACTTCTTATTGTTGTTTTTTGTAGTCTGTTCATAAGGAAGAAGTTGCCATATGTTGTTTTAGGTGCAGGCTTTTCCCCGTGTGCCATGATCCTCACTTTCATTGGAATAAGGTTTGCATTACATCTGAAGATGAAGCAGAAATTTTATTGACATAGTGTGATGGTTGGCTTGCAGAAAATATGTTTTGCTTTATCAATAGCAGCTGCATAAAAGGAGAGCATATGACTTCATTCCCTCAACAGTAAATAACAGATTACCACAACTTGAGGATAGGTTCACTTAACAATTGTGCTTTCACTTTGAAGGCCACGTTTTCCTTAGCTCAAGAGGTTATTTTAAATCTCTGCCCCTGTTAACATTAACTTCTAGCATTTCTGATATGTCGGTATTTCAAATACTTTTGCCCAAAAAAGTTTAAACAGCTCAGCTTCGCTCAGCTTCAGAGAACATTGTTTCCCCCAGTAGAAGTTAGTAATTATGATAAATGGATGTACTTACATGTACTTTCATTTAATAGAAGAGCTTTCTAAATTCACCATCTTCACATCAGCAATTTACTTATCACTGTCATCTTCAGGTTTATCTAACTGAGGTTTGATCTATTCAATTCTAGGACTAGCTGCAAAACTTATTTCTGAGTTTGTAGTGTAGGATTCAGAGATTCTTCTGGTAATAAAGAGTATTTTTCTTTGCAAGTTAAGAGCAAATAATCTTGGGGGCATAGGCCTCAAATAGATAATTATAAAGATGAATGTGACTTTGACTTCTGTTAGCAGTTGAATTTCATCCACACTGAATATTAAGAATAATAGTAAGACAGTTTAATTGTGAGGGCTTGTCAGATTTAGGAGAGTATCTATACAGCACAGTGGAACACAGCAGAGATACTTTTACTTACTCATGAATGCCCTATTTCTGGAACTTAGTTTACCGCTAGCAGATTGTTTCAGGGCCTTAGCTCTGCCTGACTCTTGTCATGTGGATGATTTAGACCAGGTTAGCACCCGCATTGACAGGGCTCTATCACATGGCAGAGATACACTTTTAATCCTTTTGCAATTGCTGTGTCACTGAGCAAACCTTATGTAACATAAAAATTTTAGTGTGTTGCCTCTTTCAGCCTAAAAGGCATCTGACATCTCCCTTGAGGTTGCCTGGGACTTTGACCAAAACTCCCTTGCACAGAGCAATCTTTTAAACATTGAACTGTATGGCTGTGGTTACTGCCTGATAGGATGATAGCAAACACTACTTTAAGTAATAATTTAAATTTAAAAAATTATGGTAAAAGTGCCTGGTCTTCATTGAGAAACAATGATTAGTCAGTCCTCTTAATTAGATACCTGCTGCACTAGAGCAAGAATTTTTAGGCTATACAATATTTCCTTTAAAAAGCTGGATTTTATTTGTATTCCATGTGGTTGTTACTTCTACAGTTAATGGTAATGACATTTTTACTGATGGGGAAGTACACATCATCTGAAAGAAATCCTGAAGGTCAGCCAAGCAATTCATCTGGTAGTATCAGTAAATCTTCTTTTGCTTTATATCACAGTGTATTGACCATCAAATGCCCTCCCTGCTGGAGGAAAAAGTGCTGAGTGTTGTGTGATATCATCCCTGGGAGGCAGCAGGAAAAAAGGCAGAGTTAATAGAAACACATATGTGGCCAGTGGATTGTAACAAACCCTAACAGGTGCTGGGCTGTTACCAGCATATTAATCTGGCCAGCAGCTGATGTGCTCCTATTTTAAGGTCACTCAATGTTACTGACTTTTCTGCAAAGTCCTCTCAGTATGGTGTTTCTCAGGGAAGTTGATGGAAAAATTTTATAGGCTAACAATGGACTGAAAGGGATTATCATTTAAAAGTGACTAAGGGCAATATGGCTGATTAGAGCACATTTGAGTGTCTCAACTATTTAGAGAGGATCCTGAGATGGATTTGTTGCATCTTTAGATCTGTGAATGCTTTCTTTCTTATATTTTAGGAACAAAAAAAATATACATTTGTATCAGGCACAATTATGCTGATGTGGAAATTCCTTCTTTGGTATTTACTTTTTCTTGTAAGCTAGGGTCTGCTTGTTATCCTTAGAACTGGACAAAAAATATACAAGCCTAAAACATGGCGAAGCATCTTGCCTTACCCATAGCATCTCTGTGTCAACTCGTTCTTCTGATCTGCAGGTAAGGTGAAATTGTGGAAATACTTTAATTTGTAGAGTAATTTAAGCAATTTTTAATGCTGCATATGATTACAGCAGAAACAAAAGTATCAGTAGGGTCTTGGCATACAGTGATTAACAGTTATCTGGAGGTGTAAGTACTGTTTTAATTTACACTTTATTTCTATATCTGTTTTTACAACAAATCAATAGCTTCTAGACCAGCCTGGTTCATTTTTGAAGGGACTTTTTCAGATTTTTTCTTTTATATTTCACTTTGTAGCTTAAAGAAAAACATCCCATAACATTATTCACTGAAACAAAGTGACTAAAACATTTTCTTCTTTGGCCAGTGAAATGATAATTCTTTCAACTAAAATGATATATCCTTAGGTCGTGTTATGTTCAGAATAATCTTTTCCTTATAAATCTCTGGTATATAGTTTGCCACACAGTCTAGAAATTGTGATTGATATATATCTTATCAGTTATTGATAATGATAATATCTTGATTGATGCTATCTTAACAGTTATTCTTTTTCAAGTACTGTATTGGAGTCTCTGTAGGGGCATCATCAGTATTGTGTCAAATAGCTGCCGCTATTGAGACATTAGGCCAAAATCATGTCCTTTTATTTCTTTGGCAACATCTGACACAAGGATACTAATTCTATGTCACACCTCTCAAAGCTAACACCAGAATAATATACACTTTTGAATGAGGATACTCACTTCTAGTTATGCAAAAATTACTAGCACTGCTGCTGTATTTGAACATTCTTCTGGGATAATGCAAGAGAGTTTAGATGGTGCTTTGGACTTGATGATCTTGGAGGTCTTTTCCTCCTTTTAATTAATAATACTATCTTTGTAAGGTGCCACATGCATAGCTCTATGCTGAAGAATAGATTATTAGAGTAAGGAAAATAAGAACAAAAACACATAAATGTGCAACTTGTTTTTAAAAAGCTACGCATTTTCTGTAATGTGTAGACTGTCTAATTTTTTAGACTGTCTGTTCTGATACTTTAGGTAATGCAAGTTGTATAGCACTAGGTTTTTGTGTACCTTTTTTATGGAATCTCCCTTAAACTTTATCACTTTTCTAACTAACTTGTTAGTCCCGCTGGACATATCAAACTTAAGCAATTCAACATGAAAGGGTTCAGTGAAAACTGTCCATTCTTTCTGCTGCAAATTGCTAGGAATGCTGAGTGCTTTTAATTTATTAGGCAATCGTTTTTGTTAAAATCTTTAAAAAGTTGTATCTAATGAGTGAATTAGTAGTTTGAAAGTGGCTTTGTTGCTCTAGTATTAGTCATTCCTACCACTTTCATTTCATATGCACCATTGACTTTAAAAAGGCTTCCTCTTTCAGTTAAGCAAGAGTCTGAAGGAAAAACAAGCAATTATTTATCTCCTTTAGCTTGCGGTCTTCTATAATCTTGGTCTTGTGAGATGTGTTTATCCATGTTATATCCACATCTTAGTTATGAGGACCAAAAATCCCTAGTGAAAGAAAGGGGAATCCATCTTTTCTGCACCTTTAGAAGCACATCACCTCTTTTTCAAATTGCCAAAATCTTTCTGACTCTACATTTTTAACTTACCTTTCTAGAGCAGCTACTTCAATCAAAACACAGTTCTCTAACTTGTGTTTGTGTATTGAGGGGCTCATAGGGAATACTTGATGCTGAAGGGTGTGTGGAGGAGTGAAGGCCAGGATTTCTAAGTAACTTCTTTGTTTCACAGTCTTCAAAATGGAAAATTTCCATGTCTTAAGAGTCTCTTCTTAGCTTTTCATGACTCCTTATGGTTGACAATCCCATTAATGTGATAGTTCTTTAAACTATAAATCTCTCTGTATTTAGTTTTCCATTCCTACTTCTTTGCACATTTGTTGCTGAAATACCCTTTTTCCCTTTTTCTTAGATCTTTTTACTATAGCTGCTCATGATGGTTTCCCTGAATCCTTTCTTATCTAGAAGCTAAACCAGGTAAATGGATTTAAACAGCAATACTGCTTGAAGCTACTCTTCTCTCTACAGAAAGACTCACACATAGAGTATTGCCAGTTTCCAAATTGATTTCAAACCTATTTCTGGGTAGTTCTTTTTGAGAGAATCGACAAATCTGCTCCTTTTAGCTTTGCCACCATCTGTAGGAAAATCCTACATGTGCCAGTACTGTGAAGGAGTATGTTGTAACACAGGTTTAGTGAGTGCCAGGAAGGGCTAGAGGTAGAGCAAGATATATGAAAGACTAACCTGCCCCTCTGGGGTAGACTTCCCTCTGGGAAGACTTTGATGTTCTTTGCAAGGAGGGGGAAGGACCATCTGATAGTTTATAGGAGGTGAAATCCTATACCTGCATGGCCCTCTGAGACTCAGGCAATGGCTAGAGGGTTTGGAGCATGTTGTCAGTGGGCTTAGTCTCACTGAATCTTGATTGTTCTGAGCAGGCATCATAGGCTTTGCTTACACAATGTATCACACTCCAAACATGCTGATGATAACCAGTCACTGCTCAATGGCACAGTAGTTCAGTATCAGCAACTCCATCTGAATGACCATCTCTCCTGCCCTTTATTTCATGCTCATCCTCATCCAGTATCTGAGACATGAGGGTCACATTCCAGTGTCATGTCACACCATGCATCCCCCTTTGGATGGCTACAATACAATCATGAAGGGTACTGTTACTTCAGATATTATTGTAGGATACGGTAAGGGCCCAAATCAGTCAGTGCCATAAAAATATGTAAATAAAGACAAGCTTCTCTTTTGGGGAACTAGCTCAAATTCAATATTTAACACCAGGAGTTATTGTAGTGGTTTTCTGTGGCTAGGTTTGGTTGTAGGGGGGGCTACAGTTTTGACTTCTTTTAAAAGCTGCTAGAAGCTTCCCCTGTCCTGTGGAGCCAATGCCAACCGGCTCCAGGATGGGCTTCCTGCCGCTGGCCAAGGCCGAGCCACTCAAGAATGATAGTAACACCTCTGTGATAACATATTTAAGAACAGAAAGGTACGGAAAGAATTCCATCCAGGGAAGAACGGAGTGAGAACATGTGAATCACATGTGAACCAAGGTCAGTGCAGAAGGAGGGGGAGAAGGTACTCCTGGCACTGGGGCTGAGGCCCCTGCAGCCCGTGGTGCAGACCGTGGTGGAGCAGCTGTGCCCCTGCAGCCCATGGAGGAACACCGGGCTGCAGAGACCCACCTGCAGCCTGTGGAGGACTCCATGCCGGAGCAGGTGCCTATCCGAAGGAGGCTGTGACCCCGCGGGAGGCCCAAGATGGAACAGGGTCCTGCCAGGGACCTGCAGCCCATGGAGAGAGGAGCCCACTCTGGAGCAGGTTTTTCCCAGATAAGACTTGTGGCCCCTGTGGGGGACCCACGTCAGTACAGCTCATTCATGAAGGACTGCACCCCATGGAGGAGTGACCCACCGGACNCTGCTGCCGATGGAGGAGTGACCCACCGGACAGCATTTTCACAAAGAACTGTTGCCTGTGGGATGGACTCACGCCAGAGAGGTCCATCAAGGGCTGTCTGCAGTGGGAGGGACCCCACGGGAGCAGGGAAAGGACTCTTCTCCCTGAGCAAAGGAGAAACAACAACTGACTGTAAACCCCATTCCCCATACCCCTGCACCACTGCAGGGGAAGAGGGGGAATATGGAAGGAAGGAGGGGTTGGGGGGGAAGGGGTTTTTAAGATTATTTTACTTCTCACTCTTTTGCTCTGATCCTGTTAGTAATAAATTCAGTTACTATCCCCACTTTGAGTCTGTTTTGCTCGTGAAATAATCAGTAAGTGACCTCTCCCAGCTCTTATCTCTACTCATGAACTTAGCTGTTTCTTCTTTCTCTCCTCTGTCCAGTTGCAGAGGGGACTGGGAGAGTGGCTCTAGTGAGTACCTGGCATCCAGCCAGGGTCAACCCACTACAGTTATAAAGCCTGGTGGCAGGCATTCGGTTTATGCTCAGGAAATGCTCTGGTTGTGTCTAGCTTGACCTTTAGAGGAAGATGTATTTATAAGGCCGAATGTATACACAAGAGACATTTTTTAGAACCATTTGAATATACTTTGACTAGACTTTGTTTCATTATAAACACTAATTAATTACGATTACACTTCTTTGCAGGAATGGATCAATTCTGACTCTATTTTCATTAAAAAGAATTGAGTCAAAGCCAGAAAAAAATTACCTTGCACCCGAATAACCGATTTATCTGTGTTCAGGAGCTATATGTTCTGTGGCAAGATAGCAGACAGAAAATGGTTTGTCTCCTCTTGAATTCTGTCAGCTGATATCAGATCGTGTTTGTGTTTATTTAAATATTTCATTGTTTTTGCTATTATGTGCACTGCTGCAGTATTTTACACTTTAGCTAGCATCCATAAGTGTGAACAGTGTTCTGCAGTGAAATTGTAATTGGGTTTGTAGGTTTGGTGAGAAGTCCATCCCTAGTTTCCTGAAAGATTTGTAAAAAAAGTGCAGCAAATTTTCATTGTCTTTGTAGCTATATGTTTGTCTGCACATACATAAGAGTTATTCACTTACTTGGAGATCTCAGTGGTAATTTTTGGGGCAGTTTATCACTTCTTATATTCTGAGTACAGGCTTCTACTTTAGAGATAATTTGGTTCTCAATGCTCTGGGTCTTCAGTCTTTTTGCTTCTGAAAGTGCATTTATTTATCTCATCTTTGTAATTCCAGCATTCTTGTGAGACATGTACAATGCCTCCACTATTTTTTGACTACCTCAACAGAGGCCATGCAGCTATCAATTTCTGTCAGCATATAATTGCTTTGCAGTTCTTCTCAGTTCTTTTGTTAGAATGGGTTTGTAACTAACTTTGCTGATGCTTCAAGATGAGTTGAGGGTCGCGTTAATCTGCCATATTTTCATGCTCAAAGACTGCCTTTGTTTAAAATGCAGCTATGCACATGCAATTTGCCTAAACTGTATTTGTGTAGTTTTGGTAATAAGATCAGAGTGCTTCAGAGTTCTGGTGTCTGGCTCTCAGTAATCTCAGTGGTCATGAATCACTAATGATCTCTTTTTCCTCCAGCATAATGCTTAAGCATCTAACATATGCAAACACCATTGCATATTGGGTTTTATATCTGAAAGACCCTGGGAGTTCAAAAATTCTGATACTCTCTTCATTAATTAGTACCTATAGATCTGTAACTATGCTAAAATGCGTTTGTCTTTAGGTTGTTGTTCTCTCTGAGGGAGCCTGCAAGTATCTTATCATGGATTTCTTTTTTTTTAAAGATGAATTTCTTTACCTCTTTATGGCAGAAATGAGATTTTTGGGTTCATATACCAGAAAGTGAGAGATATATCTGAAAATCCCATTCAAATGTGTCTTACCGTCAGAAATAAGTAGCCACACTAGTTGACACTAACAGCACTAAATTAGTAGTCATAGATGACAGCAGCAATAGTGTTATTTTTCCACTACAGATTTCTAAAATTCTTATCTGTTGACTGAAACGAGATGAAGATTATTTTTCCCATTCACTTCTCTTTGACTGTACTTTTCCATGACATTGGAAAATATTATGTTTAACAGATCTTTAATATTCTTCACTTGTATGCATGTAATAGCCATATCTCTAAAGTACTTTTGTTTACACTGCTTGGGCTTTGCCTTGTTTCACAGGATGACAAGTCATCTTGCAGGTTTGTTGCTCTAGACAGGAAGGTTTTTTTCATGTGCTTAACTATTCCTGTTATATTCATTTACTACTATTACATTCATTGTATTCATTAACTACTACTCCGATTGTATACATATTCCAGAATTTCCTTAAGTTAGGAAATAGTACTGAAGGCAGATGATGTTCTGGGTCAGTCAGTTTATTCAGTTTGAGATATAGTATACCTTCAGTTTATTGAGTTTGAGATATAGTATACCTGGGGATCGAGTCCTTCAAAAATACTTTGGCAGAAACACTTTTAGCTATTTTGCTGCAGCTATGTCAGGCTGTAATGTTCTCATGAATAACCTTTTGTTTTATATGCATGTCTATTACAGTAATCATTTCTTTCAGATTTAATCTTAGATTTTTACATTTCCTTTCTTTTTTGTTCTGGAAACAGTGACTATTTTTCTTGCACAATTTTCATGTTCTTCATACTTGTGCTCCTATGGTCTTCTTAAATTTGATTTGCCACTACTGTACATAGATACATCGTAATGTTGGAATGCCCACCTTTGGAGAAATCTCTGCCACAATACTGTGACTGGAATGAAGGTTATATGAGGTCCTGGTATCACTTCAGGAAATTGAAGGGAAGTTACGTTTTAGAACTTTAAGCAGGATGCTTTTTAACCATGTTTGTGTTTTAAATATTGTCCATGAAACAAGAATAAATATATACATATTTAAGTATAAAATGCTTTATATAAAACTGATGATCTGCATTTCTATATTGTGTCCCACCACAGTAATTCCAAAATATTATTGCTTTCCAGTTTTTAGGTCTAATTGATAGAGGTAAATTGCTGTTACCAAAATACAGATAGGTGCTATGAGGTTATTCTAGTCATGTAGCTGCTAGGTTAGCAGAAAACTACTGCAGCTTCTGACTCTAACTACCCTCTTAGTGGATAGCCTTAAATTTGGACTTTTGGAGTATATACTGGCACATCATGAATTAAGCATATTACAAGTGGTTGACACAGAATAACCAAGGGACAATGTTCAGCAACGTTTTTATATCTAAAATAACAAAACACCTATTTTAAGTAGTAATTTTGATGCTTCATTGTTGGCCACAGTGTATTGCAAGAGAAAATTGGTACCATGAATATAAAAACACTCCTCTGGATGCTGACAATTTTAATATGGTTCATATGCATATATAGACTTTATATAGGAACCAATGATACTTATTTTGGGCCTCAGTTCAGTAAACCTTACTCTGGAGAACACCTAAGCATATGCTGTCTTGAAGATGAAAACATTTGAATAGGTGTTTCAGTGGTTTATTTATTTAAGAATAGTTTTGGGGAGAAACAGTCTTGCATGTTCTCATAGACAAGAAGTGGTTAAACTGGTTATAGAAAACAAAAAAAAAAGAACCACAAAATTCCTCCCCAGGCTCAAAAGCTTTTTAACTTTTGCAAAGACAGCAAGCAGAGTATTTTTACTTCTGTTACCAGTGCAAGAATGGAAGGTTTTACATCTATGTAGCTTGGCAGCTCTGTTAACAGCATTACCATGCAAAAGGTATTTGTTTACTTTACTGATGTTGGGCTCCATTCTTTTGTATTCGTTTTCTTTTCCTTTCCTATGGTGATAGGGTTGAAGCAACAGGATAAGAGATCTCAAGCATGCTGCTAAATATTGTAGTCTGACAAAACTGTATGGTTTCCTTTATCAAGACAGCTTTGTTTTTACATAAATAATCTTAATTTGGCCTGCAGATGGATTATACCTGATACTCAAATGTATTACCTTGCAAGGTCCCTCAACTTCCTGAAGGAGTTTACTTCAAGGCATTCAGGATGCCAGTCCAGAAAGCCTCACAGACTGAAGTATATTCTTGTTTATTACTTAAGAAAGTAGTACTAGAATGAAAAGTACTTCCAAAATAGCAAAGAAAGTTATCTCTACTCACAGAATCACTTTGAAATAAAGATTGCTGAATGGGTTGCTTCATTTTGATCACAGGGAATAGTTAAACTTTTTTAAATTAAGCTCCTGTTAAATAGATTTTTATCTCTTAACTGGCTTCCCATAGATGTCATCAGGATTGTTCATAGAAGTATGACAAGACTGGGATGAGGAATAATTCCAACACTGTAATTAGCAGCAATAAAAGAAATTTTATTTTAATAATCACTTATTATAGATAATTTGGCCAATGATCAGAAAAACTCATTCTAAAGAATGTCAAAGATGAGCTCAAAGATACTGCCCTGTTTATTAAAAATCAGATACATGAAAATCATTATTTTATACTTTCACGGATGCTGTCTGTTCATCAAATAATATAAAAAGGGGAGATTTAAGAGAGAAATGGATCTATTACTAACTATGAAAATATTACGTGATTTTCTTCGTACTTCTGTGCTAATCAGTACGTATAAAAGACCTTTTATGTCATGAAGATTTTGAAGATGTTTTTGCAGGTCTAAATGCTGAAAAATTAATTAAATATGTTCCTGTGTCCTGTAACTACAGAGTTACATATCCTATCAATTGGCTAGTTAAGATGCTCAAAAATCATATGCTTTAGTGGTAGAATTCACAGCTGATCATGAGATCAGTAATATTGAGGCTTGGGCTTTTATCTGATTTGGAATCTGGCTGAGGCTGAGGCTTTAACATCACAATGAAGAGTGCTAAAACACATGAAAGTAAGATGTTTTTAATTTAGTGACCTTATGAAGAATGGAGAGTCTCAGAGTAACCCATTCAAGCTTTCTCATTTGCAAGTTGAGATTGGATACGGGTGCAGTGAATCAAACAAACAGGAGCCATGTCCCACTTTTGCTATTTCCAGTTGCCTGGCTTGGTTTTTATATGCTGCCCAAAATAGTATTTGGACACTAAAGTAGTACTTCCGAAACCTTCTAGTCTGGTTTTTCTTCTCAGTGTGCACACCATCTATACAGGACGACCCAAGTTTCTACATTCAGATGCATACTTAGCTGGAACAAATTGCCCGAACATTTGATGAGTCTTTTTTTTCAAGTGTTACTGTTTCATATTTCCTTAAATATGGTGTTTTTGTGGCAAGAAGAAGGGAAGATGCTTTGTGATGTAAGTTGTAAACTTCTCAGTATCTTATCCTATTTTTATGCTTCACCAAACATAGAAAAAAATGCCCAGAAAGAACTTTATGAAGTCATAGTTAATATCCCAGGCACAAAATGCTGAAATATTAATTGTCTTTATAAAAAGAGAAGAGATAGGGACTCATGATAACCATTCAGCATTCTGGACTAATCCATGTAAAATTAAATCTGCGTTGTAGTGAATGCTAAAAGACAGTTAAGTGACCTGAAGTCTATTTTTCAATCTCCTAATGTCATATGTAATTCCATTAGAATATAATGGAATATGAATTGTTCATAATCAACCATCAGATTGTCTTGACAATGGAAACAGAAGGAATTCTCACCTAAACAATAAAATTGTAAGTAATGATCAGTTTCAGGGAAGTTCTTTCAGGAAATTGGTATTTCTCTTAACCTTACACCATATAGCACCAAACAGCTTTAAGTCCTATCTCCTGTGTGGAGAAAACATAACCATACTCCAGCAATTCTTCTCTGTATTTTGCATCTTCCTTCGTAAGACTGGGCTTTGAAACTGTAGGCCACTTAAAGTCTTGTGTATCCCTTCCTTCATAGAATTAGCCCCTGCAAGACTTAACATTGTTCTTCCTCAGCTCACCAATGACTAAATGATCTGTAAAATTTTCACTTTTTATCAAGTGTGATTAGGCTGTAAATTTGGGCATTTGTCCTCATACTCACTTTTGAGACAGAACTAACACGCAGCAGTTTCCTGAAGCATTTTTCACTGAGAAGCTGAAGGCTTCTCGATGTTCTGTTTCTGTAAAGCACATCTGCCTCATACATTAAAATGTTGACAGTAAGTGACTGGTGAAGTTACAATTTGTATTTTGTGTGACTGAATCTTACAATACTAGAAATTAAGAACTCAGCTCAATGCAGAGTTTCGAAGACCAGAGTAGTATACTTTCTAATTTAGGTACTTGCAGCAGAGATATTTGAAGTGCTCCTAATCTTCCACTATCATATTAGATTTAGATAAAAATATCTTAGATGTAATTCCTATCATTGTAATTTGACGGAATATACTTGAATTAATTGGTTTTTTCTATGACTGCATTGAGAAAATTTTTTCATCTCGACTTGCCAGAATCTGATCCAGTCAGTATCACAAATTTTACATATGTAAACTGATAACTCTACCTGCTGGTTTCCATCATCAGCTCTCTCAGATTTCTTCTAAATAATGCTGGAAGTAACCTAGTGGTGGTATACAATCAGATCTAACACCTTTCTTCAAGTGAATGAGTCCACTAGGTCTGAGTCCACATTACAAAATACCATCATAGTTAATGCAAGACAAACATGGCAAAACCAAAACCGTATGAGCTCTGAATTGTTATATTTCCGGACAGTGTTAGAATCTTTTACCCGTTTGTTGCAAATAGTCACAGAGTTGGTGTCAGATCAGACATGGTTTAGACATTTCTTTGCAAATATCTGTGTTTATGTAATAAAAAAGGAAATTGGAATATGAAAAGGTAATGAATTTCTCATTATTCACCTCTCTAGTACTGGACAGCTTGAAATATTTCAGATATTTTTCTGAGATTTATAAGGAGATAATAAATCACATTAAATTATTAGTTACTGCATGTCAGCACTTTAGGGAGGTTCATTGTTAGTATGTCACCTTAAGAATACATGTAAATATATTTTTGAAAACTGGCATAGCTTCTGAGTGCTTCATACAATGATAGAACTGAACGTAAGAGGCAACTACTCACCTCCTCAGTAGTCATGATATGATTTAATTTTTACCAAATGACAAGGAACTTAATCGATGCTAACCCCTGATTGTTCTGTTTTTGTTAAGGGCTCTCAGTTCTGTTGGGAATATTATAGTAATATGAACAGGTGTAAATAGTTGTGATATGGCTAAATAGAGGCTATTATTTCCCTGTACTTTCAACTCTTACCTGGTCAGTAAGTTGATTCATTTTAAAGTATTTTTTTCATTAAAGTATCTTTTTAAATTAAGGAGAAAAACTGCTCTAAAGCTCATTTTTGTATTCTACTGTGGCTTGCATTATACTGAGGAGTGTCTCCTGCTAGTTATGTCTGTGGAAAATTATTTTTCAGCAATTAAAATGTGCTTGCAAAGAGATAAGATCGTGGTACAGCATAGCTGATTTTAATGTTCTCAGAACACTTTTCAGACCATAAAATTTATCATAAAATCGGTGTTGTCACTAAGCTACATAATGCAGAAGTGTAAATCAATGGTCTGGAAATACAGCAGAAATCATGCAGAGGCACAAAGTAATCATAGTCTTCCTAGAAAACACGTGGTGAGATCCAGTTAGCTTAGGTCACATACAGGCTTCAGCTAACAGAATTGCTTCCAGGAATGCTGAAAAAACCTTTGTTCCGACTGTAGAGAAAATGAAATGCTGCATTTACAAAGGCTGCTTCAATATACACCCAAATTCTATCTATCCATACTGGGGGAGAATGGACAGCCACTTGTTTCTTGGTCTACACAAAGCTAAGAGACCAGCTACTTAGAGGCAAAACTGATTATGTATGATCTCACCAGTAGTCATGAAGGCTAAAACTAAGGCAGAACCCATCAAAAAGAAGTGTAAAGAAGACAGTGTGAATGTCAAAAAAGTTCACAGAGTCAGAAGCGGAAAATTCTGTCAAGTTTGAAAACAGAATTTCAGCAGGATCCCTGTACAGTGCTCAGACTTACAACCACCCTGACAAAGAACTGGCTAAGCTGGATGCTCATGCAGGACTTTTCTCTCATTTATAATATGCAATGCACAGCCTGGGAATTAAAAAACAAACAAAACAAAACCAAAACAAAACTAAGAACATATAATAGCAAATAAATGCATGAATAAATAGAATAAGTACCTAAACCAGAGGGATCTGTTTCCATCAATATAAAGAGAAGGAAATTTAGAGTGCAAAACAATTTTTTTTTAATTCCTACTTAATTCAATATGCAACAATTTTTGCATTCTGTGTTATCAAGATCAAATGCCCTTTTCAACAACATAAAATTAAGTCTCAGTAAAGGAATGCCCTGATAAAACTTCTTAATCTGTGATTTCTAGGATCACATGAACTGGTCTAATAATTTCTTCTGTCTTTAATCTTGTTATCGATTTTGCTTGACTCATGATTTGTTTCTTTATCCCTTTTTATCTTAATATTTCATGGTTTTGTATTAGCATTATGTATATTTATTATTGTTATTTGAATACAGTGAATACAGAAATGGCAGAGGGCACAAACTGAAGCACAAGAAATTCCATTTACTCATGAGAAAAACATTTTTTACACTGAGAGTGATCAAAGACTGAAAAGGTTACCCAGAAAGACTGTTCAAAACCCATCTGGACATACCTCTGAGCGAACTGGTCTAGTTGTCCTGTCCTTGTTTTGAACAGGAGGTTTGATCTCTAGAGATGCCTTCTATCTTGAGTTGATAATAGTATTAATATTATGGGAGAGTTGTATTTGTATTTATAGATCTGTTTAGAATTAATTGCAAGAAAGGTAGATAATTCAAATTCATGTACCCCATATTGCAGTACTCACATTAGGCCGTTCTGAGTTAGAATGCTTTACAGGTTTATTCACTACTGAGACCCAGTTTGGGGGTTTTTTTGTACTTAGATGAGAAACCTCTCACTTGTATTAATGTATTAAGAAAGCAAAATTAAATCTCAAATGTAACTAGGGAGGGCTGCACAATGAAAATGCAGTATGGACTTGAATCAAAAAATGCCATAGAACAAAGGACACAGGAAGCATGTAGTCTAGAGCAAGTGTGGTCTTGTCATTGCTAGTATCTGGGTGATGTGAGCAAGTGATTTTTCTCAAGATAGATTTCCAGACTAGTTAGTCCCGTTTCCACCATTTGTACCTGAGGTCAGCATTTCTAATCTTTCAAGAACGCTCAGTTTTGGGTAGGATGGGAGAGTGCGTATGCAATCTTCGTGGTCCACCAGTCAGAAGTCACTGCATTGTCTGAGAAGCTGTCAGTTCTTCTCATGCTCCTCCACCACAGCTCTAGGCTGTCTGTTTGTGTCTGTCGAAGAGTCAAACATTTCCTGCTTGGCGGCCGGATGGAAAGGAAGTCCCATCTGCTTCCTGGTGCTGGAGGTGGCTGAGAGAGTGAGGCAGCCAATAAAAGCAAATGTACAAAGTGAGACAGGATTTGGTGACCTCTCAGAGTGAAGCTTTGTGTCATCCTGCGGGAAGGCAATCATTGTTCCTGTGTATAATTAAGTGTCAGCCTAACACCATGCCACAGCCTCACAACAAAGAGGATTAGAGGGTTTAAAGGTTTAGAGATTCTTGGTTCTTGTTTCCTTTTTCTTTCATAAATGATACATTTCTGGAATGGGATCAGTCAGGGTTGTATCACTCATCACCTCAGAAAAAAAGACTTTTACTGATTGTTTAAGATAATTTAATGCTTATGAAAAGTACCAGACAAGATGATAGCCTTAAAGCCTTCCTCTTCTCTAAATTCTCTGCAGTGCCTTCAAACACTGCTTGAAACCTGTTTTCTGCATGTTAAATCTGTCTCTTTATTTTCTGACTGGTCTTCAACCCTAAACTGGTTGGTGTAAATCCCCATAATATTGTGAAATTAATTCATACTGTGCTGGCTTGCAGGACACAGGGCTTTTGTCCAGAAAGTATACGTGTGTTGAATGTCTCTCTGTATTGAGTACAGAAACAGCAAACTTGCTTAAACTAACTTGGAGGTGGTGCATGCAATAAGATCTATTTCTACTATTTGAATACTTCCTCAGGCACTTTATACTGTCAGAAGATAGGTTTTCAGTGAACAAAGAGCCACATCAAGCCAGATCCATATGTTCACATCCATACTTCTGTTGTACTGGTCTACATCCTGCATCAGAACTGCTACCAGCTGTGCAGTGCTTCTCTCTCTAACTGTGGGACATGTACTTGGGTACTTTCATTTTCTTATGAATTTGCCAGCCTTGCACCACTATCTGTGTCAAAGACATAAAAATATTATTGTTTATATAAACAATTTCCATGTAAAGATGCTCATCATTAATGGAGGCAGATCTGAATATAAAATTTAAAGAAATCCCACCAACACTAACTTGATAGCAAAAGCTTTTAATGCAAATTTTCTTAAGGAGTTGAAGTTATAAAATATGGATTTTTTTTCTCTAGTGCAAATGATAAACATATCTGCTGTTCCATTGTTTGGTTTATGTTTTCTGTGTTAGCCCCAATTTTATGGACTACAGAATTTATGAGAGACTGGTAGCATGTCAATACCTGGCTTTCTGGAGAAACATAAACTAGAGATTTTTTTTTTTTAATTATATCTTGACTTACATATTATTAAAGAGCAGTCAAAGTAGATTGATTTTTGTCAGTCTTAAGGTAGGTAATTTGCTTTATTTGTCTGCATTTCTTATTAATGTCAGATCATTCCTTTTGAAAGCTAGGGATTTGGGGTTGTTTGGGTTTTTTTCCATAGCCTTATCATGCTTTTTTGTGTTTGAAGATAATTTTTCCCCATTATCTTTGATTTCACTGTTATTCTTCTCAGCAGTACAATCAACAAAGCATACAGAATACACTACCGATGTCAAGTTGTCTTACGGTTATGTTAGGGAGCTCTTTTTTGGTTTTCCCAGAAAAAAAAGAAACAGATGAGATGGTACTATGAATAGTTTTTAAACTACAAATTTTGGTGTTCAGTGTTTTTATTCTCTTTCTTATAAAAAAAAAGGTCACAGATAGAACCAGTGCTGTCAGTCTCTTAAAAACTAGATCACACAAACACTATCATAGCCATTAGAAACAGTTTAACTGAATATAGTGTTTATTTTATCTGGTGCCACTGCACCAGATGTCATGTCCACTCACCCCCAGGCCACGATCCTGCTTTGCAAATGGCACTGTTAGGACCATTCACCTGGTAGTTAGCACTGATGTCAGGCATGGTGTCTCTGATTTATGCTAACCATCATTTTACAGACATAGCAAGGATGGAGGAGAGCTGTCATAATATTGTGTAACTAGTTCACTGTTATTCACTGCTTTTATATTTTCTTCAAGCACTGCTGAGTTTTAATTAAAAAATATTGAAAAGCAAGATTATTTACTTTTCCTTGTTCTCCAGTTGTCTTATGTGTTATGTATTGGGAAGAAAAATAAATCTACATTCAATAAAAAAATCAGTTTATTGAACTAGAGTATTAGTACTTTTACTCGCAAAGAATTTTTTTTTTAAACATCTGATTCTTTGACACCTCTAGCAAGGGACAGCAAGATATGATGGGATAATTTTCTGGCCCAAAATTTCCATCTGAGTCAATGCCAGAAAAATCAAGTCATGAGGCATGCAAACTTCAGCTTGCATTAAATATAATTTTGAAATTGAAATAAATCTGGTTTTCATTCGAAATATTTCAGTATTTGAAATTTTGCCACAAGTTTTGTCAGAATTGCCTCTAGAAGATATAATATAGTTTTACACGCTCCGCTCAAGACACAATAATCTAGTTCCAGCAGAAAATATCTTTTTTCAGTATGCCTGATCCTTTTTCTCCAGTGTTTCAGCCCTCAACACAGCAGCAGTTCATGTACTAGGATAATGAATGTAGTAATAGGAGAGAGTTTGGAGAGGATATGGTGGAGAAGAAAGTTATGTGACACAGATGCTTTTCACTGCTGTATTTAACAAACAAGACCTAAACAGTGGGGAAGAAATATAGATTCTAGCTGCAGCCTTCTGTATTTCTGCAAAGACGGGGAGCAGGGTGACTTAGTAGAAAAGAAAACCTAGAAGCACCTACCAATTGGGCCTAGGGAGTAATGAGCAATATTTTAAAGGTATAAGACACCACGAAATTGCTATACCTTAGGGAGGACTTGAAGTGCAAGACATGGTCCAATACTACTTGACTTTTCACTTTGCATCATGGTATGATGTGCTTCAAGGACGTGTCCTAGATCTCCACGTGATATTTAGGAGGTCAGGGATGCTAATAAGAGAAGGATGGCATCTACATTGTTCTGGAATTCTAGCAACTACTTTATTAACAACATTTAATAGCATCAAAATACTCAGTGGTATTATGCTTTCTTGGTCTCAGTCTTGTGAAAGATTGAAATGATACTGCCCATCATTTAATGAGACAAACACTGAGCATGTCCAATAGCAGTTTCTGAAGCTGTGTGTGGAGAGGTATAATCATGGCCAAATTGCTTGTTAGATCTCACTCAGAGTCCAAAAATTGATCTTGCTGAGGTCAGGATCAGAAAAGAGAAATTATTAGCAATACAGGATTTAAAGATGTCTCTGACAACAGAAGGGATGATTAACACTGGGCTGACTGAAAGGTACCTTTAATCCTCATGCTGGTGCCAGTTTGAACACTTGAATCAGTTTTGGCACAGACTTCTCTGTCATGAATAACTGAGTACCAAACAGCAATGGAGATTTTAAACCAGAGCCAAGCAGTTTCTTTTTACTTAAGTATGGGGTATTTCTTGGTGAGGTCAGTGTCTGAACTTGAATCTATCTGAATTATGCTGCCCTACACTTCTTGTTCTAAAATGCAGGGCATTGAAGTGTTTCTGTCCTTTAAACCTGGAATGCTCAGGTTTAAAAGTAATTTATATCATTTAGAGTACTTGCCCATTTTCAATTGTTGAAATAAAATAATTTACAATAATTCTGAGTGTTTGGACATTTTTTTATAAAGTAACATTTCTTGTAATTTCTGAGAGAGAGATTTATCTTAAAAGTTAACTGGAAGCAATTCATATTTTCTCATCAAATTTGCTTCAACAGATAAATAAGTTGAGGTTTAGTTTGAAGGAGAGTGAAAGAGCTATATGTAATATAATTGTCTCATCTCCACAAGCAATTACAATGAAGATACATTTTAAACATTAATTCTATGAGATGAGGCTTTGAAATGTCAAAATTTAAGATGGCAGTTAGTTTTATCTCAAACCTCTCAACCCTTTTATCCCAGCCTGTCTTTACTTCATCAGTTACGATTATACCGACAATCTTTATCCTTGCCCTGTGTACTGTTTTCATAGCCTATCTCATCTCTTATTTCCACCCCACTCAGTAGTATCCTGTGACTTAGTCCCATCACAATTTACTCCCTTCTCTCTGACCAAGTTCTTTTCTCCTCTACTTTTAACTCCCTAAATCAAGGGGTATCATTGGGAAACCCAACAAAGTGTTTGCTGACCATAGTTTAGGTGCTCAGACTTCGCACTTGGAGCACAAGTCATGATAACATCATGTTCGGTCTCTTACGGGTGACAACTTTGCGGAATTAAACTGTTAAAATCTTAATCTATTGAACACGTGTGAACTTCCTTCTCCACACACCCCTCTCCACCTCCCAACAGTATGAAATTTAATCAGCTAGGGTCAGATTTCAGAGGGATGCCAAAAGGCACATCCTTGATATGACGTGTGCTTACTCCTCCCTCTGTCCTAGGTTTTAATCTGAAATGTGAAACACTCAGTTTAAGGTCACCGGAGTCAGTTCACATGGACAAAACTTCTTTTTCCACAGCCTTGTCCTTGAAAGCAGCCAAGCTATTTTTACTGTAATATACCCAAAACAAACAAACAAAAAGTTTAAAACTTGCCAAATGGAGACATCTAAGATGGAAAATTTTATCCCAAATGATTGAAGCTTGGCAATGTTACAAATACCTGAAAAAAAGAGCCATTAAATGGGAGGTGTCAGGGAATCTAAATAGGTTTTACTGTTAGCTTTGGCTTTAAAGTATGTATTAAAACCATTACTTTACAGTTCCCAAGGTGTTAATCAAATGCATTCATTTTCCTTCAGAGTTGTCTGCAGATACAGTAACCTAGGCAGCAGCTCCATCACAGGTAATGGTGACTAAATATAGGTGCTAATACAGCGCCTGTGCTTTGGTCTTCTGGTTGTCTATAAGAAGCCCAGCCCTATTCCTATGCTTTGATGACCCACAAGATCCATGTAAGTCTTGAAAGTATATGGTGAACTGAACTTTTACTGTTCAAAAGCTTAGTTAGCATTTTAAGTTGGCCAGATGATGGAGAAGTAAAACGCGTAGGTAGACCAATCAAAATTGCCCGTTGTTGTCATCACTGAAGTTCACTTATTAAGAAGAGATCCTATGTGCTCCTGATCTTGAACAGATTCCTGTCTGTGGAGGTGAGTTTTTCAGAAATCCTTTGACCAAAGATATGGCATGAAGGGTTAAATTCCAGTAGGATCAGTGGAACTCATCAGTGCTACTTAAATCAGAGTTTTAACTTATTATTGTCCATGTTAAAAGACACAGTTCTGTAGCTATTGCTGCCCAACTTCAGATTTTTCAGGCTTTGAACACCATTTGAATGGTTCTTTCCAAAAACACCGAAAGAATAATTTTTTATTCCAAAGTTTAAAAAAAAATGTAAAAAACCCTGTTATTACCAAGAAAAAAAAAATCAGGTTCAGGCCTAAGTAAGATTTTTTATTATTATTTTATGTGAGAAACTTATCAACATGGTAAATTACCATTTGCTTATGGAACCACAGCATGTGCTAATTACAATTAAACCAGAATATCCACATGTAAATGAACTTTTCCTTCCAAGTTCACAGGATGTTCAGATTGGCTCCATTTCTTTAAGACAATATCCATGCCATTTTTTGTTTTGCTTTGGTTACCACAGTTGGTATCTCAAAAATACTGCAAAGTACAAAAAAATTTTTGTTTGGTTTTGTCCTTTTTGATTTTTTTCCCTGTAGAATAACCATCTGTACATATTGTGGTTACATTACTGTTTTTGAGAAATGAAACAAAGATACTGAATTTTAAACACTAGTCCATTTCCTTTGTTAACAAAACAAAAAAGAGTGGCCAAAAGAAAAGATTTTCTAAACTCTGAAGGGACATTGTCTGTCACTGCAAAAAAGTGTTGAAAAATCAGCTGTTCAGTATTGGCATTTCCTGTGTCACCTCTTCACACGAAGTGCTGGGCTGAAACGGTCCCTGAATTGTGCAAATAGAGGCAAAGATTTCTGACAGCTGAAGAGAATTTAGTTGCATCCCAAGATAATTTGCCAGAACTGCAGAAAAATAATCATACTACCCAAATTATGCTATTCTTAAGCCATTTAAAGCCTGTTTATTTATCTGCTACATTAGTTTTAGTAACAACAAGGAGTCTGTACGCTTTTTATACCAACGCTTTAGGCCCTGACAACACCAGGAGGTAGGCAAGGTCCTGTTTGCCCAGTGCTTGTGGTTTTGCTTTCCATCAATATTCTATCACAGGGATCCCAAAAACATTTGAGTAGACTACATTCAACCCTAATGCAGACAGTGTCTCATGATCTCACTTACCACATGATCACTGAGACCATTTCACATACCCTGTCATCATATAACATTCCTCTGGAAGGAATGAATTTGTTTACATGGGAAACATCTTAGGTACTTTAGGATTTCTTTTTCATGTGATACAGCAGGGGAAAACAAAGATAACAGTCAGTTTTCAAAGAGAAATGCAAACATGCGCCAAGTAAGCCTTTGGAAAGACTTTTTCTAGCTTTAATGCCATCAGAAATGTTTATTTTGGATTTTTGAACATTTGAAAACAGATCTCCCCTTTGCAGCAAGAAATCTGAGACTGGCATATACAGCCATGCCAATAGCCGCTAGTTCAGCGTGCTGTTTCTGCTAGGACCGCTATCAGCTGCTTCAGAAAATGTTACAGAATGAACTGGTCACAGAGATGTTCTTCTTAACCCATGTTAGTTAGATGTTGATCGCCTTGAAGCCTAACTCCGTCCACAAACTCCCGTGGGCTTTTAGAAATGCTTATTTTGGATGTTCTTCTTACCCACACATGTCCAAGACTTTTTTTGAGTTCTGCAGGACTCTCGACCTAAATCATGCTTCATGGCAGGAATCCCAGACTGATTGCATGTTCTGGGTAATTGTTTCATTCATATTCCATTCCCCACACCACAACTGGGAAACAAAGTTTAGGTTAAGAAGCTAGCTATGTGTGCAGCTCTACAATGATGCTTTTTTTTTTTTTTTTAATGCAGCTGGAACCTACCAGCAACTCAGTGTGGCCAAGCAGCTGCAAAAAATACTCATTTCTGGATTACTCATCTGAGAGTGTCTGTCTTCTCTAATACCCGACTGTTCCAGCTCCTATACCTGCTTACCCACAGCTCCCACCTTCCCTGGCTCTCCCTTCCCTTATATTTTTCAAACTTATACCCCTCTAAAATAAGCCCATTTGAAACATTTTGTAAAGACAGAGACAGCTGAGTTGACCTGTGTAATGTAAGACGCACAGGTAGCCCCAGAAATGCCAAGGCAGTGGAAAGAATTCAGAAAGTTTATTTAGAAGGCCAGAACACAAGAAAGTTACAAAATACCTAACAGTGTGGTTTACACACCGGGCCCCAGGGAGAAAAAAGGCCAGTTCCCTCCCTCTCAGGGCCTCTTTATCCTCTCTATTTCTCCCTCGCCTTCCCAAGGCCTCTGTACATTTCTCTTCAGCATAGGAGAGAGAGAGATAACACAGCTCTCTCTGCAACCCGCTCTGGACTGCAGAAGGGGAAAAAACCATCTAACCCTCTTGAGAAGGCACTTTGCAAGCTTCCTAAGCGAAAACACGAATTTCTAGCTTTCCTGTTACAAATTTTTTCTGAAAGCAAACTACCCCTACAACCTGAATTTCTCAAGGAATCTGACTTTCTCTCTTAAATTTTGTCATGTTCTTTTTTTCCTGTTCTTCATTTTTCATAACGGCTTCAGGATAAAGACTGTATTATTTTAATGTTTGCAAATTATCTAGGGTATCATGTTTTAGTCCACATTTTTGTCAGTCTTAAAAAGAAAGAAGTCTTTCAGACACTACAATTCACCCCCATTGTCTGTGGCTACTGACACATAGGAAAATACACACACAAAAATGCAGAGGAGTGGTATGTATTCCTTATTTTTTGTCAATTTTTCATCTGGATTGTAATAAAAAATGCCATCATATCTTCACTAGTTAGTGTTAGCCAGGGTAGTGCTTTAATGTTTCATATACTGTCTTATTTAGTTGGCTGTGTTTTATATCCTAATATCTCCTCAAGGCACTGCAGGGTATCCTTCCTCAGTTTACACCAGTAAGAAGAGACTGGCTGCACAACCAAGGGTTTCTACTCTTTGGAGAGACAAGGAAAGGAGCAGTTCAGGAAACAACGCAGGCCACACAGTGTTGACCCAGTGCATCCCAGATAAATGGTCCTCAGACATGAGACATCTGACAGAGATGGGACCCCTGTGGTCATACCAGTACAAAGCCCATCCTTCCTTTTACACAGCAGGATCCAAAAGCAGTCTGTGAATTATAGTGGAGACTGCCTCCCGATATCTCTAGAGTTGACCTGGAGACTGCATTCACTAGGGTTTGGGTGTGGTAAGTGCTAACCTGGAAGAGGTTATCCTCTCCCAAGACTACTCGCTTTGAATTTCTTGGCTGCTTCCTTTTCTTCTACAAGGTCTTAGTTTGTGGGATCTTTTTTTCACCGAGTTTGTGTGTCACCTTTGATTCAGAGAAAGAGAGAGAAGGAATGAGGGATGCAGACGTGATCAGAAAGCTGAGGGTGAAGACACATTTCCACCTGCAAGACTGAGGACTGACTGCTGGGCTACCAGTGTGTCTGGAAAATGATGGTTCCACATGGACTGAGAAGAAGAGTTGGCATCAGCCTCTTTGTATAAGAGACAGAAGGAAAGAAAATAGAAGAAGAGAGCTCTTCCCTCACATGTTGGGATAGGAACCTGAGGTCCAGGTGGGAAGGAAGATGGTAATGTTACTACAAAATTTAAAGAGAATTGTGTCCTAATCAGAAAAAAGACAGTGTTCCAAGGGTATGATTCTTATTGTACATGTTGGAGGCAGCAGATGGCCATTTAAAGTATTAGATGTGATCTTTAAAGCAGTGAATACTGTAAAAGAAAGTATTAATGTTGCTTGAGTTTCTGCCCTTCAGTTTCGCATTGCTCACCACTGAAATGCAGACAATTACATCAAAGCGGCTCAATAAAGGCTCTTGCAAAGAACCAAGCTTGAAAAGAAGGGATGTTGCATCTCAGTCTCAGATAAATTGGCTTCAAAGCAACTAAGAACTATGTTAATAGTGGGCGGCTCCCTCCAAACTAGGATGCTACTATAGAGGTGTGAACAGTAAAAGGAGGAGAGTGAATTTAGGGTGAGGTAAATGCTAGGCTAAATATATAATAAGAGAATGGAAGACTGATTCAAACCACTGGATATTTTTTCCAGTTATATCAATAAGACCAACATTCGCATAATTTGTTTTGTTTCAATTATTTATTTTTCCTCAAAATATGTTTGTATTAGTATAACGTTCAGGAAATATGCTGGTTTGATCTCAAGAGCACTAAAGAGGTCTACTCCCAGCACAAATAACTCCAGGGCAGCAAGATATCACAATGCTTCACAGTGACATACTTAGGGTCTACTAAGTCAGAATCTGTTGTTTTGTTTTTTTTTTGACACATATTCTGTTTTTCATGTGATCCTTTTGAAGTCATGGGGCTATCCATTGTTTCAGGGATTCAAAATCTGACAATAGAAGAGTTCCTTCTAACGGGAAAATACTGATTATTTGTTCCACCCTTGATATTTTGGATAGCATACTTCACAGCCATGCTAACTGTGATGACTCTTGTTTTTGTGATGTTGAAATTGTTGGCTGAAGTCTTCATCTGCGTAATTCAGTATTTGATATTTCATCTGGAGGAAGGAGAGGAAGGAAGAAAGGGCAGTCTGATTTTTTTCTTCAATTGAAGTTTTATTTTCACAAATAATAACAAGCATATTAGCTAAAGAACTAAAAAAATAATTAGAGATTAAGCTTACTTTCCGAGTTCTTTTATAGTTGGTATCATTAAAAGCAAGGAAGGCTTGATATAGTCTTCCTTGCACAAAATTAGTCCAGTCTGTACTTTATATATAAACATGTGTGGTATCAGTAGGAATTCTTTTTATATATACGAAAGCATAAGCAAATCTCTCAATTTATATATTCTAGGAAAATATTTGTTTGCTGAGTACATGCTGAGCATCTTTCCTGTCTTTTCTTAGAATAAGCCCTCATCTCCCTGTGGTTAGCCAAACCGAATACACAGTTCATGTAGTTTAAGGATTACTTAATTTAACAAACCTCCATCCGTTGTGCTTTGCATTTATGATGCTGGCACATCACAACAATAACCAGATGTGCATTACTAATACAGTGTTTTTCATTTTGATTTTGCCAGCTTCATAAGATTTTTTATCTGAATCATATGTGCAGCACTGGATTGTTACTGAGACTGTACAGTTAGCATGTATAGAAGGAAAACTTCTTTCTTCCTTTCCTGTTAACAAGGAGAGTACTGATGAGAATAGTGCCAAAATAGTTTAGTAGAGGCAGAAATGCAGTATAATCTAGTCATCACTCCCAAATTCTGTCTTTTCAGTCTAACATCAGATAATGAAACTGTGCTGGCTGACAGGAACTGCAAAACTTTGCCAAAAAGTTCATCTCTCCTAAGGTAAATGGAAAAGCAAATTCTACATGGCTAAAAGTGGCAGAGGCAACAAGTGGGTGAAGTTGTTTTTTGTTTATCCTGATCATTTCCATCGTCCAGTTTATGAAATGACAAAAAAACAACTTGTGTATCAGTAGTTACAGATTGCTGTGCAAAGGAATCATAAAATCATATAATCGTCAAGCTTGAAATAGAATCATAGAATCAAAGAATCAGAGAATCAGATGGGTTGGAAAGGACCTCTGAGATCATCAAGTCCAACCCTTGATCCACTACCACCATAGTTACTAGACTATGGCACTAAGTGCTACATCCAGTCTCTTCTTGAATGCCTCCAGGGATGGAGAATCCACCACTTCCCTGGGCAGCCCATTCCAATGCTTGATTACCCTCTCTGTAAAGAATTTCTTCCTAATATCCAACCTAAACCTCCCCTGGCAGAGCTTAAGACCATGCCCTCTTGTCTTACTGATAGCTGCCTGGTAAAAGAGACCAACCCCCACCTGGCTACAACCTTCTCTCACGGTAAGGTCCCTCTGAGCCTCCTTTTCTC
>VZRE01002388.1:111722-129103 GCA_013396775.1 Cephalopterus ornatus
GCCCAAGGATGGAGCAGAGTCCTGCAGGAAACCTGTGGCCTGTGGAGAGAGAAACCCACGCTGGAGCAAGTTTATTCCAGGTAAAACTTGTAGCCCTGTGAGGGACCCCACAGGAACAGGGGAAGGACTCAGAGCCGTGGCCCCCCCTGTAGCCCGTGGTGAAGACCATGGTGAAGCAGGCTGTCCCCCCGCCGCCCATGGAAGACCATGGGGGTGCAGAAACCTGACTGCACCCCATGGAGGAGTAACTCACAGGACAGAAGATTGGGAAGAACTGCTGCCTGGGGGACGGACTCACGTTGGAGAACTCCATCAAAGACTGTCTCCCATGGGAGGGACCCCACAGGAGCAGGGGAAGGACTTGGAGATGTGGCCCCGCTGTAGCTCGTGGTGAAGACCATGGTGAAGCAAGTTGTCCCCTTGCAGCCCACGAAGGACCTTTGGGGTGCAGAGACTCAACTGCACCCCATAGAAAACAGGAACTGACTATAAGCCCTCTTCCCTGTCCCCCTGCACTGCTGGGGGGAGGAAAGAGAACATGGAAGGAAGGAGGGGTGAGGGGTGAAGGTATTCTAAGACTGTTTTGTTTCTTGCTCTTTAGCTCTTATCCTGTTAGTAATAAATTTAAGTTTTACCCCACATTAAGTCTGTTTTGCCAATTATTAAGTGACCTTCTCCCAGCTCTTATCTCTACTCATGAATTCTTAACTGCTGTTTTTTTTCCTCTCTTCTCTATCCAGCTGCAGAGGGGAGTGAGTGACTTTAGTGAGTACTTGAAATCCGGCCAGAGTCAAACCACCACAGGAGACACTAGAATTCACCAGTGAAACATTAAGAGAAGTTGTATCTCTTCAACCATACTGAAAGAAAGCAAAATTTTTTTCCTTTTTTTTTTTTAATGGGAAAAAAAGGCCAAGACTGAAGTAATAAGGAAAAGAAAATCAATTTGAATAAGATCATTAAAGTCATTAATTCTGGATAAATTTATAAGCAACTTGATCTGTTCTATTTTGACAGTTATTTGGTGCTTTGTTAATGTCAGTCCATATATCAAAAAACCAGAAGATTCTGACTGCAAGGCAACAAGGTAACTCTTTTAAAGGCAATTACCATGGATCTGTTTGTCAGCAGTAGTAACCTCTGTGTAATTTCACATACAAGAGCTTGGTTTACCTAATTTCTATAAGATACTGCCATCTGGAAAGAGTAAGTACTCTGTTTAGGCAGCAATCGTGTCATCTGAGTGGCCTGAGGAAAATCAAGATTACTGTTTAATCTGCTAATCTTCCACCTTGAAAGTATCTTCTAGGCAAATTCATAAAGCACCTATATTTCAAGAAAAAGGCAGTAAATATTAAACTAGCATCTTTGAGCTTATTGAAAGGAATTTATTCTGTATGATAGACAAACCTAAGAGGTGTTTCAGACTTTTACCTCTTGAGCACTCTCGATGGAGCAGTTGCTGACCTCAGAGTGAAAGTAACCCTTTGGTTAATATAATATTAAAAGAAGGCAGTCTTGGGACTCAAGTCACATTAATAAATTTATTCCTTTGAAAAATTATTATAAACTTTTAATTCAGACTTCACAGTTGTCTAAAAAATGCACAGTGACTTACTTGTTCATCAAAAAGATATTTAGTTTCCTTCTAGATGGCAACTCATAAAATACATTCACAGCAGAGAAAGAAAGTGGCAAGCTACAGATTAACATGCTGTGGGATGCATAAAGCATTGCCAGTTATACAAGCAGTAAGTGGGAAAATACTGAGCTTTTATATGACATGTTCCAAGAAGAATACAGCTCACCAAGAAATATATTAAACATACAATTGAGCTGACATAATACACTGAATAAATTTGCCGAATTTATCATATGCAGTAGAATAAAGAAAATGTAATAAAATGGGAGCCAACCTTACTGAACAGGGTAAAAGTCTTCATGAAACTGATAAATAGTTCAGTGCACCATCAAAGCTAATCAGTCAGTAAAGCAGTTAAATGACAATTGTAACAAGCATGTGAAAGATACTTTATCAAAGAGACTATAGGAACAAATGAATTGTGCAGTAATAGATTTAGCTTTGCAAACTCTATAGGTGTGTTGGTTTCATAAGACTTTTACCCTCTTCAGTATGGTTGGCACCCGTTATATTACATTTTCTTTGTTCATGTTATTCTGCTGCTGCAGTAAAAGGGGTTGAGGGTATTGCTACAGTTCTAAATGAGGATTCTTACAAGCTCGGGTGGTGACAGTTTTGAAGAGTTTGTCCCCTATACAGTCTTGCCTGAGAAGAGTCTGAATGAAAATGTAGGTGCAACATTCGTAGAACATAAAAGTAATTCAATGACCATTTTTCTTTCCACCTTGTTACACTGTTAATCTTGCAGCTGTTACTTTCTGCTCTCCTTACAGGATTTCAGTTTTTGTCCCCAGTTTGTTTATTTTTTTACTCCTGGTAGGCTATTTTTTTATTTCAACATTCTAGCAAAAGTATCCCTGGTCAGTTCTGATCTTCACAGTATTCGTTTCCTGAAGATGGTCAAGAGGTGTGCTTGTGTTAGACAAGCTGTTTATCCCCCATTCATTTTAGAGGTATTGTTACAATACTAACTTTGTCTATCTAGGTCTTTTAAATAGTGTTGGGAAAACCTTATCACTGTACACATTCAGTAACAAGGCAGAGTTCTGGAGCATAGGACCTTTATCTCCAGGTTCAGCACCTGTATCACCACCAAAACAGACTGTATCTCCACCTTCGGCACTGACTTTTGTGAACATGGGGAGAAAATTTTTTTGTCCTGTCTCTCTGTTTTCCCACCTTTAAAATGGAAAAATCAAACTATCAGCAGTTGTCTCGACATTTGAGATACAGGGATAAAAAATGCTGGAGAGATATAGATGTTGAATTCTAATAAAATAGTATAATTTCAGTGTGTTGGGGAGATTGGCTTTTTTAAACATTCTTAAAAAATCTGAATATTTTTCCAGAGGGAGCCTGCGTGACCCATGGAAACTGATTATTCAAACTAATTTTATTTTTTCTCTCCTTATTGATCATTTCTGTACTTTCATTCTTCGTTGACACAGTTTGTTGCATTTGTTGTGAAGACTTCCTGTGTCAGTATTGTACAGTATACTCTGTAGTGTCTTGGCATATAATCATTGTTGGAAATAATCTATACAAAAGATTTTGTTAAATTAATTGTTTGCACCTTGATGGGCATTTTAACAAGATTCAATTATGAAAGATTTCTGCAACTTAAAAAAAAAAATCCCAGGGTGGTGTATCACAATGGAGACTCATGAAGGAGAGTTGGACTTCTGAAATGGCTCAGAATTAATATAGTCCTTAAATGGTTATGGGAATGGCCACTACCAAAACAAGAATGCTTTCATAGAAGTGTTATATGACTGCTATTTTGTTTACTGCACAAGCAGTTTAGAGTGAGAAGGTTGGCTGAATGAGTGAGAAATGTTTTTGCCACAGTTACACAATTAAATTTCATGTCACAGCAGAACCAGATCTAGAATTTCTGGCACAGCATCTTATAGGCTAGACAGCTGCTATAAGGTGAAGACCTCCTACCATGATCTGATTTCAGACAGCTGTGTTGGTTTAGTTCTACACTATTTTTTGTTGTAGAATATAATATAGATATTATATATATTATTATTATATATAATATATATAATATATATAGATAATATAGATAAAATAGAGGTGGTGTGTTGACTTTTCTCCTTCCAAGAAATTTGTAACACAGAAAAATGACTCAAGTTTAGGTATTTTCATATAAAAACAATATATTACACATGAAAAGACAATTACATATTTAAGCAGTTACCTCTTGATTTTTGTCTACTGTATTTGCCCATAATCTTCACATGAGAATGTTTAAACCTTACAGAGTGTTCATCTTTGCTAGGATTTGTGTTTGGAGTCATATTTATAACAGAAAGAACTCTGTCTTAATAGAAAATTTTTCTTTTCTTTCATGATTAAACCCAGGAGATGATTCCATATGACAGAAAAATTAAACTAAAGAGAATTTACTTTAGAAAAAGTAATTATTTCTCTTCTCCCATGAAAAGCCTGAGGCTAAAGTGTTTGTCAAGTTTAAAACTCAGGGTCTGGAGCAGGTCAGGTCTGGAGCAGATTAGGAAGAGTGTCAAAGAAGAACAAAATGAAGCACAATTACTTCTTGTTTAAAGAATAGTAGCTCTTTAGCTGAAGCTTCTGTGTAATTCTTGACAGCTTGTGCACAAGAAAACATTTTCTGTATAAAAAAATTACAGAGAATTTACTTACGATTGCTCGTAAGTGACTTCTCCACTGAATGCAAAATGGGTGCATTTCTTTTTCAAAATACCGATGCTATTATTGCAAGCTTTCTTGCTTTCTTATTCATTGCTGCTTACTTTCTCTCTTCATTGAAGTCACATATTTTCAAGTGTTCAATGACCGACATTAAATCAGAAGATGAATATGTTATCAGCCTAAACAACAAGGAATCATTAATTTTGAACTTGACACTAGAATATGAGCCAATATTGTACATGAAACAATGATTTTTCAAGGAAAATAAAGCCACTGGTTGTAAAAGTTAAATGGTTAAAACTTAAAACACATAGATTTAGCAGTTTTCCATTAAGGAATTATTTGAACTAAATATACAGTTAAATAGCAAACTACAGTAGATTAAGTAGAACAAGGACAAAATATAGATTTTATTAGGTTAAGTATTCTTATTTACATGAAAGCTTTACTAAGTCAAATTCATTTCACTGGAAAATTGTTTTTATGCAGGAGAAAGAGATGAAAATGCTAAACTTTATATGAATAAAAACTATCAAGTTTTGTAAAATTAAAAAAAATTATAAAAAATGTTCTCCATCCACAAAAAGAGAAATTTTTATACAGACAGATAAGTATTTTACAATTTACCAGCCAGATCCAGGAACATGCCTTAAAAGTAACAAATAAAATGCACATTTATGTATAACTAAAAAAATTTTCTATGGATAAAATATTTCAACTTACTATCACTTAACTTTTTTTTTTTTTTTCTGGTCCCAAGGGTTTTCACAGGAAAATGCAACAAATTTTAGAAGTTCTTAGTACTTCCTGGAATTTCATTAAATGCTGTCATGCAATTCTAAGAATTAAGAATCCATGATAGGGACAGAAAATACTTTCCAGAGGTCTCAAATAGCAATATTGTCACTCAAACAGAATCTATAATCAGGAGACATCTTCTGTTGGAGGCAAAGAAAAAGGTGATCCTCTTACAAATTAGACATATATTTATTTATGCTTGCTAAAAACATACGCTAGAGAGAAGAAACATCCTATGTGTGTTTGACATTAGCCACGTTCCTCTGAAATCATTCTAACATGCACAGTGGCTTGTAGTGAAAAAAAAATTATTGGGCTTTCACACATGGCATAGTAAGCACTGAGAGATACTGTGTAGTATGCCATGACATTAAATGTTCTATAGTGAGTAGAGACTTCCAAGTGTAACCACTGGGTTCCACTGTCCCTTTGTCTAAACAATAGAAAAACTCCTGACAAAGTAATATAGAACTTCCAGAAAAAAGGATAAGATGTGATAACAAGTTGTATTTAGCATGATTATTTTATAGAATAGCACCAATGAATCATAAATTGTAGGCAGAAATGATTTTTTTTTCTGACAAAAATACCTTAAGTTACAGAAAATATCAGTCACCAGTGCAAGATGTCAGTGTAAATCCCTCATCCAGTGTGGTTCGTGCTATATATTTCATGTTCCTCATTATGAACAAAAGCCTTTTTATTGTTTGTATCTAGCAAACATAAAAGTAGAAAAGAAAAAAGAAGATAAAAATAGTGACATTAAAAATGTTCCTTTTCTCCACAATTTAATTCCTGGAATTGTTATTCTAACTAAAATAAACCAACATGCTCATCAATATTCTTTTAAGGTCATGCAGCCATAAGTGCAGTAACTATTTAGAGAATAATATCCTGGAACTTCATGCAGCAATTCTTAGCCATTACTACTTTGTTATTTCTGGAGGGTTGGGGTTATACACATATTTAGGTGAGAGTAGGAAGGAAGTTAAAAATTGTGGAGACTTCCACATTTTAATGCAGGAATTAGACAAAGGAGGCAACAATTCTCTCTCATGTCCACTTTTACAAAGAATGTTCTCTGTCAGCCCATCTAATCTCAAAATCATAGAATCATAGAATCATGAAGACCTCCTAGATCATCAAGTCCAACTTTTGACCGAGTACCATCATACCCACTAAACCATATCACGAAGTGCCACGTCTACTTGTTTTTTGAACACTTCCAAGTATGGTGACTCCAACACTTCCCACAGGAACTTGTTCCAATGCTTAAGCACTCTTTCAGTGAAAAATTTTTCCTAATATTCGACCTGAACCTTCCTTGGCACACTGAATGTGAACATATGAAAAATACACAAATAATATGATTTAAGTAAAACAAACACCAAGTTTGAAATCCTGAATCCTGTTTTAATGCTATCTTTCATGTCACTGAACACACCTACTTCTATTTATCTATGAACTTAAGTATTTATGAACACAGCATTTTTGAGGAACCACTGAGAAAGAATTAGATTAATTTAAAATGGAACGAATTTTAATAGCAGAAAGTACTAATCTTGTTAATAATGAGAATAACCTCTGTTAGATGTATATGCAGTATCTGGTAGTAAGAAAAGAGAGGGGGAAAAAAGTCAGCATAGGTTAGTTAATTGGACCACAAGTCCTGTTTTTGTTGCGGCTGTGAAGAAAAAACAAAACTCATCCAGATATCTGGGTACATATCCAGAGACGTATCTTTTGGAAAAGACTGGGGAGCCCGTGAAAGCCTCCATTTAGAAAATTGCATGCAGTTCTACTCACTTATTTTTTAGGTTCATTTGTTCAAATAGAATACAGATGTAAAGGAGGCCTGCAATGGCAATCAAGGAGATGGAGAGACTGTTACACTAAATAAGAAAAAAATGCTTGGTTTGTACACCCTTACTAAGTGAAGACTGAGAAGAAATAACAGTTGTTCTCTACAAATGCATTTGTAGGTGGTGCATTTTACCAGAAAAAGAGAATAACTATTAAACTTGTCATAAAAAACTTAGGTGGGACATTAGAATAGTATTTCTAACCATGAAAGGTACAAGACTCTAAAAGAAGATCCCAGTAGGAGTAGTGTAGGTAGGCATTCTAAACACTCTTTGATTCCTTCACAAAAAGGACTATATGACACGGAACAGCAAGAGATTGATACGCTTTTATGCTGTCAGATATGTAAAATTAACATTATAATTCCACCTAAGTTTCGGTCATAAAGATGACTTTCTAATGAGAGACAAGAATTCACTTGCTTGGATAACGGAGGAAAATTTGAGAATGCACATGGTATTAAGGGGGGAAAAAGGTGAGTAGAACTGCCTACAATTTTCTGATGAACACTTTCATGGAACACTTAATCTTTTCTAGAAAACACCTCTCTGGATATATCTTGGAACTTTGTTGGCCTTTTCATAGAATAGAATTTCATTATTTAATGGAGTTTTTATCAGTTTCATAGAAGCTAATGGTTTGGTTTGGAAGACACCCTAAAGATCATCTAGTTTCAACCCCCCTGTCATGGGTAGGGTCATCTTTCATTAGACCAGGTTGTTCAAAGCCTCATTCAGCCTGGCCTTGAACACCTCCAGAAAGGGGCATCCATAACTTCTCTGGGCAACTTGTTCCAGTATCTCACCGCCCTCCCAGTGAAGAATTTCTTCCTAATATTTAAGCTAAATCTTTCCTCTTTTAATTAAAACTATTATCCCTTGGTATTCAGCATTTGTCTGGAACTGGATATAAAGTAACAAGGAAATAGTTCAATGCTACTATTTGTTTGTAATACTTTAGAATGACTGTATCTGTCCTCATGCATGGATATTAGCTAATTGACTAGCATTCAGTCCAGTAAGCCTGAGCTAATCTTGGTAAACTATAGGAAGTAATTGGATATATGTAGAGACTGTACCTGTTCCTCTTATTGAATGTTTCTGTTTTTCAAAACTTATTTTTACCAAATACTCCAGTGTTGGTGCCAGGCTGCATCACATTCCAGTATTGCTGAGGAAAGTTATTCCCATCTTTGGTTTACAGCTGACTTTGGTCTACTCTGAACACAGACCAGGGCTTTTTCCATTTTGAGATAGATTATTTGCACATATTATGAGGCTTTGAATTTAAATCATTCCAGAAACCATAGCTGGTACACAATGTGACACCTGACACTTAACCACTGCATTTTGGCAGCATGCAGGCGAAACTGAATTCTCACAAATGTCCATGTGAGTTTCCAGATGCAGCTGAAGATACAGATTGTTTTGCAAGAATGAACTAGAACCTACATATTTCACAAGCAGTTTTATACCCTCTATCATTCTGCCGCAGCTCTGCCCATTAGAAGCATTTGAGCTGGATTAAGAAAACAGAAAAAAATAATAAGTGAAAAAGAAAGGCAAAGAACAAACAAAAGATAAGTGTTTTTTCTTTCAGGGACCTTCCACTTTGAATCTAGTTTTTTCTGTCTCATTTATGGTCTTACAGTATCAAAATTTAATTTTCTTGTGTGCACATGAGAACATTAACCTCTTTACCCAGACTGTGACAAAAAGCAAAATGGAAGAAAGTGGTGTTTGTAAGAAAGGAAAATATTGTTGGACTTTATTTTTATTGTAGAGTTGCTTTGCTGGTAGCAGAGAATAGAAAGAACCTTTAAATACCAGGTTAAGAATTGGGATACCTACTCTGCTTTTATGTGTTAGATTTTACAACAAAATAAAAAAGGAATTGCTTGCATTTCAGTAGGTAATGTGTGACTGAATCCCTGGAGGCACCAACTATCACTTCTGTTCTCCAGAATACAAGATTTCAGTCATAACTTCTTTTCTTCAACATCCCAGCTGTCAGTACTAAAAACATCTATTTATTACACTCAGGATATGAAAGATATGTATAAAAATCTAATGTCAAGGTTTCTTCTGTTTGTTTTTAATTCCAAAGAAAGGCTCTCATTCTTTCTTGCGTGGGGATTTTGAGGAAGATGACAAATAAATTACAAAGCTTGAGAAAATTGTTTCCAGACAACACTAGAAAAGAACAAAAAGCCACTGAAACCATTTGACTCAGTCTTGGTTTCTTCCAATGTAAAAAAAAATAAAATAAAAAAGAATCCATCTGGTCTCAGAAACAGAGGATTGACTTTAGAATGATCTGAGATTGTGACGACTAAAATACAAGCTAAATGAAAAAGCTTTGCTTGTGGGCATACATGTGAAAAATCTAGATACCTAATTGTGGCCTTCCAGTACCTAAAAGAGACCTACAAGAGAGATGGAGAGGGAATTTTTACAAGGGCATGTAGTGGTAGGACCAAAGGGTAATGATTTTTAATTAGAAGAGGAGAGATTTAGATTAAATATTAGGAATAAATTCTTTATTGTGAGGGTGGTGAGGCACTGGAACAGGTTGCCCAGAGAAACTGTAGATGCCCCATCCTGGAAGTGTTCAAGGCCAGGTTGGATGAGGCTTTGAGCAATCTGGTTTAGTGAAAGGTATCCCAGCCTGTGGCAAGGGAGTTAGACCTAGATGATCTTTAAGATCCCTTCCCACTCAAACCATTCTGTGATCCTATGAGTCTATGAAAATAGTTTCAATAAAATATTTTCACTTTGGGAATCAAAATATATGAATTGCATCAATCATGTAACAAGCGTACCAAAACAGTAATTAGGGGAAGTCCTGCACATTTCCTCGATGCATTACTTTCCCTTGGCTTCCTCCTGTTGTGACCTAAAATGTTAAATGCATCTAGTTAACAGGCACAGCTGTGTCTAGTGGATGGGCATCAGAATACTCCAGAGATGCTTAAGAACTGCACAACATAATGGTAACATGTAGGTCTGGCTGGGAGACAGCTGTGAGAGTCTCATACCCCATGCATGAGACCTGACATCTGACTTCCACTAAATGAGCTTCTTCATGAGACTGTGATCAGAGGGGAGTGGGTTGGCTCAGTTGGTTAGAGCATAGTACTAATAATGCCAAGGTCATGGGTCCAATCCCCATTTGGGCCACTCACCTAAGAGTTGGACTTCATGATCTTTATGGGTCCCTTTCAACTCAGAGTGTTCTGTGGATATCAAGAAAGATATTTGTATGTTCAATATTTCAGTTATAGGCTACTCAGACAAATTATATTAACATTTAGTCCAAAAACATTGATATGTTTTAACTATAACCATGCTAAACATAGTACAAAACGTAGATGTATGAGAAAGTGCCCACCCTGCCCAACCCAGAGTATAACTTCTGAAATAAATGCATAATTCTTGGAAAGTGGGTACACAATGAAGTGAAAGGACTTGCCTAAGGAGCTGGTCAGAGATACCACCAGGAATACAACTGTCTGATGACACTCTCTGATACCCCAGCTACTGAAATTCTGGACCAACAGTTGACTAAAACCTGTTCTTACTTATTAATGAAATTGTAAGAAGATGTCTTACTGAAAACATGTTCCAATTTATGGAACATGTTTGAATTTATGAAAGTGTCTATTTATCTTGGGGAATTTGCCTGTGATTTTCAAGCATAAAATTCAAACTATTGCTGTATTTAAAATAAATGAAGCTGCAAATGAAAAATACATATTCCCACCTTACTAAGCTACAAAGGCAAATGAAAAGTGGAAGGTTTTTGTTTACGCCAAATCTTCTCAAACCAGAAATAAGTCCCAAAGAGAAACAGCAGGGGTGGTTCCTTCAAAAGCAAGGGCCTGAGGCAAAGCGAGAGCCTGGTAGTGTTTTCATCTGGTTCAGCTCAAGCAAACAGATGCACTTCTCAGCTGAGGAATTCAAGGCCCTTGTCATTGGGTCAAGTCTTGGGAGGGAGCGTGGGCAGTGCCCTTTCGCTCCACTTTCATAATGCGGTGGAAAAAAAGACATCCACCCATGTACTTGCACCCACGTGCCTGCTCACACACGTGCACAAACAATGTGTGCATGCACAGGATCTTTTCAGCGTTTGCCAAGCTGCCTAACCTGCTTTTCTTTCCTCTTGTTTCCTTTTATGTAATCCAGCTAAGCCAGACTTCTCTGAGCTGGAAAGGAAGTATCAATAATAAGAGTTTCTGTCTCACTGAAACGACACCTGATTGCTTTGTATGAGTTGCATGTGCTGCTGGGTAGCCACTCCTACTTCACAAGCACATTCTTCTGGCATTAATTCCATTATTATGAATTTTTACCATCCTTCATCACTATCTGAAATGAACTGACATTAGTTTTGACAGAAAAAAAACAGATCAAGAAAACCTATTTGAGCTTTCAAAAACATTCGATGAATGATCAAAAAAAAACCGAAATCAAACTTTTACCAGGAGAGGTTCAGTTAGAGATTTAAAAAAAAATATTTCACTGAAAGAGTGGTTAGGCATTGGAATAAGTTGCCCAGGGAGGTGGTTTCTCCAATTCTGGAAGTGTTCAAGAGGTGCTTGGATATGGCACTTGTAGATATGGTTTAGGGGTGATTATAGTGGTGACTGAATGATTTGAAGGCCTCTTCCAATGCTGATGATTCTGTGACATGTAAGAAAGTGTTTTATAATTTAGTGTGTAATCACAGAGACACACATCCGATAAATCACTGAAACTGCCATGGGAATGTGGCAAGGACAGTGCCAAATGACACCAGGATGCTGTTAATCATGATTCTCATTTAAGCCCGTGGTTATTTTTTAGGTGTATGATTTACCCTGAAAGAATTCTTTAATCAGGTTATTTATCTGAGTTTTCAGGGGTGATTGACTGTAATGGGGCACTTAAAAACATGGACCTACATTTTGCTGAAAAGTCCCATTGCTTTCTAACCAAGAATTCTTAGAGGAAAACCCTGAAGATGCAGATGAGGACTGTTTCTGGTTATCAATGGCTGTAAATCAGCAAATGCAAGGTCAGAAATAAGATATTTGGATTGAGCCCGTTTGATAGTTGATTCTGTGAAATTTTGTTTCCCAAAACAAATACGCACACTTATTTCCTTAGGCAGAAGAGTCGTATCCTCTCAGACCCATCTCCCTTATTTCACCAGCTGTTCTCCCTATGCTTGTGTGGTCTCAGCAATGTGTGCTGTACCTTCATTACTTTGTTTCTCTCTAAACAATGAAAACTTACTTTGGTTTAATAAGTTTTAAAAAACTTATTTTGGTTTAACTTTGGTTCAGGAATTTAAGACCTCCGAAATGCAGCAGAGTACAAAACTGATGCTACCTGACAGTGCTCCAAGTCTGCAGCAGACCAGCTGTGCTAGAATGCAATGCTCATTCCCGCCCCAGCTCATTAGAGCTGGAAGAAAGCTGACAGTCATATTTTCCCTTGCCTTTCCTTTGTTACTCAGTGCATGCTTTGGTATCAGCACAGCAGCCGTTTTAAATGAAGGAGGGATGGAGCCAAGATTATCAACATTCTCCAGAGGATATTGCTGTGGACTTCCTGGATCTCCTGGTGTTTGAGGCTAATGCATGTTTCTGAAGCCTTCACTTTCTTTTTGGCTGTGTTTGAGCAGTTCTCACTGATTTCCAGTGAACAGATAATCACATCTAAAAAGCACTGTTAAGTCCAGGGCAAAGTGTATACCATTCCAAAACAAAGAGCCATATGTCTATAATTAAATTTGTTAGGATGATGGACAACTATATAAATTTTTAGAAGCAGCTGAATTTAGGTTTTGCATACAATCACTGGCTTATCAAAAGACTCTCACAAGACATAAGAGCAAAAAACCAAAACTGGTTTTCATATCATCACATTTTAGCAGCCAGCACAGTGATTACTACCTTCTGATAAAATGCAGCCCATAGGTGTCTTTCACTTTTGACTTGCATTTGGCAAATTTTTTAAACCAGCTACTGGCACTAAGTTATCTTGTTTGAATTCCTGTGTAAGACATACTATTTCATCCTCTAACTCCTCTAACAAGTTAGTGCTATGGTAAAACATGTTCTTAAAAAGACGCTCAGATAATATTTGAAGACATCAGGAGAGAAATTATTTTCTGTTGTAGTTTTTTGCAAAATGATTCAGTAATATATTAAATGTTTATTCTTAGAGTTACTGCAGTATTGCTGAAATTTTGACTAGGGCTCACACCTCACTATGACAAATTTCACAGGCAAGTAGTACAAAAAAACTGGATGGGTTGCCAGTCAATGCAATTACTCAAATAAGTGCTAGTCCCTTTCTTTTGGCCAGACTCTATCCAAGTTGACTCTGAATTCTCTTGCAGGCTGTCTTCCTGGGCTTACGTATTTATGTTGATTTAGTCCACAAATTAAAGTTTTAGTAATTTGCTATTTTGTTGCCGAATTTCACACTGTTAGAACAAGTTTTGTCCAGAGTTATAGCTTACATTTTGGGTAAACCAAACTGTAGTATTGAAATATTTCTCTGTAACTGTATGTACAATCCGGGTCTGCAGAATTTGATATTTGAAAGAATTCAGTAGAATAGATATAGATGATTTTGTTTCTGGTGAATAAAAGCTAATGAGCTGAGTGTGCAGTTCAACCAGATAATGCCAATTTTAACATTTAAAAATCACTTAAAGTTCTTTGAGAAAGAATGTGTTTTGTGTTTGGATGCGGGTATAAGTAGGAAAAAAAAGGAAATCAAATAAAGCAACAGAGAACATATCCTTTGTTCACTTTTCAACACCTATATATTGTACACTACAAGTGTTTTTGCCTCTTCTCCATAACAAACTCTGTATTTTGAATATATAGTTAGTCACAATCCACACATCTGCTGTTGATATTTCTCAGGTCTGATTTAATTGCTTCATTGTATGTGAGTTATTTCATGATTGTTTTATTAGCTTTTGCAAGTGAAGATAAGACTGTAGTGAAAAGTGCTGTTTGTGGGAATGGCAGATTTTCCTAATAAATTTAAAAAAAAATACTGTGAAGATTTTCTTAGATGAAAAAGTGTCATTTTGAATGTGGAAAAAAAAAGACTATTTCTCTTGGGAGAATTAACAAATTAAATACTCAAACTACACTCTGTTATTAAAGTTTAAAGATAAATGTATGTATTATGCAGCTAAAAGGATAGCTTTATGTAAATTGGTGACAAATCATGTTTTTAGCAGATACAAGTTCAGTACTTTCCATTTCAAACCAAAATGAAATGAGTGAAATTCCGAATTTCATCTGAAGATAAATTATATAAAAAATGTTTATATATTAGGTCATTTCCTTTGGATTTTCTTATTTTAGTTTCTCTACTTCTGTATAAAGGCTGCTAAAAATAAAACAAGAGAACTTAGAAAGATTTCCAAAAAGGAACATCTATTTTATTTTTCTTTTTTAGGGAGTGGATTCTTATCTTTACATGAAGCATATTGCTTGTGATAAATTTGTCAAATAGAATAAAGAAATCCTTGTAAGAATTCTAGTGAGCTTGTTAGAAATGAAACCTATGAAACACTAAGTTTTAAAAGAATGTCAACCACCAGCTCAGCTCTTCCTAACAGAGTAGGTCAGCAGCAACTGACCAGAGAACAACAGCAACTTTCTCTTTTTTTTTTTTACCCAAATTTCTGGGCTTCAATTGTACATGATCAAAGAAAATTCCATTTTCTATACAGTGAATGGCAACTGGAATGGATAAAAACTGTTTTACTGTTTTATCTCTTATCTGAAACTTGGAGGCCTTCCAGCTCTGCCTTTCAGCATTTGTCCTATTAAATATTGGCCCAGAATGATTGAACAAACCTGTTTCAAGATCTCTTTATAGTTTAAAAAACTTAGATTTTTAAAAACTCTGAATGTTTGCTGCAAAAATGAAATCAAGATTCTGTGTGGTTTATTGTGAAAGAAAAAAAAATGGCTAAATGCCTCCTCTTTTTCTCATTCAGTTACTTAATTTGTGGCTTTTAATCTGTGCCATGGGCTGCCCTCAACCTTCTCCTTGCTTTGAATTTTTAAAAGAAGAATGGATTTAGTTGTGTGATAATGCCTGCTGTGTGGGAAATATTTACTGGTGGAAATCCGAACTAGCAAAGCATTAATTCCTGTTGGAGCAAGAATGTAGCCAACAACATTTATATAAAGAAATAACCTTTTAAAGTCCAAGCATCATTTTTAGACTAGCACTTAAAGGTCTAAGTTGTACTGAAAGCTAAGGCTTAGATTGACATATTTTGGAAGTCAAATTGGAAATGTTCCATAAACCTCCTTAGCTGAAACCTGCAAAGTGAGACACTTCTCTACTGAGTGTTGTCTACATGCGTATTTATATTATGATGTATTTTTATATTGCAGATGGGTAAGTCAGGCTTGTTTTCCCTTAGATATGCCTGGAAGGTGTTGTTCTTCCTCCACATGCTCCTGTCCCTTACATCATCTCAGCTACTCAGCTGAATCAGAACACTTAGACAGTGAAATGAAACATTTTTTCCAAAAAACCCTCTTTCTATACCTTTTTCTCCCCAAACAAAATGTTTTTCATATTATTTCATTCACAGGTTTTGGGTGGGAGTCCTTTTGTTTTGTCTCCTGTTAATTTTTCCAGCTCCGTAAAACAATATGAAGATTGCACTCAGCTCTGACCCCATAGTACCTTTTTCTCTTTTTTTCCTTGAGGTGCCTTGAAATTTCCATTCATTTTAATTAATATTTTACCTCCATATTTCTTTCATGACCTTGCCCGTTTCTGCAGGTAGTTTCATCCTTCATCATCACCATCTTTTAGCAAGCGTATTTTTGCCACAGGCACCTATGTTTAGGCTTTGAAGAGATGTTGAAGTTGCTGTTCTTTTAATTCCTGGGCACAAACAGATTGTGATTTGTACGTGCATAAGTATCTCTTGGCTAGACACTGTCTTCTTTTTGAATCCCGATAGTCAAGAGGTTTTTGAACAGTCGAGTCTTTGGCACTCATGCTGACTACTAATCCATCTTTGTTGTCAGTTCTGGAGGATACTGATGACCTCAGCTCTGAGGGTGTCAGTCTTCTAAACTGACATTTAAAATACTCTTGTACCTTCACTCTCCTTCTGTTTTCCAGGTAGATAAGAAGGCAGTTCCCTTTGACCACAGGTGCACTGGCAGGAGAAGCTTGGACAGAGAGCTGAAAAAGAATGCAAAAGCACCACAGTTATTGAAATTAAGTTCCTTTGCCTTCAAGACTCATCCATATGCATTAACACTGTGGGTGATCCTATGCACTTCATATACTCACTAATTACCTAAAGGTAAAACTCCTGTTATAGCTTCTTCTGAAAGACAGAGTGGGGGGACTGGAGTCAAAACAGTCATTATTGTGCAGATCCAGAAACTGTATTCCTATGCAATAACATTGCCAGAGAAGAGATGAGAAAGAGTGGTATGGTTCCGTTCTGAGAAAAGGGAGAAAATAGCTCACAAGAGTCTTTAATGAACTCTAGCGGTATGTAAACTCTTCAGATCTTCAAACTAGTTCTAATCCGTATTATTGCAGCAGCAAGGATGGGAATGAAGTGGTATGAACAGAAGCGGTTCCTTGAGTAAGAATGTTTCACATAATACCTCAAGGCTCAGACTGTAATACTGCCAGGCACAATTTATATTTTTTGGTTTCCTTCACTTTCATAGATTTTCAGTCATGAAATTAAGAACTTAAGCTTTTGATTTCCTTGATTGAACTTTAGTTTATGCTTCTAAGCTTGTGTGGTGAAAAGCCTGACTCTTGATAAAAATTCAAAGAAAAATCAAACCAAACTTCTCCAGAGAGTAACTAATCCAGTAAAACTGTTTCTGCAGGCAACAGCCTTCCTCCCTGCAGGAATCTGACATATGACTTTTACCAGGATATAAGGACTGGTTTGAAAGTGCGATGAGCAAGAATTAGAGTTTAGTGGCAGAAAGATCATGTATAGCTTCAGGTACACCTCAGATCACTAATGTGCTAGTTTTTAAAATCAAAGTTACATGGTTTTGAAAATTTCACCCCTAATCAATAATTCTTAAAAACAACCTACTAAATCTCATGGTTTTGGAAAGCAGAAACAAACTTCAGAATCAGACAATGTTGACGATTTACCGGAAAGATTATGTAGTCAATCTTCTGAAAAATGCCCTGGTAACAAGCTCTGGTCTTGTTTCCTAATTGTTTAATAATTTGTTTTTCTTCACAACTCCAGTATTATCTCAATATTCCTAATTTCATCTGTCATCAGGAATGCAAAACATCTGAATTGTGAATTCCAATTTTTCTTAGGTTCTCTGGTCCTTCAGGCAAATCTTCAATCTAAGCTTAAA
>VZRE01002389.1:0-196080 GCA_013396775.1 Cephalopterus ornatus
TAGGGGGGAGGCCAGTACTTGAACGAAGGATGGAAATTTGAGCAGTATAGCAAAAAATGGAGAGATGACTGTTTGCCTACACCATCAGGCAAGAAAAAAGCTGTCAGGAGACATTCAGACATGCAGTCCACACAAGAAGCCACTCAAAAGGGAGTCCGAATCCTGTAAAACTTGTGCCTAATGTCAGTTAGTATTCTCCAGTGAAAGGGAGGCTGAGGCAGCATTTTTCATTGCTTTATGCTCAACTGCACAGTTCTTGCAGTACCTCTGAAACAAACTGCATAGTTTGAGAACTTTCGCAAAACTTCTTTTTGTTTCCTTTTCCATGTTGTACTGAATTCTGGACCTGTGGGATACACTGCTGTATGCATTGGACTGGGGAGGTACCAAGGCAGCTGTATCATGAATCGATTTGCACATATAGACAGTGAACAGTGAGTACTGTGCCTAAGCAGCATGCCAGGAATCCTGGGAAAAGAGAATGGTAGTGTCTATCTAGGCTTGAAGCAGCAAACCTGCTCATCTGATGTGCTGAGGCCCACCAAACCCTGCCTGGCCCCTGTACCCCTGGGAAAGTTCAGCTGGAACCTCCTCCTCTGGGAAATAACTGCAGAGCAAAGCTGTTCAGCGGAGACTGGGATATAACACTGGCAAATGTATTTAATATGAAGTAAAAAATTCACCTCTAGTAGTTCGATTTCTGAACTTGTAATCGCCTCAAAATGCCACTAAACTACTTTGTTATAAAGGCAGTAATTTAAGAGGCAAAAGTAATTACCAGTGAGATCCAGGCAGGAATCTCAGCAAACAATGGGGGACGACCTCAACAAGAGCTGAACTTCAGTCCTCTATCCGTAGCATGACTAGGTTGGGACTCTTCCTCCAGGACTCATACTGAACCCACAGCACTGAAACACAAGGAACGTCAGTGTGCATCCCCATGTGCAGGCTACAAACACTGGTTCCTTCCAACTCAGAATATTCTATGATTCTGTGGCTGCCAACAGCTGTGGCAGAGAAGCTTACATGAGGAATTCATGCTTGCAGTTCTGCCAGAGAGTAGAAACACTTAATTCCATAGATTTTTCAAGAAGCATCTGGGCAATGTAGAGCACAGAGTTCAACTCACACTGTGAAGCAGTAAATGTTTCTCATTGTCAAGTATGAAACACTGAGAGGCAACCCTTAACCTAAAACATAGTGCAGCACAGCCACGAGGGAAGCAGTGGTAGTGAGTATCAAGTCAATTGGTGTTATTCCCAACAACCAGGACAAGGTGCTCAGAGCTCTGATCTCAAAGGTCCCCAAATACTTTAATTAAGATAACTTTGTTCACTTCTTCATATTCCCAAAACACAGAGTACACCAGATCTTGCTGCTGCCTCTTGTGAAGCTGCTAGGAGAGATCTGGGGATCAGAAGATATGTCCACATAAGACAACACTACAACTCCCCAAACTGGCAGGTATCAGATGGAATACCATTTGCTTGGGCACTGTCCCACCACCACTCGCTTCTGATTCCAGAGCCGGCTTGCTCAGGTTAGCTTGCACAATGATCCACAGCATAGGAATGTTCATCCTGTTCCAACCATACAAATATTTAATTACCACTGTAGAGAGGTAAACGCAGTGACAACAGAAAGACCAATCTCATCAAAACAACAAGAAAAGTCAGCTACTTTAATACTTTGCCAAAACTTGGAGTCCTCCAAACCTACAAGGCAGTACATTTAAGTAATAAGTATTTCAAAGAAAAATTAAGAATCAGAGTTAATGCCCAGTTAAGACAGATAACTCATGCGGAGATAAAATTGCTACCTTTCCAGAAACTAAGCAAAAACCATGGGTGTCAGTTCACTGGCTGCAGGTTACAACCAGAAGGCTGATTGTTCTCAGTTAGCTTGAGTTCTGCCAGAAAAACAGAGCATCATCCAAACACTTCTGGTGCCATTCACAGCTGGATCAAATACAGTGGAATGACCTTTGATGTGAACCAAACAGACCACGTACCCCTTCCTTCCCAAAGACTGTTTTTATACCAAGAGAAACAAAGAGTTTGTTGGAGAGACCTGTAATCCACTCTGATAATATATTGGCTGTGGGTGTAGCAATTTGGGCTGGAGAAAACATAATGTAGCTCTCCCAGAACATGAGCTGTGGCAGGATTTGCACAAGAATAGGAGACTGAAAAGCTAGAAAAGGAACCTGAACATCTTAGAAGTCCACCCCAAATTTCATTATGGCCAGGAAGACCTATTCTGAAGCAGAACTAATTTTCTGGATTGTAGTACACTTAAAAAAAATATAGCCCAGCTCTTTCAACCACAGCAGATTCATTTTCTTCACACTTTTATTAACTTGGCATTTTATTTCAGTGATATGCTATAGGTCCTCCATGTAAGGATGTGTCTCACACATGCAATTCTCAACTAAACAGACTTCTAAGTGCTGCTGGCCTTTGCATTTATCCGTGTAGGGGCACTGAAGGAGAAAGGAGATGTGTGAAGGAGAAATTCATATTGAAAAATTTCTCTGAAGAAATTCAGTAACCACGTATCTTTTAGTATACAGTTTCAGAGCTTCCTGTAGCTTGGCTGTCTGTCAGGATTCATTAAATCTGGGTACCACATTAGAATAAACATTTGTCTCCACTTTTCATAACATGTTCATCTATACCATAACTAGTGTACAACTATTTAAAGATCCCAGGTTTCAGTCCATGAACAGAAATATTTGACACACAATGCCAATCTCTCCCCAGCCTGCTCTTCTGTATGTCTGTGAGAATAGCAGGATGCCCATCCTCAGGCTGCAGCAACAAATTAGCCAAGGAACAACAGGCCTTCAGGAACTGGCCGTAAAAAAAAAAAATCCATACTTCAGCCTTGCCCCTTTATAGCAGTCCCTACTCTCACTGCTTTACACTTTGGTGAACTTACACCAATTTTTGGATTTTAAATTAAAAGTTGCTGGTGAAGTCACAGCCCTGGGATACATACAGACAGCTGGCTTGGAATTGTGAGGGCAGCAGGGATCATTCTGCAACTATTAAAAAAGCATTGTCAGAGAGAACGGCATCTTTAATGGCACCTGTTGGCACTTTGTGTGTCACAGAACAATACAAGCAAAAAATGATGAATACCCTGTGTAATTTGGGATGTCTGCAAAGATCTTAGTACAGCATTTGTCAGGGAAATGCTTGTGCTGGTTGAATGCTGCACTGCAACAGAGAAATCCTGCAAGTAGGAACCGTAAGCAAACAAGACTAAAACCACCATCAGACAAGCAGAACCATAGATAGACAACAAAACATCACTTAAAAGAGAAGGATGGGCATCTGAGCTCCAGGTACATCTTCTGAAGTCACTGAAATGGCAATAGAGGCAACAGATGCCCCTCTGAACCTAGAAAAACAAAGATGCTGTTCCCCATTTGGAAGCACCATGCTGTGCTCTCCTGGTTTTCTCCAGCATTTACCCAAGCACAGCAGAGCCATAGATGATGGAACAGGCCAATGTTCCCTTCTTCCTTTAAAAGGAAAGGGTATAATAATTTCTCTCACTGCTATCGTGTTTTGTTGAAGATAATTTAATCACCCCTCCGTCTTGTGGTTTCTATAAATGTCTTTTCTCCTTTCCTAAAATTTCCTCTGAGCATTAAGAAAGCATGCCCTGGAGAACAAAATGGGAGAGCAGCTGCTACTGAGGTGCAGTAAGGCACCCACCATATAACTTCATTATGCAGAAACAAATCCAAGAATCTAAATTATGAGCTTCTTTAAAAAGGAAGTTCTAGAAGAAAAAGCTGAGTGGGATCTATCTGATTCTCAGTACTGTGAAACACTGACTTTTTAAAATACTTATTTCCAAATTTCTTGGTATGTTGAACTTGCAAAGAATAATTAAAAATACCCCACTTTTAGCTCTGTCAGCAGCATGAGGGGCCTACTTCAGATATCTAGGGGTTCCTCTTATTATTTGAGCAGTCATGGTTTGAGTTCCATGGAGACATCTGGAGAGACTTAACTATTTTCATTAAGAGCAACAGTCCTTCAATTACAAGGAAAGAAAGCAAAAATGTTTTAGGTGGAGGAGGAAGGATTCAGTGGGAAACAAAATAAACTTGGGAAAGCCTAGGAGTGATAAATCAGCTATATCTTCTAGGTAAGACACTTCATCCCCAGGATCTCTTGGCAATGCATCTAACTTCAGCCTTTCTCTCACAGCTGTCAGTGACTATTGAACCAATGTTTCAGTGCTGGCATGAGCCATATCCCTCATTCTCCGTTGTCACAGATGCAGTTTGCTGTTCAGGTTCAGCTCTGGGCACTAAGAGATGAATGGCTCTGAAGACACTACTTAAGGTTCTCTCAACTGCAGCGCACACACTTTTATTTGCTGATAAGTAGAAAAGGAGTCCCTCACTGGAGGCCACCTCTTGATTCAATCACTGCCTTCTAGAGCTTCAGCACAAGCAATCTATTTCCTGCCAACATCCTCAAAGCCACAGAGGCTCAGAACGGAATCTCCAAGGTGGAAACAATAGGTGCATGAAAACACTTAAACAGCCCTTTCAAAGAGTGATGCAGACCCAAAGGGGAAAAAAAGCAATTAGCTGCTATTTTTTGGTTCTCTTAGGCTGTCTTGCCATGGAAATGAGGCTGATGTAATTTTCGCCTATGTCTATCTCTTCTTCTAAAGTTCTTGCTCCTTCTCTTACCCTTGTCTCTACCACCAATAACTTTAGAATGTAAAAGAGTGATTTCAGCACAGTAGAGGTCTCTGAGATTCCTACAGATTTCATAAAAAATCATCTGAGTAGAGGAGAAATACCCTATAAGCCCCACAAGCAAAGCAAACAGTGCAATAGAAACTTGTACTGTTCAAGACACCAGAAAATCGACAGAGGAAGAAGCTCTTACCCATGCTGGCTAAAGTTCATAGTCACAGAACAAGAAACCGAAAACCTCTTGGTTCTGGTGTTATGGTTGTGTTGTATTCTGTTTTACAATGGCTTACTCTGAGCACACACAGGACAGCATTGCTTCCTCAACAAAGAGAAATACACACCTACATCCTTGACAGTGTAGCTGTATCTGAACTAAGTACAGCAGTCTGACACATACAGTTTCTCTCCCATGCACACTTTCACAGGAGCCAGACAGTATTATCTTCTCTCCAACTCCTTTATCTCACTGGAGCCACAATGCTGCTTTCGGTCCTTTCCCTCCCTGCTCAGAAACAAACGCAAGCAGCAAACTCCCAACTGTTGAACTTCAGGCCACAAATCATGTTCTGGAGCAAAAAAGAAAGGGAAAAAAAAATAAAAATTCAGATTCTGCTTTTTAATAAGCTACTTCTCTGAACAAATAAGGCACAGAGCCTCCAAAGCAGAAAGGAATGTGCAAACTTGAGAAGTACAATCTACGGAGGGGTTCATACTAAGGGGAGAACCAGACACAGACAAAGGAACTGTTGGTTCAGCTCAGGAAACATCAGTGACTAATAATCATAAATGATAATAATGCAGATGGTCTCCAGGGTCCTCCATTGACTTGGTGAGCCAAAATGCAGGACTCCTCCCCATGTCCTGTATAGGATAAAGATGCTACAGGCAGATAGAATTAGTAACCATGAGAGCATGGACACTATAGGTTGATGGTGCTGGTTATGAATTTTAAGAGCCAGACTGTGGACAGGCATCTCAGCAGAAGAGCAGAGGACAACCCATTAAGAAGAAATATGACAGCTTCAGGGTCACCACAGAATTTCTATTTTGGGCTCCATAGTCAGCTATGTGATAGATCATGACTACCACCTAACTTATGTGTCTATGTGAGGGCGCATGGTTTGGCCAAACCTCAGGAAAGGAACATTGTGAGATGCAGTGCTGAATGGAGGTCTGAATCAGGTCTATGCTTCATTAAGGGCCTACAGACATAAAACATGTCTAGGTGTTATGATTTGGGTTGGTTATCCTTTTTTCTCTGTAACAGAGACATTTGATATACTTTTACAGCACACCATAAGTCAGAAGAAATATATCAGAATTTTGTGGTGAAAGCTTACTAGAAACATGCAAAAAAAAAAAAAAGGAAAAAAAAAAGAAAGAAAAAATTGAAGACCGACAGCATTCTGAGATCTTGTTTAAAAAAAATAAATCTCTTTCTCAGCATTTGCTTTGGCAGTCTTACAGTGTAGCATGCCAGACCAGTACCTCCTAGTAATCTGTTAAAATATTTATATGCTTGCAATATTTTAAACACATTGGTATTTGAGGGGTTTTGGGAAGGCTGGAGAGACCAAGAGGAATAAAGAAACACATCTCAGCACCAGCCTGAATCACAATGATGTGATGAGGAACTCTGGGCTAGCACCAGACATCACAGCCTGCCAGAATCCATGGATCTGAACAGCTAGACTTTTTTGGGCAACCCTGATTGAGACAAACAGGAATTGTGTGGCCTAGAAGTGAGCACTGAGATGCTGTCTCCACCATTTTCCTGTGGGTTGCACTGTGGTTTTACACCCCACATCCTACTGCAATTTTCACTCCTTCCCCAAAAGCACCAAAACTCAAATAATAAATCGCCATTTTACAACCACATGCAGCTCAGTCTGAGCAGGATCACCACAAGCACTAGTTTCCCCAAGCAAAACCATTTTGCTGTGCTCACTGTGAACCAAAAAGAAACTTTTCTGATTGCCTGTGCCACGGCAGCACAGCCTTGCCAGAACAGTAGAGATCAACTTCACACCCACAGAGCTCTCCTTCAAAGACTGATGCTGAAATCCAAGTAAGATGTGCCAACTCCTACACAGCGAGAAGGGGGTCTCTGGCTGGCTGACAGTTGAAAAGATCCTGATGCCTACTTTCCAGCCAGCTGACAGATGTATAAGAAAGGCTGTCAACTCATTTCCCATAAAGCCATTTAAAAAAGTCTAGCATCTTTCAGCTCACACTGAGTATGAAAAACACACTGAACTCCTAAATCCTTTAAAAAAAATTGTGTACTAATTTCATCAGTATGAACCTGCCAGATCTAACCAAAACATAGGCTATCCAGGTATTTTCTGTGAGGTCAAATGAATGAACTGTTCTGTTCAGTGAAATATTGCAATGTTTCACTGCATTAGTCCATTAAATTTTATGCCTCTGCATTTAGAAATGCTAACTATCTACAGAAATTAACTACCACTGCACTTTAATCACATTAATGCTACTCAGAGGTGAGAACATTTCACTTGAAAAACACAAATAAAAGCAAGCAAACAAGCAAGAAAAGAGTTTTAAGCTGTCCTACAAGGGAGAGTAATACATTTGTACTTCCCTTGGTCAAAGCATAAGCTCACCATTTGATTGCAACTTGTTTGATAGCAATCTGTTAATATTTGTGTAAAGGTCCTTGAAGAATCAGAGGAAAACCTTCACAAAGAAAAGAGCAACATAAAGCAAACTTCAAGACATTTGATGAATACCTAAGTAGTGGAAGAAGTGAAAATGATTAATGGTATAGTATCAGCACACAATAGTAAGATGGCTGGAAGTAAGATATCTGGGAAGTAAGATAGCTGGGTTTTAGAAAGCCAGGCCATTAACACCCAAGGTGAAATGACCATGCCAAACACTGGTGGCTGAAGGACAAGGTAGCAGGAAACAAAACAAAGTTACTGTTACCTGTAATACCTAGTACTAAAAAGGCAGGGCAGCAGGCCAACATGCTGATGAGAAAGAGCAAAGCACAGTAATTATTCCTCCTCTCTCATGAAAAAGCAGCAGGGTTAATTTTATCCAAGAACAAAAACCATATGCCAGTGAAGGAGCATTATAGGATCAGCTTGATATCCCAAACTCTCTGCCTAATAAGAATTTTTTTTTTTCCTAAGCACTTGGCAGTAGCAAAAAACCATCACATGGCATCTTGCAAATTATTGTTCTTTCCCAAAAGGGCATTAAAAAGGGAACAAAGGTTTTACAGGACAACCCCAGAAAAAAAAAGGAAAGTTTTGTTCCTTTTAAAAATTCTAAAATCTAGATGAATTGCCACAAACTCAGGGAAATTCTGAACTTGGGCTCACATGCTGAGCAAAATTAAGATCTGGAATACGAAATGTGAATGCTGCCACAATTGTGTCCTTTTAAAAGCACACCTTGTGAGTTTTCCATGGAGTGAGTTCAAACAGCCACTCTTCTCTTCATAGCAAGGCAACAAAATCTAATACACTTAAAATTATGCAGCATCCTTCTAGCTCTCATTTAGAAGAAAACCTTCTACATGCAAAACCAGTGGAAGTGTGTAGCTACACGTTGCTATGTTGGCAGCCGGATGCTGCACAATTCACAATGGACTTCAACTTCTTTTTGGTATTGGAGGCAGACTGAGATTCAGAGAAGCATAAAGGAACTGGGACTTCATATTGGTGCAAAGGGTACACATTGGCTTTATCTCTCTTCTAGTACAATTCTCCATTTAATGTTTTATCTGATGATGCCATACATTTTCCAGATTGCTGCTGAACTCCCCTGGGATGCTACAGATACCATGGTCACCACACCAAAGATAAGCTTCCAACAGAATATCATAGAATCAGCTGGGTTGGAAAGGACCTCTGAGATCATCAAGTCCAACCCTTGATCCAACACTGCCGTGGTTACTAGACCATGGCACTAAGTGCCTCATCCAGTCTCATCTTTAAAACCTCCAGGGACGGAGAATCCACCACTTCCTTGGGCAGCCCATTCCAATGTCTGATTACCTTCTCTGTAAAGAAGAGACTTTTGAAGAGGTGACATTAAACCAAGCTTAACTATCTTCTCTTGCACTATTCAAATCATACCTTTCTTGTTACAGGTGTACATACAGCAATCTACCACAAAATCCATTTTCAACAAATGGTTATGTCTCCCACTATTTTCTATGCTGCGTTAAAAAAATAGGAAATACATATTCTTTACGTAGATTATTGATTGTCAACAGCAATACTTTTGGAATTGTTACAGTGCTTTGATATATCAGAAGGTTTTTACGTGCTTTTATAATACAGGTATTACAGAAAAAGTTGCTTTTAAAGTGGAACCCAGTAGCTTATCTTTTCATTTCATGTGATTCTGTTTTGGCCAGAAGGCTCAGCAGGCCACTCTGACACTGCAGCCAGTGGAGTGCACAGCAGCATTCCTGATTAGTGACTGGAACAGCGATGATTACATTGCCTGCTTTTATGCTGTCCTACAAGCTTGTTAGTTCCCTTAATAGTGAAGGACTTGTCTGCCCTTATGACCTCTTCCTCCCTGACCTTCATTCAGCCATTGTGTGTACTCCAAGATGATGGTTCACAAGATCCACCCCTAAAAAAAAGGTATTTAAAGTTTTTGTTGAGACTATACCCACACTGAAGGTATTTGCTGTTTAGACATCTTCCCCACACTATTAAAAATATTTTTCCCTCTTCTACGTGTTCTTTTTATGTGAATATATAGAACAAGGTAAGGTTGCAATTGTATGTCACTCACTAGATCTACTTTAATACCAATAAAGAATGCAAAAAAAATATATTGAAGCCTTTAAATTCGAAGTTAGCTAGCCTCAGACACCCTTGGCTTTAAAACATGAACCAAAGACCTCTTCATAAAAACAGTCATCACTTTTGTAGCTCCTCATGATTTAGATCATGAGTTTTCTCAGCCTTTTACACAGAACTTACAAGACAAGGAAGCTAAAAGGCAAGGTCCAGAGCTGTTAGCGTGATAAGCGTCTCATTTTACTTTGCCTCCTACTCCATGTAATCCAAATGCCAAGAAGTATTCATCTCAAAGTAAAGATACTTCATTTCACATGAAACTGATAGTTACTGCTATTTTTAAATGAATTTTTAGCCTGGGCTGTGGGTCTCCACACACCACTTTTCCAGAGAAGAGGGTGATCTGTATCTGAGTAGGTAAGAACTAGTGAGGATCATGAGGCAGCAAAGAGATTTGTGTGTGAGAGCTGGCCAGCACAGCCCTCCGTCAGGCTGCCCAAGGACCAGCATCCTGCCCTCAGGAATCCTGCCTTCAGTCGACACAGTCAGGGCATGCTGCAGAGGAAAGGTGCTAAAATACCCTTCTATCCCCAGGTTTTCTGGCAACTGTCTTGTTGATCCAATGATATCATTTGCCATTAACACACTGAGTCTCTCACATAGGGAGTGCATACACTAATTTGTGTTCTGTTTTTATAACCACTCAATCAAAAAAGTTCTTTCCTGTTTATATTTTATATGCCTTAATAGTAAACAGATGTTTCTTCGATACTGGCAGTTTCTTGCAGTCAGAGACTGTTGGTATGTTACAGATTACTGTGACTCCTTGTCAAGGGGGATGTTATTCACTTCGGCCTAATTTAGGCATAATCCTGACTAAACTTTGTGTTGCTTCATAATTTTTATAGCTATAACTTTTCTAGATTAGATATTTTGAATCACAAAGCTATGATTATAGTGAAGTTAACCATATTTATGTTGCTGACAAAAATTATACATAATTTCCTTGCTTGTGTATCTTTTTAAACTCTGAGATTTGAAGGAGAATTTTTTAAAGGCACAAAAACCAGAGAAGACTTTCCTGCTTAAGGAGTTATTTAAAATCTGGCACTGCACTTTAAATTTAACCTGTACCCTAACTCTGCCAGCCTTTGAATGGACTCTGATGTACGATCAATGGTTTCCTTTTGAAAATCTGTCCATTGCCATTTTTGGAAATTACTTGCCTAATAGCTAAGGAGAATAGTTCAATAGTTAGTGCTTGCTTGTGAATCTAAAGAGTGGGAGTCAGCACCTGCCTACCCCCTCCCTATCTTCAGCCTATTGATTGGGCCCTTCCTGTGAGGGTGATATTTTTGAAACAATGCTGCTAAGGGAGTGAGTTGCCAGAGGGCTTTCCAGTTACCTTGATGAAAATGCAGGCATGGATACAGTTACACTAGAACTTGTGGTTGTAGTGCAGCTTAGTTCTGTTTCTGAATTAAAACTGACTATGTCTTGACTGTGCTAACATAGTTCTATTCAACAAAAAAAATCTGGTATAGAGCAGTCATTAGCCCCCTCTTTGTCTCAGTTTCCATCTGCAAAATAATACTTTCTTTGCCCACAACAAGAATTGCAATATTCCATTATAAAGCTTGTCACAACCATCCTGGCTTCAGGTTTTGTCAGAATCCCTCCCTCAATCCACCCCTCATTCTTCACTCCCACTAATGAGTTAGCTCTGTTTGGATAATATTTCTGTGGTTTTGTTGTGAGCTGATCTGGTTTTAAAACGTCTCTATACTTTTGACAGATTAGTTTTGAGAGTGACGAGTTTCCAGAGCAAATTCAAAACATGGCCACACTCTAAGCTTAAAGGACACTTTAAGACAGAGGAGTTTGACTCTCTGCCATGAGGGATGGCAACATTTATGCCAATCTGCCATCCAAAGCAATATATTGTGGGACTAAAATCCCAAGCACTCAAGAAATTAGGGCTATACCAAGTAATCTGTTGAGATACATCATGTTGATAAAACTGAACTGCCATAACAACACACCTTCATTCCAATTGTAACATAAAACATGCTGTTAGCTTTTAAAATGAGGCACTCAAGAGAGAATATCCTAGATTTCCTCTTCTATCCTACTTTTCTGCCCAGTGTTACCCATGACACCATTTCAAAGTCACCTCCTGGCAGATAATGCTGACAGTCTGCAAATGCCCCACCCATCCTCATGTGCAAACTACCTTTCAGTGACAAGCCTTCCTCCCATTTCTCTTGCCCCATGGAGGACATCCTCTGTCCTCAAACAATCCTCCACTCCATGGGTACATCACACCAGCGGTAGCACAAAGAACTCATTCAGCTCTAGAAATTCCTAATATGGCCACACGCTATTTTATTTGCTTAAACCTCCCCTTCTCAAGCAAACTCTGTTCTGGTTACCCCTAAATATTAGAGTCTCAAAAGAGATCTGGACAGGCTAGAAAGAGTCTAGAGAAGGGCCACAAAGCTAATCAAAGGTGTGGGAAGCCTGTCATACAAGGAAAGTCTGAGACAACTGGGTTTGTTCAGACTTGAGAAAAAGGTTAGGGGAGACTTCTTCATCATGTTCCAGAATTTAAAGGGTGGCAACAGAGAAAATAGAGGCTACCTTTTTACAAGGAGTCGCATGGAAGAAATGCAGGGTAGTGGGTACAAGTTACTCACAGGGAGATTCCAACTGGACATGAGAAAAATTTTTCACGATAAGAACAATCAGCCATTGGAATAATCTCCCCAGGGAAGTGGGGGATTCCCTAGCATTTGACACTTTTAAGATTCAGATGGGCAGGGTAGATGGCCACCTTGTCTAGATGGTACTTTTGCCAAAAAAGTTTGGACCAAATGATCCTTGACGTCACTACCAACCTGCTGTGCTACAATTCTATGATTATGATAACCATTTTTTAATGAAACTAAACATTATGTTCAGATAAGGATTTTTTATGGATCTTCACCAGCTAGTTCCCAACAGGCGTTCTGGAATAACAGCTGAAGCCCAAAACCAGACCTGTTTCTCAGATATTGCTAGCCCTTGGAGTTAAAACCAGGTCAATCTCAACGTACTCATCATGAAGTGATGAACACTTGGACCTTTCATTGTTGTTCACAGTACATACAAGCTTCTTCATTTCTATGAAAAACTCCCATGCAGGAAAGCATTTTTTTGCTTCCATTTGAATCATTCCACACTCCCATCACCAAGATAATCTGAGGTTTAGACATACATAGTTGGGCTCTTCTGTATGAACTCATTCACCTACACTTTTTTTTTTTTTTAATGGACAAAGGCATCTCTACATGGGGTGAAGGCAATGCTTGCTATAAATATAACAACGTAATATCCTCATTCTCCACTTTGCACTGCACAAGAGAACTATATATAGAGAATCTGTTCGGGCATGTATTCTAGCTGTGCTCTTTCTGCAGTCTAGAAAATCATCCGCAGTGTGGTAACTTCTCCCTCTATCTCTGCCTCACTCTTAAAGAAAGTTGAAAACCATATACATTTCTCATTTCATAAGGTGGCATGATGAAAAAACATTTTGCAAGTTTTCTCAGACACAATGCTACTTGCTGAACAGAAACACAGCTTCTAGAGGAAAAACTCTTACTTATGAATGCACTTTGCCAAACAGAATAATTAAGATAAACTTTCAGATGTGAAACAATTAGAAGGAAGGACAGCCATGCCAAAATAAATATCAAACAAGAAACACAAAAATACCTTGATTCCCCTGGTGCTCTCACTGCTGTAACCAAGAACTCTGTTCAGACAATGAGCTTCATTAACAACATCAAAACACTGCAAAATAAATTAAGGAAAAAAAATAGTGAATTCACTTACATAGGAAGGCAAGATGATACTGCACCACAAACCCCTGCAGAGGCATCCTTTCCAAGAACCACTGGATGTCAGAATGAAAGAAAAAAATTGGAAGTCATCACTTCACACTAATATCAGATCACTTGACTCTAAGGAACCATTTGCATATTTCAACAGGTGAGAGCACTGTTGCTTAAATTCTGCCTAAATCCTTTCACAAATAAGGACACTGTACTTCCCAGTTTAATGCCTCTGGGAATAGTTGTCTTTTATACAACGCTTCCATCAACACTGCCTCCGTACAATCCTAAACATCCACTGGACAGATTATGTGACCAATACGTCTGTTCTTGAACAGGCAGGAGTTACGAGTATTGAGGCCATGTTGCTGTGAACGCAGCTGCGTTGGGCAGGGCACATCTCCAGGATGAAGGACTACCGCCTCCCTAAGATTGTGCTCTATGGTGAACTTGCCACTGGCTGCCACAAGAGAGGAGCCCCGAGGAGGAGATATAAGGACTCCCTGAAACAACATCTCAGCCTTGGCCATATCGATCACCATCACTGGTCTGCTCTGGCCTCCAATCGGGAGGCCTGGAGACACACTATCCACAATGCTGCTGCTTCTTTTGAAAATACACGCAGGATCACTCTCAAGGCAAAAAGGCAATGCAGAAAGAACCGTGTCCTGTCGGTACCACCTGGGGAGTCATTCTGCTGTTCCTTTTGCAACCGGACGTGTCTATCTCGCATTGGCCTTTTTAGCGATCAGCGCGCTTGTAGCAAGTGTGGGTAGAGTCCTTCACAAATCTTCATTTGCGAAGCCTAGCCGTGATGATGATGATGTGTGCTATCAACAGTCTTATGATGTATCTGTGAAAAAAATGTTCCACGTTTCTTCCTACATTATTCTCTTGCAGCTGTGTCTGCACTAACTCACCTTCATTAGCAGAGATCCCAAAAGACCTTCTTCCTACCTCAAAAAAATCCCCTCCCTTCCTTTAGTCTTGCCACCTGCCAGCCTTGCCTCATCTGCAAAGCTTTTTCTGAAAACAACTGCTCCCATCCCTTGCCTTCCTGTTTTGCTACTTACTTGCTGTACTATTTTTGCCTCACTAGAGGAGAGTTTTAAATCCACTCTCTGGTAGTTAGACCCTATGGTGAATAGGAGTCACAGATGCAGAGATTAGAAATAAAAATGTTATCATCCCAGCTTCCCTTCGAAGTTCATCTATCAAATGACTTGCAAGTTTCGAAGGGTTTTGTACTTCTCATTTTAAACCTAGCTGTATTTTCAAAACTATTTATAAAACAGATATTTCTGAGCAGATTCTCCCTATGATAGATGACAGGGACTCTGCTTGCTTTGCAAGGGATGTCTGATGAGTGAAGGCCTGTCTGTGAAAAAAACATTATGATGATCCATAGATACAAGAAATACATGCCCAGAAAATCTGATTTCCAGCTGCCAGCAATGCTATGCTGCCTCAGAAACTGACCTCCACACCACTGGGTCTAGGAACATGTACCACCCTGGACATAGGAGAAGTGATCTAGTCCCGCAGAAAGCAGCTGCACATAAAGAACAGCCCATAAAACACTTCATGAGGCGCTTTACTGTCCTAGAAAATCTGGAAGACATGCCCTTTACAGCTTCCAACATTAAATCACTGCATGTTCACTGCAGTTAGGATGACTTTCTTCCATGTGCTGGCCTCAGGATAAGCCTGTACCTGATCTAGGCTATCCACTGCAAGGGATAAAACTTTACTGCACTGCCTAAACAAGAAGAGATTGTGGCATGACTTGTCCCTTTTTCTTCTAAGGATACCTACTAAACTCTAATATTTCTTAACCACTGTGCAGGCACTGAAAAGAAGCAGAATACAGCTGTACTAAGTGAACACAGTTTTAGAAATACGGAACTAAATCAAATTCTATCTGGTGGTAAATCCACAATCCATATCTGAATAAACTGCACTCAAAATCTCAATTTCTAAACAAGAGCAGAATCTGATTTGCCTTGCAACAGGATACAGAAGAGTGACACATTTCGCTCAAGTGACAGGAAAGCACCTCACAAAAGAAAAAAACACGTACAAAACCTCACGTCAAATAAACTGCTGCTCACTGAACAGGTATATTTAAATTCATAGCCTTGAGACTGGTTATGCTCTATACCTAGCCAAAAAGAATCTGGGACAGGTTAAGCATAGCTTTTTGTAATTGGTGAGAATCTTCAGAACTGCCTAGAAAATTTTTTTGTAAAGAGCACTAGAGAATGGAGAAAAAAACCCCATTATATACATATCCTAAACAATATTATGTAATACGGCATTGCTAAGTAGGTATACGGTCACAGGTAAGACAGGGGCAAACATCTGCCTCCATCAAGAAAAAAAAAATGTAGACCTGAGGAAAGAGCATGAAATTGTGTCAAGGGAGGTTTAGATTAGACATTAGAAAAATGTTCTTCACCCAGAGGGTGGCTGGGTAGTGGAACAGGGTCCCCAGGGAAGTGGTCACAGCACCAAGCCTAAGAGAGTACAGGAAGTGTTTGGACAACACTCTCAGGCACATGGTGTGACTCTTGGGGATGGTCCTGTGCAGGGCCAGGAGCTGGACTTGATGATCGTTGTGGGTCCCTTTCAGCTCAGCATATTCTCTGATTCTGTGATTTGGAAACCTGCATGTTCAGACCTGAGAGATAAAGTGTCAGGAGTTTACCAGGAGAATATTGTTATTAATTCAAGTCTTCTACATAGTTTCTAGTGTACATGAATTTGAGAGGCTCACTGGATTCACCAATGTTTTCTCAGGAGTGTGCACAATTCCCCAGGCCCAAGGCACACAAATGGACTTAGGTAAAAAGAACAGAGCTCTTTTCAGTCAATGTTTAAGTCTCCTCTAGGGCTCCTAAAATTTTTCAAACTTCTTTGCACTAACAATGTGTTACCACATTTTTGTTGTATCTTCATCCTTCCTTCCACCCATAAGAACAATTTTTATGCTTGGGATACATAATCCACCATTACATGCTATTTCACAGGCATAGCCAGACTCTGTGGCACTAACAAAGGACTGGAAGTCTCCCAGTAAGAGCCTTTTCTTTCTGGCTACCAAACTACTTCATGTGCGTGTATGTACACATGTACAGTTTGACAACTACATTTTAAATGTAATGCCTCAATTATTTCTACTCAAAAACTGGATGAACTTTTACAATTTAACCTCTTGCAATAACTGCATTTGTCTGTTCATTGATTTATTTTTTTAATTATAATATTGCTGATACCCTTGGTATTGCATCTGCTGCAACACAGATAACTGTCAGTATATATGGTCCAACAATTTGCCCTTCACTTTCTCAGCATGTCTTCTAGGCCCACATTCCTGTACATCTGGTTTCAGGTCGTGTTAGTGAAATATTTATTTGCATATTTCATTGATTTTCCATACCTAAGGATAATGTGCCATGGTCACTCATCAGTTTTCCCTTTGGTTATAGTTAAGAGAAAGCTGATCTTATTATCATCTCTGAATATCCAGACAGCTTCAATGATCTAGTAAAAAAAATTCTATACTCATCTGTCTCCAGACCAAAATGGAGCCATTAATTAATAGTTAAGGTGAAACCAAATATCACTAGCATCAGGGAAAACAACTTTTTAATTATTATTTTAAAATAAAGCCAAATAGACCACTGAAAAAGAAATGTTATGGAAAGCATTTACGAATATATAAATTCTGGAAAATAGAGAAATGCTCTAATAACATTCTACACAAATTCTTATTTTTAACATTTACCTTAGCCCGTCTTCCAGTAAAGACTGCAAAGAAACATGATCAGTGCATATTGTATATTCATGACAAAAATAAATTTTCTAGATGTTTCCACTGTCAAACACTGTCTCAAGCTTCCTCTGGTCTAGAAAACTAGCAACCTAGACATGCAGACAGGGTAGGGCTTATCAGCAATATTTTGCTTCTTCCAGGCAGAGAATTAATCCAACTGATGAGTGTAAAGAAAGCAGAACTCCAATGGGAAGGTTATAAGGAAGAAGACAGCAGGAAATGGGAAATCCCAAATCAATATTTCAATTGCAGCAGGCAAGCCAAGATCTCTAGGTTCTTTGTCCACAGCCACAAATTCAGTACACTTCTCAGATCTGTAGAGGCAAGCAGCAAATGCCCCCTGTGCTTCAGATACAAATACTGTTCAGACTAGGAGAAGGCCAAAGCTTTAGAAAAGTCTATGCCCTTGGCACTGAAAAATACATTGTTTCTGTGAAATCTATAATCTTCTAGGAACATTACCTCACCTCTGAGGCTGGATGGAGATGTTTTTGATCTGCATCCCCTGTTGCTTCCAGGGAAGAGAAACTACAAGTTTCAAAAGCCACTTGTGTATTAACTTGATCCCAATTACCATTCTGATTCTGCCCAAGCTCCCCACAGCCCCTGAAGTGTTGCAGCACCCCAAAACAGTCAATGGCATGCAGGACTTTACTGTAACCTCCTACAGAGTGCAGGAACTTCTCCCCTTCTTTCCTTCTGCCCAGATCAGGGCTCCTTAACACAGTCAGAGCAAGCTCTGTTCCATAGACAGACTGGACACATTTCTCTCAACACCTCATTAGCAAATAAGAATTGAAGTATGGTGCTTTTCTGGGGAAGTTCAAAGAATGAGATCCCAGATAATAAAAAAGAGGGTAAAGAGAAATATTTCTATTAGAAATTAATGGGTAAATGAGTATAACAAAGAGGACAAACATACTAGCAAAATCACTAGCCACTGCTAGCTTTATGACTATGACAACAACTCTTTCATCACATATGATGAACAGCCACCCTTGTGACTGAAGCTTCTGCATGAACCACTTTAGGATTCGAGCATCTAGGAACCCACAGATACAATTAAGCCCAGCCACTGAAGAACAGCAACCAACCTTCAAATATTCAGGACTTCAGGTCTTTTGGTATTGATAAAGTTTGTATCCAAAATACACAACACCTTATTTTATTTGTCACAGACATACAACTATTTTTTGCACATACTCAGAAGTTGAAAAAAATAAGGACATATGGATAGCATACGAGTTTGTTTACTCCCTCTTTCTACATTCACTAAGATTTGTGACATCTGAGCTCTAACCACAGTTTGGGGTTTTTTACCATCGACATCATATCTTTCACACTGCCATTTGTTTCACAAAATTACTTCCTTTGTCATGGACTTGAGATTTACAGTTGAAGCTGGCAGAACCATTTCTGAGCACTATATATCAAGGGCAGAAAAAAAGAAAAATAGTGCATAAAGAAAAGCTGACTACTGCCTTAATTATTGAGAGACTGCTACATCACAGAAAGTGAGGAGATTTAAGAAGGTAACAAAGTCACAAAAGTCAATTTCAGAAGCACCATCCATTTTAAAACTCACTAAAAGTTACATATAACAGTGGAAATTGGATATCTCCACAAGTTCTGATATTTTTATGCTGTGTATCTCAGTCCAGGCAAATCGTTCCAGCATTTTCTTTTGTTGTTCACCTCACACTAATGTCATGCCACCCACCAGCTGCTTGCACTTCTTTAGAATTTGAGACTCGGGGTGTCATTGTTTATGCCTTGTCTGCCTTTTTGTGTGGATGAAGAAGGAAGTATGCTTTGTAAGTTTTTTATTTTGCTACATTACCTCATACATTATCCAATCAGTTTACAAATCAGAGTACAAACTTCAAAGTCATGACTAAGTAATCCACATACTATATACTCTACTGCCATTGGGCATGAATTTCACATTCTTGTCACTTAATTTATTCATTGAAGATAACAGTCTGTGCTATCAGTAAACCTGGTTATATGATGAGAATAATATGCAAAGATTTTTATTTCCCAGTTCACAGGAGGAATTGGCATAACCCCATGTGTACAGCATATCCAGCTAAACAAAAGTTTGAAAGCACACACACGAGCACATTTCATATTTATACAGAAACCATTTACATATTGAGCATACCCCGCTGGTATCACAAAATATTTCTCTAAATAATTTTGCAATTTATTGCAAAAATGAGACCTCCTATGAAATAACACTGAAGTAGAGAATATAAAAGAATGAAAAAAATAAATCAAACCTCACGTGAGAAAGAGTGTTGTTGCAAACTAATCACAACACAGCAATATGCTCAGTGCTGCACACACGCGGACATAACCAAGTCAGAATGTGTGATTACTGAGCCTCAGCACCTACAAACCTGCCACGATTCTGCTCTACAAAGTGGGGACGAACAGAAAATTTGTAAGCACCATAAATATTCCTGCTAGGGTTATGCATGGCTCTACTGGAGCATTGGTGTGGTGCATAGTAGGACAAACAAAGCCAGACGATAATGAAAGGCAGCACCTAAGTAATTACAGTTCTCCTTTTCGACACAGGGCACATGAGAAGAACACAACCTGACTGGTGGGATCAGCTTTCCAGGCTGGTCACCTGTCACAGGGCAGGTGAAAATAACCCTCAGTTTATACAGATACTTCAATACCTTTGGTGAAATGCTGGCAAGCACAGGGTAAACTCTGTTTCTGCATGGAAAGCTCTGCACTATTCCTTGAGAAATTAGACACCTGCACAGAGCCAGCCATATGCACACATTTTGCAGGTGTGCTGTCTTTGAAAAGAATAGTCTTTATGTTGTGCCTCTGCTATTAAATACAGCAAACATTGCAAGAGTGATACATTTTGTATAATCATATTATTTGCAAAGTTAGAAGTATTATTAGATGCTGCAAATATACCGCCGACAAATAAAGCAACTCTCCTTTGAATGTTATGTTGTATTATAAGATAGGATCTATTCCCTCCCCCTCAAGATTTGCTTAATTGTCAAAATGAAGAACACTTTTAAAACAGATAAATGCAAGAAGGTGGAGAAAACATTGTTCTAGGTAATTCACTTTTGCATGAGTTCATCCTCACTGCTAACCCTACACTTGCACCACGTGAAAGTTTCCCAACAAAACATTATCAGCCTCATCTTGTTTTTGTAAACAAAGCTGAAGTCAGGAGCACAATAAAAAATTCACCACAATTAGAGCCTTTTAAAACGTTTACACACAGGATACACGCTGTAGACGGTCAGCATACACACACAGTGTTGTACAGTCCCTAGTTGTCTCCAACGGTGTTTGTTATATATGGGCAACTGATTTGTTGTTCTGCAAGCTGAGCAGTGTACTGCTGTAGTTACTCTGCTAGCAGCATCAGTAAGAGCCACTTCAAAGCCAGCCTTCTGTTTTGCTGGGCTTGAAGCAGTTTTGAAAGTACTACTGCTTGCTAAATACTAGGGAAAGATCAGGATCTTCTTTGGTGGCACAATGGGATGCTCAATATCTCTCAGGAAGTCTGAAGGATCTCATACCTTCCAATAAAATGTTATCTGCTGAATTTAAAAACTTCATGGCCCTTCTACATTTTCCTTTCATAAATATAAAATCATCAAGCACTGCTGTTACAACCTTTTGTCCACAGGGCATGCTTACTGATGCTGTAATTCTCACAGTAGTCTCTGTCCTGTTGCAGGACAAAGTTTTCTGTTGTAAGACAGAGCTAAGCTAAGTCCAGGTATGTCTAGTACAGAGAAAAAGTTAGGTAGAAAATTTAGGAGTTGGCATCATTTTACCAGAAAAATAGTACAGGTCTCCAGATAAAACTCTTTATGTGCCAGTATTCCTTACATCGATCTATAGGCAATTTATTGCATTGAGTCCTAAAGCAATCACTATCTTACACAGGCAAAACATTACTATGCATTTACTGTAAATAAAGTTGACTTAAAACTCTGGGGAAACCTGCATTCTGCCAGCTGCCTACTAAGCTGGAAACCACATTCTCTCAGTGTCCATAACCTTGAACATCCTGATGGCCTAAGAAGCCAGCTGCCTAGGGAATGGCTTCAAACAAAAAATGTTTTTTTCTCTAAATTTAACTGTCTCATTGGGTTTCTCCTTACATATATTTAAACTACATTAAAAATATTATTTTTGTAAGCATTTGATCCAATTTGGTACCAAAATAATTCTTTGTTCCAAGCTCTTTCCCCCACAAGATGGAAAGAATATTTTCCTCCCCATGAAAATTGCATGGGAGAGAAATTCCCTTTCCTAGCCAGCACCATCTGGATGTAAAGCTTAAAATGTCGAGAGGGCATGAAAAGAACTGCAGCAGGCCAGCAAGTACACAGGGAAGGCTAATGTTAATTTATATACTCATTACAATTCAGCATGCTTCAAAAAGATAGAAGAAAATTGAAGGAGATAATATATGAATGCAGTAAAAAGTAACAAAAAGCAGAGATAGCCTAAAATCTGGAGAGAAAAAAAAATACTGATGACATTGAATAATTTGAGAAAGGAGAATGCTGAAAAATTGGAACTTAATACAAAACTTTTTAAAAAATCACTTTATATGAAAAAACAGTAAACACATCTAGACCAGCAGATCTCAAGATTCTTTGAACCAGGGCTTTATCCAACAGCAGAAGCTATTTCCAGACCCCAACCCCATGTCATTACTTAGAAGATCAAAGCTGCTGAACATGCAAGACTCTCAATAGACCACCACTGCTCCCAGAGCTCCAGAAGATCTTTCCAGTTTGACTGTATTCATTGAGACAATAAAGCATGGTAAGTGCAGAAGAAGCATTCTTAGAGCAAGAGTGCCCTGAAGCTACTATAACTGGTCCAAGCAGAATTTCCTCAGTTTAAAATATATAATGCAGCAGTCACCTCTATTTTCATTATTACCACAGAGAGCTAAAAGGCCCAAGGTGTCCTCCCCCTCACACAAACGTGCAGGCAGCCTTATAACATGACAGTCCCAGGTTCATGAAGGCACTTTATGTATGTTTCTCAACATCTTTCTTTGGTATTTGCACCAACTTCCTTCACGGGACTCCAGAAACACAGGAAATATATTAGTGGTTGTTCTCCATATTGCTGTATTGCTCTGCACTGTAAAAAGAAGGGAGATCACTGTGGCATGCATCATAAGATGTCAGACCCCTAATAAAGCCTCTGGAGCTCACTAGCATCAATTTTATTCTTCTTACTCTTCTAATTGGAGTCAGTGCAGAACACAAAATTTACATTGTACAAAAATTATACAATATCCAACAAGGAAGAGTAAACTAATTTAATCTCTAAAGTTTTATGTAAACTCTACACAACTAGCTAAATAATCATCAGAACTCAAAAGAAGTATATATAGACTAGTTGGAAGGAGTCTAATTATATATGCAGTCCACCATCAGTGTCCAAAGGCTAAGTGTACACAAGTATAAAAGCCATTCTTCATAGATGTAGAAATCATAATTGCAGAGGGAGAAAAGAATGTGGTAATATCAATATTTTATGAACTGAACCACAAGATACAGCAGTAATGTTCCACCAGCTCTTCTCACTAATATGTACGACACATTCCTTCTAAATAAAAAGTTTTGCTGCATCTTGAAGGTACTAAGATGGAGGATAGTGTAATTGAGAGTGGTTTACCAGCTTCACAATAGGTAACTTCACTCAAGATATTCACCACTTCATCACCCAAGATATTTTTCAAGAATTTTTTCTACCTTGAACTTATCATCTATGGTAAACCATCCAGAAACACGGGCTGGTGCCGAAGTAAAGTTAAAAGAAACTGCTGAAATGTGGTAGGAAAATCCTCAGGTAGACATATAGAAAAAGCAACTGGCACAAGAATAAGGCTGATTGGATCTTTAGCAATCTTTTGTCCATCAAGACACAACAATCAGCTTCTACCCCATGAACTGTGACCTTATTTCCAAAGGCAGATAATGACTCAGCCTCTTTGATGTTTCTCCTCAGGAAAGGGCCATGTTCCACAACAAACCTGAAAATACAAGTATGAAGAAACGAGGGATCATATTTGGGAACACTTGAAGCTTCAGCAGCTCATTACTCTGACTTTCTCTCTGCCATTTTCTTTCTCAGGTCTTCCTTCTTGTTTAGCCTGTTCCCCTTCTCACCTTGCCTTCCTTCCCTTTACTAGATGCAAAGTTAAGATTTTCCAATTTTATTATTAGTTTTAAATCTAGCTTTAAATTATTAATATTTCATCCTATAGTCAATATTAATACTATCCAGCATAAGAAAATTAACATTGATCTGTGTACCACAGACTGTGAAAATAGCAAGCTCAAGATCAATGGAGTTTTTGTTCTTTGTTGTGACCTTTGCCATGAAAATTGGAAAAAAAGTAAACCCATTCCATGAAATTGCTTCTCCTGGCAAGGATTTGTCCCACAGCAGTTTTCGCTCAGTGCTCTAAACCAGCACCTTGTAGAATCATAGGATAAGGGGCTTCAGGTAGATACAAAAAAATGCATCCATGGTCACTGACAATACAGGCCTGAATCATGCCAAGGAGGTGCCTGCATTTCTCAGCAAGATGTCCAATGCCAGCTGGGAACTTCTGGTCAGTGAAAGTGACAGGTGCTGCAGAGATTACAGATGTCACCACTTATCACCTCCACCCACTTAAGAATTTTCAAGGTCAAATAAATTCCAAATTCAGCTCTCAGGTCACCAAAACAAATCCTTTGAAGCAAAGATTCTTGCTGAGGATCATCAAAGAAATTTCAGAACAACAGATTCATTTGCTCATTACAGCATTCAGAGTAACTCTTTTAATTTAAAGCTAATACAATCTTTATTTAACAAAAGGCTTAAGCACAAAGGGCTGCAACTTAAAGCACCAGCATTTAAGGATGAAGCCACAGTGAGAATTTAAAACATGTAACCTCTCAAGTCTGTATCTAGGTGCCAAATCAGCAAGATTCAGATCAAGTCTATACAAGCTATTTCTTAATTTGGCACCTTGTATGACTTCAGCCTCATACTCCTAAGAAAGTAATATACCCATGTCCTCATTCTGTCACTCTAGATTTCAATGGTAATACAGAGTTTTGTCAGCTTGATTCCTGACACACTCAGAAAAGGAAAATGGTTTGAAAAAGGCAAAAATTGCATATCTGTCTCCCCTGCTCCCCCCTTTTCATATTAAACAAAAGCCCAATAAGCTAACTCCTAGGGATTTTATTTTTATCATCTCGCTAGAAGTTATGATCTGTTCAGAATCAATTACAACAGCAGAAACAAGACAAGATGCTTTGTTTCACAAAAGCATGCACTTAAAGACTGTGAAGCTACATTGATTCATTTCTTATCCAGGAAAGATGTTCCTACAGTTGAGATCAGCAATGCAAACAACAGTCAGAGCCCTTGACTCCCAAGCATTATAGTCAGTAGTTTTCTGTGTTGGGTGACCTGTGATCTAGCAGATATGTGACCGAGTCTGTAACGTCTTGGGGGCAGATAGTGCACTGCCCTTTTAGTACTCTAAGCCAGGTGCAGAACTGATTCACTGAACTTCCAGAACATAATTCTATACTCTCAACAGCATGTAGCAAATCATAGATACAGATAACCAATCAAGCTTACAGCAGTGTCTGTATGTACAAACTGAGTCTGGTGTCAATCAAAAAAAAAAAAAAATCAAAAGCAGCTTCAGTTTGTTCTGTTCATGTCAATAATAAGATTTTAGCCAGCCAGAGTATTATAAGTCTAAAGTTCTTTCAAAAAGAACACTTATTAAAACTACATGCAATTATTTTTCAAAAGGGTGTTTTAACAGGTTTAATTTTTGAATTAATCAAAGCAAGTGAATGTCAGGATACTCAGCACTAGAGCTACAAAACAAATTGACTTCTTTTTCCAGTAGTTGAAATGCAAGACTGTGGGGTGTAGAAATCAGTTTCAGGATTACCCAAAAGAAAAGTTATTCACTTTCAATTGACATAAACAAATGTAAGTATTTTGGTTTGGGTTGAACCCTGACATTTTATTTCCTTTAGGAATGCTTTTTCCTTTTTCTTAAAATTATGTTTACTAGAGCTCTCTATATTAAAAAAAAATAATTAAGAAAAATCACATAATGGTTTGAGTTGGAATGATCCTGTAGAGATCATCTTGCCCAACGCTCTTGCTAAAGCAGGTTCACCTACGACCAGTTGCACAGTATCACATCCAGACAGATTTTGAATATTTCAAGAGAAGGAGACTTTACAGCCTCATTTCCTCACTGTTCTTTTCATCTTGAGAAAATGAAAAGCAGATGAGACTGTTTTCAAGTTTCACCAAAATCTGTGACTTGAGACTGCATCTTTTGGCAACAAAGCTCCATACCAATTTTTTTGTTTGACTTTACTGGTCAGTCTCGTTTAGGCTGGATTCAAATTGCTTGGTGCAACAAGGAGGCAAAGGGACAGTAATAAGTGCAGTTTCCCAATATTATTTTAGCCAGAGATGTTGTAGATCTGAATTCTATGCCGTATTCTGAGCAGCAGGCTGAGGGTAAGAAAGAGAATGTATATGGTACGTGGTCCCAAGACTGTCTGTGTAGTTCAGGAATAGCTAGTGCATGTTATCTGTCACCTTGCACTTCATCTGAAAAGACCTCTTTCCGCTTCGCATTAAACACATAGTAAACACATAAAAATAAATACAAACCCCAACAATCTTCTGCCCCTAGTAGAGAGCAAATAATGCCAGAACAAAGATTTCATACTAGAGAGAATAAGCATTCTTTCCTTTTTTTGTCATGGTTTTGTAGTTCATGTGGGAATAGCTAGAGAAATAAATTGCAGGGGGCAAGAAGCCCTGACACACAGGGGAAATAAAAAAAAAATAATCTGGAAGCGTGGGACAGATGCTGGTAACTTTCTTGCAGTGTGAAAACACTGGTGGGATAAGTAACTGTCAGAAGCATCAGGAGGTGGAAAACAGACAACAGATCAGCTTTGCAAGGAGGAGAAAGATGCATAGAAACATATGTAAAAGAAAGAGCAACTGTGGGGGTAAAGATCCTGAGTGCTAGAAGAGCCTGTTGAACAGAAGATAATTCAGTGGGGCAAGATCACACAGTAGTGTGCAAATCCCTTGATCTTAGATCAGAGCCAGTGTCCCTTTGGGACACAAAAGCAACTGGGTCAATAACAACAGAAACATCCACACCTTTCAAAATGCAGCACAATCCCTACTCAAATTTTAAAAAGTGTCACAGGCTAGGCAGGGTCTGGCCCACAGGCCTTAGAGGAAATGAGGTGACCCAAGTGGTGAGCTGGTGATCCCATACAGTCAATTGTGTCTTCTATTAGTTACTCTTGAACTTCTTTCTAGTCTGGATGATGAGGGAGCCTTTGACTCTGAGGTACAAGTGATATTTGGCTTACCTGAGCTTAAAAAGTCCACGTGTTTTACAGAATCTGTCCTTTCATATTGTTTCCTTGGAAAATTTTCACTTTTGGTGAATCGTGTTTCTTTTACGCAACTTCTTGCCACACTTTCAACCACCTGCTCTTGAATCCTTTCTACCAGTTGATCCAACTACGACTGGTGATAGGGTTTCCGTGATTTCTTCTACAAGTTAGTGTGGCTCGCAGCACTTTTTCAATCCTCAAAGAAAGACAATTCTATACAATTAAAATGGTTTGTGTGGCTATACATGAAACTTGCTTGTCACATCTTTTTCTCTGGAATATTCATTGCTCCTAGGAGTTAACCCATATATCCCATTTACAAGATGAAACACCTTCTTTTTTTTTTTTTTTTGATAAATATCATGAAATATATTAGATTGCTGGGATTCATACAGAGATCTTTGGCAGGATTTTCAGGTCTATCACAGATAAATTGAATATGTCGTTCTTCTACACAGAGAGAATTATCTGAATAAATAATGCATTAGGAGAATTTCACTTCTTATCTATGTCTGATTCATTCTCAGATAAATACATATACATTTGCACTGGTATCAGTCAGATTACAGAACACATAACAGCAGAAAACATGTCCTTAGACTGTTTCTGTAATATTCAGGATAGAAAACATGTCCTTAGACTGTTTCTGTAATATTCAGGATAGAAAACTCGCCAATAACACAATAATATAGTAAAACAAAAAACACCTCTTGAGGTATAGGACAGGGAGCAATTTATTTTCTTTGTTTCAGCTTTCATTATGTTTGGTTTTATTTTTACCTTGTAAAGTTTTAACAGAGGAAACACATAAACAGCTATAAAACCTTTATCAATTGTATATCACACAACACTGCAAAGCACTTTCCGATAGCTCTTAATCGTGGAAAGCCAGCACTAGAAGCAGTAGGTTTAGAAGAGCAACTGGGTTACTGTTAGTTTTAGACATATATCTGGCCACCAGACCCCTCGCCTGCACACATGGACACTGTCACAGCATTCACAAACCTATTTAGACAGACAGCTGATGTGTGCGTAGTATTGGGTTTGACACACACTCGTCTCCATCAGCTGAAACTACTGAGGTGGTTATCTGTAAAACTGTGAAGGAGAACTTCATGGAACTCTACAAGTTTTCTCACTTGCAGGTACAGGGAAATACAACCTTTTGACACCTATGGTGTCACATAGAAGTGTTCAGTCTCACAAGGAAGATATACTGTCCCTTACACTGGAACTACCATGAAGTCAGTGACAAACTGCCTGCTCACAGAGGGGAAAAAAAAGTTTCAGCTGAGAAGACTGTTCCTGTTCCAAAAGAAAAGGGAGCAAGAGTACCTTAATTCCAGCAGAGATGAGAAAGGCGGGAGCTGCTTTGCTTCTCCAAAAACCACCTCAAACATTTGAAAAGTCTGTTAACTTAAGAGATCATTTAGTGAAATAAGCGTGTAAATTCAACTGATACTGAATTCTTCTCTATTTCATCTTGAAGATACGTCATGCAACTAATACAGTAGGTCCCACTTTTGTCAATGAGGGAGATCTTCCTTGAGATTTTTTTTATTTTAGTTTTTCAATTGCAAGAGACATATTTATGCCTAGGGTCTGTAAGAAAGACAAGTGTGGATGTGAGGTTGGTTTTAAAGACAGTCTCTTACTGCTCAGGAGCAGGATGAATGACATAGTAACATTTTTCATGTTCATCAATGGCTGCTTCAAAGACCAAGGGAATCCTCTGTTCCCCACATCCACTTGGTTGTATCCATGGCAAAAATAACAGGATTAAACTGCAAATTCAGATTTGATAACAAAGTTTTGAATGAGCAAAGATAGCAAAGCACTAAACAGATCATCTGTATTTAGATTATGAGACTATCTTCAGATTTCCTGAACAGAAATCCATACATTTTTGCAACAGAGTAAAAAAGGGTAGGCAACGACAGCACCATGCATGCATGCAGCTGCTCTGGCCAGGCTTCCTCTGTGTTGGGGAATTATCTACAGTCCACAACACCTGCCTAAGCAAAATGTGTTGGCAGGAAAATTGAGAGGTAGCTGGAAAAACTTAAACAAAGGCTAGCCCAAATCTCAGTGTTTCAGAAGCCAAGAGAGCTTTGAACAAGCAACTCACCAGCCAACACTCATCCAGCTAGGCCTTATAGTCCACTGAAAAGAGTGAGAAAGACAGATGGAATCAAATAGAAGATGACATCTCCAATTCTAGATCTGCTCATCCAGCGCTAAGACAAAGCCCAAACATGTGCCTGCACCTTCCATAAAACAATCATGAATGCTTGTACCTGCCAAAAACCAAAATCTAAAGCTCAAAAACTTCTTTAACTTTCAATTGCACACAAAATTTACCCAGGTACTCATTTATTAGCTTTCTACTCCTTTTGCAATTGGAAAGGTGAAGTTTATGCCATCTGCCTGCTGCAGCACTGGCTCACAAAGCCAGTGGCAGTCAAATACTGGCCACTACAGGTGACAGAAGCCTAGATGGAGTAAACTTCAGCCCTTACATCACGTGCCAAAGACACAATAGATTTTTTACAGTACCTTATATTGAGGAAACAACAACAGAGAAATAATTCAAATGCCAAATAGCTATGTTTCTCATATTCTATAATTTCTCATATTCTAAAAAGTTCTGTTATGCCTCAAAGAGTAGAAATATCATGGATTAAAACAACAGAAAAAAACACCAGCATCTTACACAGACTGTTTGCCAAGCAAAGGCTGAAAAAACCCAACCACCCAACAGACCAAAAAACAAAACCCAACAAAAAAACCCCACACTCCAGAACACCCAAAAAAACCCACCAGAGACATGGGTTCTCTACCTGCAAGACTTTGAGCTCATCTTTTCTGTTCAGCTTTCTCTTCTCCCACCCTTGAAATAAATAACACCAATTATCTGACTGTCTCAAAGGATGACCATGAGCTTCAGCCCATAGATTAAAAAGCACACTAGATGTGTTGAGCACCACATTCAGAAAACTGGAATTATTAAACTGATAAAACATCAAAGCATTTAGCCTCACAATAACTTGGCTTCAGACTAAAAAATAATAAAAATCACTCTACTGAAAACTCTCTTTCAAAACTATTCCCAAGTTCACTTGCAAATTTCAAAACAAGGCTTTAACTCTTCTTACATTCAGTACATATGTAGGAAAAGCCATACAGAAGAGAGAAAATCAGTATTTTCTTTTCTTCTGTGGGAGGTCAAGTTGGATTTTAAAAGAAAGCTGGAAGAGCCACTAGACTATTTCTGGTGCAAGTTTCATTGGAATAGTACTTTAAAGGAGACCTTGGTCAGTACCTCTTCTTCCAAGGGGAACAATAGAATCACACAGATGCCTACATATGTGCTCCAACACTTTAAGGCACTTTTTTTCATTTTTAGGAAATGCTTTTTACTTTTTATACTTCAAAGAAAACCACCAAAAAACAGTGCCAGAAGGAAAATACAAGACAGTGCTGCCGATTCAGTAAAATTCCCCTTCATCAGCCAGGGCACACCTGCTTTAGGTACAGATGTTTTGAAGCTCAGCCAGCACAGTAGGGTGGATCTGTTGGCTGAGAAACCTATCCACCTCACCCATCCACTTTTAGTCATCACTAGCCTCCAGCTAAATAGATGTCAGCATGAGAGTGGGCCAGATAGAGCTTTTGAGCCAAAAACTGACGTAATGGTTTGCCAATGAGAAAACTTGGAGAACTCCCATAGTCTGCCATTCCTCCTACATTCCTATCAGAAGGGGATTCTATCGGAAATGAATCACCAGTAGGAACCTGGAGATATATTTCAATGGGTCAGCACTGATTGGGATTGTTACCTAGAATACAATTAGAAGTTTTTAATATGTCACTATGAAGAAATTTCTATTTTGCTAGAGCATTGTTTGGTCCATACAGACTAAATCTGATCATTATCACTATTTACTGAACATGAGGAAATACAGTGTCTGAAGAGCAGCTGTCTCTTAATTTGCTCTAGTTTTATGGTTTTTTTCCATGAAGGATCCTATTGTCCAAACACATTTACATTTGAAAATATGTAACATATGCTCAGAATGACATTTAACAGAACTATTGCTTTCCTTGTGACCATTCAAGCCAGGCTGCCTGTCATCATTCCCACACCACCTACCTCCCTTTAGTCCAATAAATCACAAAAATTCCAGGCCAGTTTCAAGCCACCATGAAAGCAAATTGAACGTGTGGCATTGTGGAGATAACAGACTTCGTTACCGTAACAGGGCAGTAAGCTTGTGCCCTTGCTGACAGTGCTAGGCAGTCTTTCAGAGAGGTGGAGTGTGAGCAACAAAGATGGAAACAGCGTATGGCTGGGTGCCACAGGAACCTGAGTCTGGACTGGGTACTCACTGCCTGACCCCAGAAGGGCAGAGGCTGCAGTCACGTCAGGAGGGGTCCAGAAGAGCTCCCTCCAGGACTGTGAACCTCATATCTGGACCCACTTTGTTGACATTCTGGGGCCATCTCCTGGAAGGATTCTCCCTCGCATAAGACACAGAAGTCACACCTCTCACTAACAACATGTAATATAAGTGACGCTCCCATTACAGCTGAATCTATCAATGGCTGATCGTCACTCTCCAGACTGATCTAGACTGAATAGTTTTTTCAAACTCTGAACAGCTATCTAAACTGAATTTACATGGTTTTAGTTTTTGTTTTGTTTTTGTTTTTTCCAGTTTTACTAGTCTCTTCAAGATAAAACAGGAAAATATGATTCTGGCAAAAGCAGATTAGACCAGCCACTAGGGAAGCAAAACTTGTACATTGAGTGATTGCTTTGGCTTCGAGCAAATTTAATCTTTTCCCATCAATTCCTTTCCCCTTTTTTTTCTTGCATTAGGCAAAAGCTTCATATCTGACTACACTTTTTTGATGGGCTTTGATCTCAGTTATGTTTTGACAATATATAATTAAAATACCTATTATGTAAAAGAGCATGATTCATGCATATTTATGCTTGTAAACTATCTAGAGAATTCATTCAATTAAATATCCACCAGTTATGACATCAGAAGGAGTACTACCATTAAATCTCAATCAAGAAAGGATAAATCAATAAAAAACAAATTGTATGACAATCTAAATAACCAAGATTTACTCCCTTCCGGTAATGTAATGCTTTTCTTTCTGTCTTCAAGTGACAGATGTCAGACAATTTAGTTTTTTCTTTGAGAACAAGAAACTTAATTTAATTTTATGTTTAAATGGTTAATTACTCCAGATTTTTCCATTCACTGTGAGAGAAATTTCTTCACAGTAAAATGGTCACTGAAAAAAACTGGGACAGAAAACATGTAAGTATACAGATACATTTTTAAAAGATGACTAGTGCTGTATTTTTCCTGCTGACTTTTTCTAAAGGTCTTTCTTTGCTCTATTTGCCTTCCTACACAAGTCATTGATTTTTATCTGGTTTTACATTATCACATATTAAAATATGCTGTTAAACCTCTGAATGCCTGTTTCCTCCTAAAATCATTCAGATTCTCAAGCAACACAGAGAGGACACTAGTCCTCTACTAATCCTCTACTAGTAGCGAGGAACAAACTATGTGCATAGTCCTGGCAGAGAACGAACATCCCAGGAATAATGAGCTGACCTTAACTATTGCAAGGCATGGCTATGGCTCTTTCCTATTTGTAAGGAAAATGCTATGTGCCTCAGAGGCAGAAAGACAACCTAAATAACAGAATATTCTGAGTTGGAAGGGACCCACAAGGATCATCGAGTCCAACTCTTTAAGTGAATGGCTCATATGAGGATCAAACCCACAACCTTGGTGTATTAGCACCATGCTCCAACCAACTGAGCTCATCTCAGGGCCCTGATGACTGTCCATAATTAGGCTTTTCTAATCCTGTCTTGTCACAGGTAACAGATACACATGATACTTATGCTCAACCCATTTCCTGTAGACTTACTTTCCCCAAATGCAAGAAACCTGACTGTAGAATTTGCGGTCATGAAGATTTTATTTGTACATTCCCCTGGTGGGGATAGGTGGCAAAAAAAATGACACACTGGTTTTTCAAAGCTCTTTCTAGAGGCTGTCAACACCAATAAACCATTCAAGAAGTACAAGAGTTTTCTGTTCATTCAAGAAAGTGCAGATAGGGGAATCTTGGGGAATTAGTGCAGATAGGGGTGGCAGGCAAAAAGCAAGTATTAAAAAATGGTGTTTGACTAACATACATAGAAGAGGTTTCTGAGATATTTTGTTATGTTATGAAAAAAAATCCCAAGATTAAATTTTCATTCCATACATTTCCCCCTTGCCATAAATACAGGATAACTAATAGGATTTGGGAGGTAATTATATTTCATTGTTTCAGAATAAGATGTTTTAACCTACTCCTTTATCTGCCCCAATGCACATCTTGCAACCTGATTCTATTTGTACTGTTTCAATAGAAACATAAGTAGTATTTCCACATCCTTAGCAATGCCTTTGTTTCTAAAACAGACAGTTCCAAAAGTTTGATCAAAAAAGGAAATCAAATGCTTGCTACTTTTTCATACATGCACATCAATGTCTAGAAAACGAGATCTAGAAACTATCACCCCACCAACCAGACCGTTCTCGGTCCTTAAGACATGACTGTATTGCTGGAGTGTGGGCAGTCAGCCACTCCCACATCTGTTTGCAGGGCAAATAAGCACACTGTAATTGGAGATGCCTGCATTAAAGTTCTAACTACTCCTCATACCACCTACAGGTAATGAACCGTAATGAAGCAGAGGATTTGCAGGAAAAGACTCCTTTTGAACTGCAACATATTTGTAATGCAGGGTTCCACTTTTTTTTTGGTGAAGTAGATTTGTCACTGTTTCCAAGTTCTTCAGAAACAACCAGGAGCTATGCAATGCATGACAGTTACGCACCAACAGCCTGGGGGGCTTTTTTCCATTCACTGTTTTGGGAGAAACATGCCTGACTCACGCTTTAAGGAACAGACACAAGGATCTAATGTTACATCTAAACAGATGCACCACCTTACTGCAGGGCAGACACATTCAAAAGAGCAAAGAGTTTCAAGCATTGGCTTACCATAATTTCTCCTTCATTTGGCTAGAATACAATCATTCTGCTAATTGGTACTCCTACCACAGTGTCAAGCAAACAAATCAGATAAAACACAGTTTGCCAGTGTTTTGTCACATTCTGGGTTTCCTGGCATTAGTTACTGTCTGTATATCCCGGGGCACCAACAGATGTAAAGTCTGATAAAAGCGTTTTCCCCAATTTCACGACCAAGAAAAATGCAGGCTTTATTCTGCAACATATGCGCACATGGCAGACTGAAAAAAGACCACAACTAACCAATCCCCACCTCCTGGCCCACACTGGATTTCAAACTCTGAAAAAGTTTTTAAGTTTCTCCACTCCTTTCCCCATCTCTCACAGGTTACAAGATCCTAGAAGAGGGGCTGAGAATGTCATTTTTTTCTGACAAAGATGCCAGAAGAATCAATCTGTTCCTCAGCTCCTCAAGGAGATAACATGGAAACAAATTTACCTCAGATGGACCCAGATGGCTAGTGCTTAATCAATCAGCACCCAAAATTGCTACCACTGAGCACTACTCCCACGTAATTTACACTTGGCACACAGACACTTTAAACACGGAAGAATATCTGAATGGACTACAACAAGCTGATCCAGACAATGTTTCTTTAAAAACTGTTCATTGAAACTGAGGATGATTTCAAAATTCTACCAAACAGCAACAGTAGCCCACAAAAACTTGGACAAGTTTGCTAGTCACCTCACAAAGTCAGACCCAGACCCAAACTATTCTTGATTTCCTCAAGAACACCTCGAGATGCTAAGCACTCAAGATAAGCTTCCAACAGTGTTTACTCCTCCTCGTGAGGTTGGTTCCTGACATAGCTTGTGAAGGAAGAGTGTGTCTACTCCAACTGAATTACTTTCTGCAGAAAGACTAATCTAATCTGTCTCTGGAGTCAATGTGTATTTTTTACTCCTGACATTTCTGTTTAAAATACTGTTCTCTTATGTATATGCACTAAGCGGTACTCACGTAACTTTTTAAGTAATGTAGCACAGAGAAAAAAAACAACTAAAAGAAAAAGACCTGAAGGCTCACTTAATGCCTCCATTTCATCAACAGCTATTCTGCTTAAAATGTAGCTTTCATGTCTATCACAGGTCTCTTCTCACATGGATTCTGACCCAAATCATTCAGATTTCTTCTTCCCATAGAATATCAGGGTTTTCAACTTTGCTTCATATATTCTCAGTGGTTACACATTATCATGCACGAAGTCAGAGCTTGTCACTGCTGATAAAATCTAGAACTGTCCCTCAAAAAGTCAGGATTTGGACTCCTAATGATTCTTCATATATGCTGGCCCTAAGTTTTATTACAGAGCCATCACTGGTGACCTGTTGAAGCACAGAAGACTCCAGCTTTACCAGGTGTTGTTTTTAGCCCACTTGGGCCAATGACACTAAAGAGAGTGGGATGTACAGGTGGGATGTATCAACTTGATGGCCAGGACTTACACAAAATTAATGTGAAATACTTTTCAATCCTCTGCTCTCAGATTTTCTCTGCTTCCCAGCTCCCAGGGATTCATCTTTTATTGTGTGCTGTGAACATAACTGCACTGAGCCATTTCATTATAACAAGCTCATTTTGTAGCCAACCACAACAGTAACAGCTGTTCATTCCAGAGCCAGCACATACGTGCTGCACCCAAGTGGCACGCTCAGCACTGGCACTTTATCTACCCAAATCAAAGGCAATAATAACACAAAGTATGTGTTGGGGAGATGCCAAAAAGGGTCTCGCCTGATTCCGAGTGGTCCAGTATTGCAACAAACCTTATTGTCCTTGACTGTAACAATAAGCAAGAGATTTTTGTAGAGCATTATTTCAAATAAAGATACAATGCAAAAAAAGATATGAAGTTTGTCCAAACAGAAAAGTGCATAAAATACCATAGAAAATAGAGCAACTGAAAAAGAATTTGAGGAGTCCCTTGTATATATTCAAGACTAACCACTGAAACATCTCTTAACTACCCTAGAAACAGAAGGCCAGCAAGGGAACGGATAGGATTTCTTGATGACTGTGTTATAAAGCAGGCACCTACCAAGGAAGAGTAAGGCCACAGCCAAGAAGCTCAATGCACGCTTTTGGTCAGTTGCTACTGCAGAAGGTATTGGAGAGATCCCACATGCTCATTGCAGCAGATATGTCGTAGGAGTTAGATCAGTTTAAAGCAAGTACACAGGAAGTATTAGACCAAACAGACAAATGGGAGGTTATTGTGCCACCAGGAGTGGATGGTGTTCCCCTGAGAGCTCTGAGGAAACTCAAGCATGGAACTGCAGAACTGCTGACCAAGGTTTGTAGCTGATAATCAAGAAGAGTTGATATGCTGGAGGACTGTGAAAAGACTCCAAAAAGAGCTCCAAAGAGCATCACGGGAACACCTGAAGAGTGATTTCCAGAAACAGTATGACATAGATAGTCCATAATAAACTGTAAGACCAGTGAGCACACAGGGAAACTGAGTCACCATGGCTTTTGCAAAAGGCAATCCTGCTTCATCAACTGACTGGACTTCTACAGAGGTGGCAGTGAACAATCAAATAAATGGGATCCTGCAGATAGAACATATCTAGATTTTCAAAAAGCCTTGAGCAAGCTTCCACATCAAATTAAGATACCATAGGACTGGATAACAAAGGCTCCTTCACAAATGTTTCTATGAGTTGAAATGATAAGAAGGAAAGCCTAAGCCTTCAAGTCTATCAATCACTTTTCAGGATGAAAAAGATTAAGCAGTGATGTCTTCGGAGAATCAGAGTTGAGACTGTTTCTAGTCCATATCTTCATCAGTGACCTGGAAAGGGGAATGAACAGTTTAAGCTCAGTTTGTGGATGCCACTGAACAGTTTCAATCAGTCAAATGCCATGCAGATGGCAAGAAACTTCAAAAGGAGCTCAGAGAACCAATAAATCAGACAAGAAACCTGGTAAAAGAGAAAACTGCAGTGAAAAGAAGTCATAAGAGGTTATTCTTCCAAGATGTAACATCTCTATATGCTCATTTCTTGTGTACTGCATGCAGTTCTCATCTCAAAGATGCAGTTGAGTCAGAAACAGAATCACAGAACTGCTGATGTTAGAAGGGGCCTCTCAAGGCCATTGAATACCCTGCTCAAGAAGGCTCAGCTAGAGCAGGTTGTCCAGGACCATGCCTGGTTAGGTTTTAAATATCTCTACAAATGGAGACACCACAAATTCTCTGTGTAGCCTCTTGCAATTTTCACCATCCACACAGCAAAAAATTGTTTTCTTACATCAGATGGAGTCTCTTATGTATCAATTTATGCCTGTTGCCTCTCAGCAATTAAACAATGAGGGGATCCAGAGGATAAGTGCTTTACATGTAGTCTCTACAGGCTAAGAGGGAAGAAGAGTGGGGACTAGTATCTCTGAGGTTTAGTGTCATGAACGCGATGAGTGATCTTAAAGAAAAACTGCTGTTATTACCTCTGGCTAGCTAAGAGGCTAAACTGCAATCTGAAGGTATGCATCCCTAACTCTGTAACTCTAATATCAGTTCACATGTTACCTATGAACCATGGAACAACAATATCTCAAGGTGACAGAAAATTTTGCTGTTTCCCATTTGACAAAGAGAGCATGTTGCTCCAACTCCCTGCTCTCTCTGCTGGATCCATACTGAAAAAATAGGTAAGTAAAATATTTTCTGTCTTTGACAGAAACCCACTGGACTAACTTCTGGCATACCAGAGGCAGTCTTTGAGGTGACTGACACTGACACGTATTGTATCTACACACAAAAAGTTCCTCCTATAGAAGCAGGCACAGGCTATCAAAACTAATTTCTGGCCTGAAGCATCATTCTTTTCATAAAAGAGTGAAGAAACAGAAAGTCTAAGAAAAATTAGGAAAGCAAACCTTCAGCCAACAGGGAAAAGAAAAATTATATTTAGATTAGAGAATAATGAATTCTATTTAAGGAAACTTACAGTACTTGTTAGCACTAGCATTGTGAAACTAGTGAATTTTCCACTCCTTCATTTTCAGTGCTGAAGAAAGACACTGAGCTATGCTTGTTTGTTTAATTCTCTGGGTTAACATTTACTTTTCTACTTACTTGATCGGTTACATTAGCAAAGGTGTAAATAACTCTAGAACTGGGACATCATAGTAATTCCTGTAAATCTTACTAGTTCTTATGTAGGCCGACCTGATATTGCTATTAATAGCACTTCAGTATTAAAGCTATAGAGCTCTACAAAGTAATACACCCCAGCTGGGTCATTTCCAATGTCAGCGCTACCAGCGTTTGCATACTGTAACAAAATTCTAGATGCACTGCCTCCTTACATTCAGCCACATCAGTATTGTACAATTTTGGCAGTGATGAGCTAACAGATGGTAATTCAGCAAAGCTTTGCATTGGAGGTCATTAATAACATCAAGTTCATTTGATACTTCAATCAAAGCTATCCCTTCGGAAGAGCTGAAGCAATCTAATCCTTTCCCACAAGCAAGAAAAATTGAGGGACTACAAGCCAGTTCTCTGCTCTTCTAACCCTTGACTCTTTTGAAGCTGAGCTGCTTTCTGATGAGTGAATTCTTGGACTCCCTCCTCACATTATCACTTAATTAAAAACCTCAAGAACTATCATTAGAACAAGAGCAAAATGGTAGAATGTTTAGGCTGGACCCAAACTGTTTTTCTTATTACACAAGTCTTTTCTAGTAGAATGTACCCGTGTTAGAGATTAAAACAGAATATATCAGAGTTTCTACGATCCAAATGTTGTAAAAGTTTGTTGTTAGTTAACAACTTCAGCCTCTCTTTCCAGATCCTGGAATTTCTCACAAATTGTGAATTCTAGCTCCCAATCAGTGATTGTTCGCATTTCATATCAGGAAAACAAGCAGAGAACTGGGCCTATGTATTTCCTTTAAGTGTTCATGAACTCGTCTCCTAAGGACTTCACATATGACACCAAGGATCAATCACCCAGTTTTAAAGCACTGAATAGCACAGGTCTATTGCTCTTAAAGAATTAACCAAAAATAAAACTGCTCAGATTTTGTGGATAGTTCTGAACAAGCACCTTCTGTCCAAGACCACATAGAAAGTCAGTCACAGAATTGGAAATACAACCCATCTTTCAGCTTCCTGTTACAATATTATAACCAGAAGGCTTTTTTTCTCTAAAAAACCTTTTCTTTTTTTTTTTTCCTGACTTTTCACTCAGGAATGAAGAAACTTTCCGACAAAGCTCCTTTACAAAAACCTCTTACTGCTGACAGTAAGCTTAAATGAAGTTCAATTTTCCAAACCAATCTGCTTCCAGCATAAAACAGCTGCACTGTCAAATATGCTCTGCTGCTAGTTTATGACAATACTTATCAAATTACCATTTAACTGAAAAAATTCAAAGACCTTCAGCCCAGTCAGATAAAGAGACATCTTGAACACAGAAAATGCAAAATTACTTAACTCAGCTTGAAAACATACAATTGGCTTGGAGAACCTAGTTGTATTTTCCTCTTTTACTCCCTTCATTTTGACAGGTATATAGTTTTTCTTGAAGGCTTTTAAAAAATATTATTTTAATAAACTTTTAACTTGGGGGGAGGGAGGCGGTTTTTGGAGAGTTTTTGGATTCTTTTCCCCAAAAAAATGTTTTTACATTAAAAAAACAAAAGTTGAGACATTTTGATTGACCCTAGCCATACAGCATGAGTCAGACTGCAGTGTTTGGACCTCTTTAGCTACTCCATGTCTTGACAGATTACAGCTCTTCCCTTCTTCATATTGATGAGGCAGGAAGTGTAGAGTAGCCCAATGTCCTTGACCCTGCAAGACAAGTGCTACCTCTCCAATTTAGCAGTTTCTGTGTATAAACTCTGACTATTATAAAGGGACACTGCACAGCAATTTAACCCTACAGAGTTATGTATCAAATATTTATTCAAGCTGACTCTGCTCAGTAGTTCCATAACTAAGACTGCCCATTAGTTAACATGAGAAATACAGGTCAAGAAGATGGAAAATACACTCCCTGCATATTCTCTTCTCTCATTTTTATGGCTATTTCAAACTAGATTTGGGCTTGTGTCAAGTCCCTTCTTGCAACTGGATCTGGTCTTACTGGATTACAATTTGACTCCCAATATCTTCCCACCTCATTCATGTTATGAGGCCCACCAGGTCAGAACATGAAGTGAAGCAGCCATACTGCTCTGTCAGCTTGCTTGTCTCTTCCTGTTGCCTTTGCCTGCCCCATACTTTCAAGGCAAGGTCAACCTTTGTATTCTCTCTCAGTTCCTTTTGTACCCTTTATCACCTCTATTCTTTTGTTCTTCCTGAGAAATGTGTATTTCCTACATCCCTGTCGCTGAATACAGAGGGCAAAACGGAGTTCCTTCAGTTCTACTCACCATTTTTTTTCTCAAAGATAATTGCAGAAGTTCAGTGCTTCTCTGTTTTGGTGCCTGTGTGTTAACAAACTTTTCAGGCAAGCAGTATACACGGAAGTATTTCAAAATAACATCTTTACACACATCAACCACATTTTAAGTTGTGCCCACTCAGAGTCCCCATGGTGTCACAATATCTTCTGACAGCATTCCTGAGCTTTCACCCACACTCATGCATAACCTTGACTTTGCACAAGAACTCAGTCAAGCAGTGCTTTGGAGAACAAACATCCAGTAACAGGCGACAGTAGCAAACTACTCTCCTCTTTCATCTTGATCCAAAAAACATCCACGCAATTACAACCTCCATTCTCAGAACTAAGACTTTTCAACACCCTTAAAGCACTGTTTGACAGCGTGAGGTTACTTCCATTAAAACTCAATCATAGGCCCAAAACTCAGGATAAGCAGTAACAGTAGCTTAGGGCCCTTGCTGGCTGCTGCATAAATGTCTCTGTCCAATTTAGGTCTCTCATACAATGTCATTTACCTTTAAGCCGGTCCAGAAGAAATACTTTGTTAACTCTCAGTGCGCAAGTAGCAACAATTTTCATTTAGTTCTCTGCTCACGGAGATCGAGAACTGACTAAGAAGAGGGAAAATGCGCCATTTTTCTTCTCTGAGGAGAACTCTGTAGGTCAGGGCTGCAGGGAATGCATTGGTGATGTTAACAGGCAGATAAAGAGCCATCAATCTGTAACTTCTTGAAGGTACTAAAACTACTATGACTAGAAAAATGAGCAGGAGGAGGGTAAAAGTCTTCCTATTCCCCTTAGATGCAGACCAGTTAAGCAGCAACCTAGTACAGGTTTGCAACCACTGGGCTTCTGAGACAAGAGAACAAAATGTCCAAGCAATGCCAGTCCTCACATCAAAAGTGTGTCTCTCTCCCATCTTCTTTGCAGGTTAAAGAATCAACAGCAGCAGCTTGCAAGATACCAAGTTCACAAGAGATCCTGAGACATGACTTTAAACCAGCTGGGACATTGCAACTGAGTCAGAAACAGTGATTGTTGCAGCTGCTTCCGGCAACACAGCATTAACCTCCCCACTCCTCACAGCCACACTGTTTTGGGCTTGGGGTTTTTTCCTAGCCAATTCACCCAAAGGCCAAGAATGCACAGACCTGTCTGTCAAAGTTTAAGATCTGCCTGTTCTGCCAGGGCTTTTCTGAGAGAGGCAAAATAGATGAGTTTCAGCTTAGTCTCATCAACTGTTTATCAGTGCTTGCATAAATGTTAAAGAGAAAACATTTTGTGATCCAATTTCTCAATACACTTTCAAACACCTTCAAAAGATATTCCTCTTACTAGTAGCTACTAAAATATGTATTTCTATTTATTTTCATTTAAGCAGGTCTTAAGGGCACAAAGACACCTAATTAGGCTTCCTGGTATTCATACAATTTGCTTTGCCAACACAAAGGCAAAAATTATCTACAAAAAAATCCAAATATTTCTCCTCCAGACTGCCTTAGATTTCTGAAGAGGGCCATGAGGTATTCTTCCCTGTGATAAAGAACATCATCAGGACAAACACACTTCTTTGCAGAGCTTCAATTTCCTGTAACTCTCCCAACAGCAGCTATCAAGAAGAAGACTATCATTCCTGCTTGGCTGCCATAGAGAAGCAAGAAAAACTGAATGCAGTTGACAACCTATTCAAATTGCATCCATTTATTTCAAAATGGAATTTAACCCCGGGGTACCAGGGGAAACCAGAAGTGTCTCAGAAAGCAGGATAACAGGTCAATCTATAAGACAGAATTTCACCTGGCTCCCAGACACATCTATGTGGTATGACTGCTTTCCAAGCTATCCTTTCCCAGGAATACAAGTTTTCTAAGAAGAACACAAAGAAGGAATAACATCAAATGCCTAAATCTCCTTCAAAACTGTTAGAGTTCCAGGGTTTGTTTTATTTTGTTTGGTGGTTGTTTTTTTTGGTTGGATGCATCAAATCCATTCAAAGGGCTTTTAACTTAAAAGATCATTTAATTCTTAATCCATCTCCTAAATAATTAAAGCTCTCCAGGGGAGTGATAAAGTTTTAAAACAATAATAGTCTATTGGTGCTACAACTGCATTTATTATTTCAGAGCATCTGAACCACCCCAGCAGGTTTCAAAGGGCAGTAACAGAAGAAGCCTTACAGTAGTGGGTAGAGGACAAAATGCAGTCTACATAGATGCTGGTTCATGTTCAATGAAAAAGGTTTGGTAGCTGGAAAAGACAATCTGTACTTTTAGTTCCCCTGCATCTGTGTCCATTTTCACTCCTAGCAGCGCACAAAGTCAAACAGAGATAGGGAAAATGAAGGGACTCTTGCGACTTGCGTCCCATAGTGTTTTATCATATGTGGCCTGTGATGGAAGCACTAGGAATTGAGGCCACAATCTCAACTGCACTTTCTGGGGCTACAAGCAACATGACCCAGAGGTCAGCTCTGCAGTAACAGTACAGGGCTCTCAGAGGCTGAAAAGTAAGGGTTTCTAAAACTGTGGTAGTGCTCACAGACTGACCCTCAGCTTCCTCAGCTCCACAATCAAACATCCTTTATTATATTCCAGAATCATTCCAGAGTCTAAAAACCTTAGGTATTTTTACGTAACTGCTGATCATTTCAAAAAATTATGGAGTTAGTCAAATATCCGGACAGGAGTCAACAAAATGTTTCATTTTGTCAGTCATCTTACAACCACAGAAGCCCTCCTAAACAGCTGGCACATCTGTGACCCGGGGCATAACATCAGAACAAGCCATACAATTCATTTCTTCTGAGAAGGTTTTCACAGGCATTGAAGGTGTCTATTTATGCTTTCTGGCTTTAGGTTCGGTTATCTAAGCTAGGTTAGCAATACCTAACAATATATCCATGCTAATCTATGTTAAGTTAGCAAACACCAACCACATAGGGAACACAGGGGATGCCTACAGAACTGCAAGTATTTTTAGTCCTCTTTCCAAAAGCTATTACAAGTGCTTTCTACTATTCTCTGAAACACATTTATCACAGCAGTAAGAAAACTATTATAAAACCATAGATAAAATACCCTAGCCTTATAGGCTAAATTATATTTTGAGAAGGCTGGGTTTTTAGTTCTTTTTTTAGAAAGAAACACAACATTAAGTCAAACCAAAGTTACACTGCAGTGTCTATAATTAGATTTCCTTAGCTATCTGAGTTATGAAGCAAAGGTCATCATCTTAATATTCCACAAAAGCCTGTAGCTTTCAAGGCATTTTGAATAATATAAGAATATTCTGCATTTGCAGAAGTCTCCCCAAAATACTAATGACATTGTCAGCACAAGAAGGTTAGTCAACATTTCTAACATCTATGCAAAGGTCAGAGCAAATAAAATGAGTGCTCAGCCCAAGGGCACTCTGAAATGTGGTTTGAACACAACCCATCAATATGTACTTTTTCTATTCTATTACCCACATAATAACCAGACCTGTTTCACCATAAATCTTTTGTTCAGAAGTGTTCAAAAATGTCACAGTATTGGTCATCTGTGTCAATTCCAAAGAGTGATTTATTAAAATGTTTGGCTAAACAGGTCATCATCCCAATGGCACATAATAAATCGGGAAGCACTTGACATTATTGCTGTTACAATAGGTGTGATTGATGGTGCAGCCAAGTATTAAAGTTGTCAGGCATTTCCACGAGAAAGCCCTGTTTTCACTTGCTTGCAGCTTTGCCAAACTGTCCAAGCTGAAGTTTTCCATGCTACAGTTCAGCATTTTTATTTTGTTTAATGGAAATATTAGCCTGAACAGTTCACTTGTTGTGCAAGCAGGCCAAGGTACAGCATGTTTTATTTCTGTTAAGAAAAAACCAAGAACGTAGTCTGTTAGAAGCTCAAGCACTCTGATGCTTTCAAGCCGTCTTGACATTCGACAACGATGGTCTGCATTTATGGTTGTGATCCCAGCTACCTAAACATCACCCTAGATAAGGTCAAGTTGACAGCTCGAGAAAAAAAATGTTTTTGCTGCAGTTTGCTAGGTGTTACACACCATAATAGTACCATCTGCATCCCACGTGTGCTTGCTGATCAAGCACTTCTGTTGCCTTATAGGTGTAGCTCCCAGCTGCTTTGGGCCAGCCTGAGCCAAGGGACTGATTAAAGACTGAGCCTGGAAGGGGAAAGCTTTTTCTGTCAGATTTTAAAGAAGCAGGGCTCCTAAAAGAGAGAAAGTGAGATTACATGGAGAAGCTAGAAGCAGGTCTGTGGTGCTGCCAGCAGAAACACACATCCGGGGGATCTCTAAGTCAGGAAGCTGCTGACCCAGGACTGTTGTGGTTGACCTTGTAAGGAGACTCAGAAGCCATTTTTTGCTGCTACTTTTGAAGTAAGCTCATCAGGATTGCAGCTGCATGATAGCTTTAGAGATTTAGTTTTTGTTATAAATGCAAATTTGTTTTGCTGGCCCCTCTGTACAGAGATCAGCATCATCTGCTGTTGTATCTCACACCCAGAATGGCAAATGAATCACAAAGCAGCACCTTTATAGAATCTGTAGTTATTGATTAAAATTGTACAAAATCCTTCAGAAAGCTGAGGTATCAAATAGGATTCTGAGAATAAAAATATCCATTTAATAATCAACCATTAAAACAAAAACTGCATTTAGACTTACCATGTTAGCAATTCTAGACATATTATCAATCCTGAAGTACCTGGACATAAAGTGACAATCAGCTACAGTCCAAGAAGGGCAGTGTAGTTCAGCCCTCAGAAAATAATCTCTGAAAAATAAAGTCTGTATGCAAACAGGCCTACTATAGCTGAGGAAGTAACATCTCCCAGAGCCTGAAATTTTGTTGATTGAGTGCCTCAGCTTCTGCTGTTTGAAGTAGTTAAAGCCCATTAGTGACACTGCCCAAATACACACAGGTGCCTCCAAATTGCACTGACATCACAATTGCCTTCCCACAACCATCCAACTGCAATGGGTGATAAGGCCTTCAGTCATTATTTTAAAATCCTAAGAGTCTGAGAGACAAGATGAACCAATTGCATTCTGTAGAAAAAGCTACTATTTACATGTTTAACATTACTCATTAAAATCATCTTAAACCAAATGCTGAATAGCCTTGAACAACTTGCATACCACCTCCTCACAAGGATCCAGTGACCTGTGGCAGATTTGAATGACTCATGCCTGAAAACAGAACTGAACACAACCTCTCCAATGCTATAGTGCTAGCTTTCACACTGTAGTTCTCTCATGCTTCTAGAGCTGGTTACAAAAAGCTTTCATTGCTCACAAGCAAAATGGTTCACAGCCAAGGAAGCACACACTCTAAAGGAAGAACATATTCTATTACATTTAAGGAACACCTTGAATAAACTTGAAACAAAGCAATTTAAACGATCTGTCAAATATTGAGATCAAAGAGGCTGCTAAAATTTAGAAAATGATTTTGAAAATACACTCAACATTATTAGAAAGGCAGAGATTCCAAAAACCTAAGTAAAGAAAAAAAAAAGAAACACATCAGAGTATCTCTGATGATAGTGGCTCCTAAATTTGTCTTTAAAGTAGGATTTTTGACAAAAAAAATCCCTCTCCCCTACCTGTTACAGAAAACAACAGTGAATCTGTGCTTTGTGTTGGTTAAATGTGCTTTCTCATGTCCAAAAGGAATCCAGTTAATTTATAGAAGAGCTGCTGAGAGAGAAAATTTACAGCAGCCGTGAGTATGCTTCAGGGCTTCCTCCTCCCAGAGGGAAAAAAAGACACCTTCCCTTATAGAGAAAACCCAAACCTAATGACCTGCTTCCCTGAAAGCATGCTCTGTAGAGCACTGGGCAACACAGTCACTCAAGCAGTCCTCCCTCCCCAGCTTAGTTAACAGTGAGTGCTCCTGAGCAACTGCTGTGTTGTGGCTCAAGGCCATTTCTTCTCACTACCCAGAAATATAGAGAGTGAGTATATGTGCTGAGAGAGGTATATACACTGAAGGCAACACACCGCAAGAAACCGCATCTTAACAGTGTAGCTAACCCATAACAAAACCCTGAGACCCTGACTGTGGCAACACAGGTCAGCAAGCAAAAACACATGGTTATTTAAATGTGATGTACTGCATTCGAGGCACTGATATGCAATTTCATGGAAGTGAGAATTTCATCGGCACTGAAAATGAAAATATTAAGTTGTGTTCTACTTGTAGTGATGCATTTCCAATGGTCAGAGGACAAGCAAGTGATGGGCAGGTATGAAATAAAGAGATGCATAGTTAAACAAACAGACATCTCAAGTCTCAAGCACTCACTAAAACCACATTTCAACATTCCAAAGATCTGTGGACTTCCCTGTATTTTCCTCTCCCAAGGCTACCTAAACATCATCTTGACTTTTCCCTTTAATCACCAAGTCAAGCCAAAACTTTAGTTTCCAGTTTTTGGCAATCACTCCAATCCTGACACCGCATCATTCGGTGGAATCCAGTCATCTAATTTATTCAACAATGGATATATTATTAGGCTTCTCTGAATTAGTAAAATACTAAGGCACTTCAGTTCCTCTATTTGGTTAGGTTATACTTACCTAACAGTAAATAAAATTTTAGCTTGGAAAATTAACTCTTGTTAGCTGTGATAGTTATTTTAGAAGCTGCATTATATACCATGAATGTGTTCCCTGTTTCTTAAAATATCATAAAAAACCTCTGCTAATATACCTCTGTCAAACAAAAAAATACAATACCAAGACAAACCAAAAAAAACACTTAAGAAAACCACCAAACCCAACACCACTCCCTACCCACAAATATTATATTACAGATAAAAACATACAAACAAACACAAAACAAACAAAACAAAAACAAAAACAAACAGACAAGAAACCCTCCAGGTTTCCTGCTACAAACTATCAAAATTCATTTCATGCTTGCTACACTCTATTTGAAATAGCCTCTCTCTGTATATGTGTCCAGGAATCTGTCATTAAAATATCCTGGTTGTTAGGAGTCAGACACAACATGTTAATGAAAAACAGTGTGAAAAGATAACACTGTGAACAAGCCCCACTGCACACTACACTATAAGGGGCAAATTAATCAAATTCTAGATGGAATTTAAGCACAAAAAGTAATTGCGGGCACTTATCAGCATTGCTCACACCCTTCCTCCTTCTCCTCTCCTCTTGTATTAGATTAGAAGTTGCATTGAACACACCATGGCAGAGAATAGAAAACAGGACTGCAGCCTAATTGCAATCTTTTGGCCCCCATCCCTGGTCCAAACAGTGCACACCCAGACGTGACCACACATCTCTTTTTCACTGAAACAGGAAGATAATGAACTTCCATTCTGAGTTTTTTCTAATCTGCACTGGCCTTTAGAGGGTAAATGGCACTGCTACCTGCCAGAGCCTTCCTTTCTAGTGTGGGTTCCCTGGAACAACTAAAATATTCATGTGAATCAAAAATGATCTGCTTAAGGGACTAAAGAAACCTCTCTTTTGGGATCTTCTCTAATGTCCTCAAGTGAATAGCCCACTTCTGAATAATAACAGATACACTAAAACAGACACTAAATTACATTATCTGATATCACACATTGACGTGCATGAAGCACTAACAACATTAAAGACAAGATTATTAAACACTTTTAAAGTCTTTAATTTAAACAGAGTGAGACCCTGCTGCAATGACACATACATGAAAACTGATGAGTTTTTCGTTTCTTTTCTTCAGGATCTGAGGTTGACATCTTGACAGGGTCCTAGCAGCATACAGGCTCTGCTTGTGAAATGCTACACTGTCCCATGCTCTTGTTCTTGGATAAATGTAGACTATTTCCTTCTCTTCAGGATCCGTTTTACATCCTTTACACATGTTGCAAAGCCATTCTTCCTTCCACACACCTTTATCATCCACCTTCCTGAAAGCATGAATGGACATTCACTGTACGCAAGTTTTTCTCAGGTAGCCACAGCAGTATCATTATTTCCTGCTGAGTGGTAAAAATAATTCAATTTCAGAAGAAAGGTTAGTTCTTTCCAAAGATGCTGGCTGTATTTCCTTTTACAGTCTTAGGAGCTGACTACCCATTATAGTGTACAGACTTCTAACATTTTACTTTACTTTTCTTAAAATTCATTTCAAGTCATGCAGAAGTATACAAATGAAAAATTCCCTCCTTTGTGCTACCAATGCAAAGGATTTCTCAGGGATTTGAAGGCAGGAAAACTACATTAGTACCTAACTTTTTTTAGAGCCACACAAATTTTATAAACATCATCCCTAAGTTAAAATAGTAATTAGAAATTATTACTGCTTTTGTTTTCTTACGGACACTCTAAAACAGATTAGTTTGCTAAATGTTATTTAGTATTAATATTGCTATAAGGACTGCTTAATATTTAAAGAGATCCTACTTGATTTCAAAAATTCTTGCTGATGATCAAATGAAATGCTATTTAGAAAATGATGCTTCAATTGCAGTAAGAAAACCCAAACCTGTCAAGGTTGTTTTTCATGTTTAAATAGCTACCTGGAGGCATCAACCTTGTTGCCTTTGGCTGTTGTGTAACTCACACATTACCTGGAAACTGAGTTTGTGTTCAGCAAATCACCCTTTACAGTTCAAAGTGGATATAAATAATGCAAGAATAAAAGGTTATCTGGTTTTATCCCCCCCCCCCTTTTCTTTTTTGCCAACAAGCCTCTGCCTTTATTTGAATTCTAGAAAGTACGAAAGAATCCATCATGCTATACACTGCTTTTGTAGCTGCCCCATTTTCCCAGACACATGGAGAAAAGACCACCTTACAGAAGAGTCCAAAACTCATGTCAGTAAGATACCAGCACCTCCAATATCTCCAGTATCATGCAAGCATCAATAATGGCATTTTTCTCTATGACTTATCTGTTATTACTGAGTGCTTAGCAAATGATGACTGCACACTACCCTTGCTGTGCCAACCTTCCCATGAAACTTCTCTGCAGGACCCACTGACTCTACATTCAGGTATTTGAAAGGCTTTGAAGGTATACCTGGTTCTCACCACAAGCTGCCCAGCACAATCCCATACTAGTTCCTATTAGCTTTTAATTCCAAGAATACTTATTTTTAGATAGCATGAATCATCATGGGACAGTCAATAACTTCTCCTTGCTTTCTCTTCCATCCTCCCCATTCCACTGCTCTATTCCAATTTGTTTCACTGAGGAAATCACAGGGAGTGAAGGTTCAGCCTTCTCTGCCCCAACTAAATAGACCATAATGCATTTCCTTCCGTCTCCAAATAAGTTATGCCTTTATTTGCACTTCTGACTGCCAAAAGAGTTACTCGTTCTTCCCTGTCACACACTCTGAGAAAGTTGTGGCACTACAGGACTGACACCAAATAATTGCTCCAATGATCTGCTACTTCAGTGACTTAAATTCATGACTCTCATTTTTATCCCCCAGTCTTAGGAAAGCAACAGGGAACAGCTATCTGACAAGTACCATTCCTGTTTCACAGCTCCTCAATAATTTAATGTCAGGCTCCCTTCCCATTCTGCCAGAAACATATAGCTAAGTTAGCTACAGAGCACACGTGAACTATACCAGTTTATTTCCAATTGGAGAGATAAACAAGGAGAGGTACTACACAGCATGGCCCCTCTGCTGTGTGTAGTTACAGTGCTTGGAGACTAATCAAATGTCTAAGAGGATACTGGACTGTCTCAGACAGTGATGGACAATCTTATCTATAGTTCTAGCCAAGCATTATTTTGGGACTTGTTTTTTTTGTTATTTGTTTTTAAGGACTGAAGACATGAACATCAATTAGTCCTAAGAAACCACCAGCCTCATGTATCGAGGGAGAACAGCTTAATATAATTTTATCAAGCATCTGGAGGGATCAGACTATTTTCCTTATTTACTGCATTTCTTATGGCAAAGTTTTTTGACCTGCTATGAAAGAGACAAACAGAACTTACAGAATGCCCCACGCAACAGGGAGATAAATCAACTTTTTTTTGTATGTCTCTGTTGTGGAACAACAGAGTATGCGATGCTTATGAAAAAAAAAGTGTAAGACAGCATCTCCCATTACTTATCATCTCCTGCCTTAGGGTCTCTTTCACCATAACTTCTTTTTCCAAATTCATCCACTAAGAGGAAAACACTGTCCTGCTAGGATGACAAAAGTCTCACAACAAAAACATCTTTATTCATCTTTATTAAACCCCATGGCAGAGGTAGAGTACCTCTCTGTAAAAATGAAATACCGATTAAGCAAATTGTCAGCAACCTGATTACATAACAGAACAGGTTACCCACAGAAGAGCAGAAAACCTTGCATTCCTGCACTTTTGCTCAGGCTTTCCCACATAGCCTTCTGCACAATACATTTTTTTCAAACCCACTGAAAAACAGTAATCTGTATTAACTGAACATGAAACCAGCACTGCAGTATTCAAAAGGTGCAAAACCTAAGGCTAGATGCAAAAACTTAACACATTGCGAAGCAGAATGACCTTACAAGAGAGCATTAAAATGCAAGTCAAACCAGTATGCCTGTCACACATCTCCTTTCCTGGTTTTATGGAATCATAGATCAGTTTCCACTCAGTTCTATGACCTAATTCATCCTATGTGCAGTCAGCAGTAAGGAATCACAGATGTCCATCAACTCCTGTCATTCTGCCATGCCTCAGTAACTATGGACAAAGAAGTTCATCTCTTCTGGCTTTCTAGCTTCTCACACAGGTGTACAGACAATGGCCATCATTTTCTTTTAGCTTCTAGTCTGTCACACTCATTTTACCTTTGTGCTCTGACATTTTAACTCCAGGATCTCCATCTGTTCCTCCTCTTCCTTACTAGGCTGAAAAGCATCTCTGTTTTATTAATGTACCTGTCTGACCTAAATTCTGCTCAACACCTGTCTGCCTTTCTCAGCTCCTAATTTAAAGAACTCCCAACTACTAGCCTGTTTTCTCTGCCAAAAGTTGCATCCTGGCTAAATGAGAATTCACCCAGATTTGACAGGTAACAGAAAGAAGCAAAATCCTGCAGATCTGTCATTAAAACAAATGCAATTCTACTTCTACAGAAGTATGTTTGATGAATACATTTTTAGTTCTTCCAGTGCTCACCTCCTCAACCCCAAAGAGCATTTTAAACTACTTAGGAAAAAGCTGAAGAAGTCAGTACAAAATAAGCATGGTGATTTTACAGCTGAGTTAATACCATGAAGAATAATTGTCAATTAAACCTAAACAGTTTCTTCACCTGCAGATGCTGTATTCTTTTTCCTCTCTCCCTATTTTGTAGCACTGCAGACCAGAACTTTAAGCTGTCAGGCTCTGGTTACAGACAGCTACCCTAAGTTACACAGATATCATTGGCTTGTTTTCTGAACTGTAGAAAAAGTAGTCTCAGGTTTTCTTTGATGGAGAAACTGCTAATGCAAAGAAGAATAAAGTTTCCAGCCAGAGATACTACATATAACAGCAGCACAAGGAGCCTGATTCTGTAAGCACAAAACACTTCCCAACCCACCACTAAATATAACATCAAAGCATTAAAAAATTGCACTGAAGTGCTAAGCACTGAGGCAGCAAATACCTCCCTCGTGATCAGTACTCAGGCTCTGTATCATCATTTGAGAAAGTCTCAAAACTCAGCACATGTTAATGGGTCATAAATACCCAGCTGCTCAGGGACAGCTAGTTTGCCTTGTGTGCAAGCTGTTTCTACAAATGTCCACAAAATGTATGAAGGCCTACTAAAATGGCTGGGAAATAACAGTGCACAAAGCTATTTGCCATCTACCCAGAGAATAGAAGGAGGTCAAATTCAAAGCATCACAAGAGAGAAGCAGGGGACAAGTGCCTGGCAGAACTTTGAGGAAGAAGGGAAAAGTTCAGCCTGGTCCTGCAAAGATAAACAAGTAGCAAGGAAAAATGTGGAAGGGAGGATAAAGATCCTATTGATCTGCTAAGTGACTAGAAAGAAGGTGGGAAGAAATGAAAATGAAAACCTGAAGAGTCCCGGATAAGTTTTCTCCAAGATTAAGTTCACAGCTAAGCACACACAGCTCCAGAGGATGTTGGTTGCTCTTTCCTCACAATGCTCATTTCAGTAGTATTCTGAGGTCTTAAATGCTTTTATTTGAAAGATATCACACAAAGATATACAAAGCAATGACAACTTTGATGTTCTTTAAGCTTTCAGAACAGAGCAATATGACAGAACTCACACTGAAGTCTAATGGGTATTTTTAAGCATACTATCTGTATGCAGTCCTCCAGTTTGGTTTCAGAATATTTGAAAGTCAATGATAGAGGTGCTGACTGATACTTTTTTATTTGTCATATAATTAACAGTGAATGGTTTTAAATAAATGTAATAATGAGCTAAAACTGATTTTTTTTTTTAAAACCTGTGAATTTTTCTGCCTAACCATCTTCCTCTCAGACTGTCCTTCCTAGAAGTTAAACACCTCATTCCAAAATATCAGGTTATGACTCCCATACACATGTCCTCTGCAACTTCAATACTAGCATACTTAGGTTATAGTAAGATGGGATGCAACCAAGACCAACGCTAACAAGGGCAACTGTGCATGATCAGTCTAAAATACCTCTATAAGTTCATCAATAAAATAGTGATCAAAGGAGAACCAGATGACATCTGGTGATGCAAAATGAATTGAATTTATTCCTGCTCATTGCAGCTGGTAAACAAAATAAAGTAAAAATACAAATAGCAGGCTATGTGGGCATGGGAAGTAGCATAACATGAATACTGTTATCCCTATCACAGTTTGATTGTTACACCTGAGGTGTGATAGTCAATTCAGATAGCAGAATGGCTTAAAATGCTGGTCATTGACAAAGATTTGGACTTTCCCATTTGCCAAATCAAAGAACTGTGAAATTTACTGAACAACACATTTGCATGACTGATGAATGGGTTGGCAAAGGGGACTCTATTCACTCATTCCACAGAAGACAAAGGGATAAATAAAATCAAAATACTCTAGTCATTCTCAACAACAGAAAATATGAAAAAGCCACAGAAATTACAAATACTGAAGGAAGCAGGTCAGACATTGCATACAGGTGGCTACAATGACTAGAATCATATTTAATCAGAGAGCAGCACAATGTACAGAACAACACAGCACCCCTCTCAAACCACAGTGGGCACTGGAGTCAGTAAAGTTCTCCGAAGTGCAACTACAAACTAAATACTGGTAAACATCTCCATCTGTCAGAGCAGGTAAGCCAATGCAAGATGAGACAGCAACAAGTACTCTTAGTGCACCCATCTAAAAAGGCCTGGTGAAACAAAACACTATCATTTTCTGGTTGTTGCAGGACAACAGGCAGGAGTACATTTGCTCCTAAGTGTGCAAATGAATTAACCTATTTTACAGCAAACCCTAGCACTAAAGGTACATTATCTTCAGTTACTGAACAAATCAGCAACTCTGGAATCATTTTGACCTCCAAAGGGCTCCTCCACATTTAGACAGATCTATTGATATAGATAAATATTCTTTAGCCTGTAGAGCTCCTCAATGTATTCAGTAGGTTCAGCCTCACATTTCTTACCTTGTACTTTGGAGCAAAAAAAACTGGGCATCTTCAGGAAGTGCTGGTGGGTACAAAAAAACCAGCCACTTGATATGAGAGTCAAAGATTTTCATTTCAGTACTCAAATGTATTCGTTCAGCTGAGAAACAGGGAATGCTAGATATTGTGTCCTGCTGTTCCTGTATTAACTGCACTACACTAGAAGTACAGATACTAGCATTAACAGTGACTAAGCTTGCTCAGGCACCAGAGACCACAAAATCTTACCAGTTTGCTGCTTTATCTAAGGCAATTAGCTTTGCTGAGAGGCAAAGTTTATGAGCTTCGTGCTTACAACATTAAATTGCTTCCAAGACCTCATGTGCTATATCTGCAGAGAACTGATGAGCTGCATGAATCCATAAATCTACTCAGGAAGCAAGATGCTACAAGATTTAGACTGACCTCAGAGGATACTCACCCTCACAATTGTATCTTCAAAGTAACCACATGCTTGTCTTTAGACTAAAGAAATGGCAAGGAGCTACCTGCAGACAGTCTCCACAGGAATAGTCTCTTTTTTTCAGTCTTATTTTTCCATCAGCAAAATGATATCATTACATGCATGCACACACACAACTCAATATGCACAGATTAAGACAGCTAAATATTCAAACCTGATTTATAGGTAGTGCTTGCACATTTTTGGAAGAACTTAGAGCTTTTTTCTGTCCTCTAAAAATTAGGAGAAATTCATTAATTTCTCCCCTCTACCTCCAGACTTCTACCGACCAGTGGCATTCAAAAGTAACCTGAACAGACTTGATGTATTTCTTGTAAGTAGGAATGCTAGAGTATATTAATGGTGATTCATTGATTTACTGTAGCTTACTAAATAAAACAGGATGAATGTACTGCATATGAGGCTTTGCCTACAACAGCAGCAATCAGGATTCAAAATGTCTAGAAGAACAGCTTTTAAGGGACAGAAAAAAGCAAAGGAGTCAAAAGAGTTCTCACTCCCTTGTCAGCTAGTTGCTAATCCTTACTTCAAATAAATATGTTTTACACTTACAAAGGAACAACATGTAACAGATTATCTCCTTTTAACTTTTTTCCTTTTTTTTTTTTTTTTACTATTACTAAGAAAAAATTGTAACTAAAGAACGTTTTCTTGAGTCCTCATTCTGTATTCTCCAGACAGGAGTGCCAGGTGGCACTACCTCTGAGGTCAGCAGAAGAGAGCAACAAGCATTTCTCGAGCTTTAGTAAGCCATACCTGATTTAATGCCATATGTTGCTCACAAAACAGTTTTTGAAGCACTGTAACAAGTACTTTCTTACAGACCCAGATTTAGATGAGCGTATTGGGTCTGGCTGAGCTGGAGTTCATTTCCCCACAGTAGCCCTCACAGTGCTGTGCTTTGCATTGGTAGCTGGAAGGGTGTTGATAACACACCGGTGTTTTGGCTACTGCTGAGCACAGCATCAGCACTGTAACATTTCTTCCTCAATCGAGGGCAACATCCTGGGAGAGGACCCAAGTAGACCAGCTGACCCAAACTGACCAAAGGGGTATTCCAGACCATATGAAGACAGCTCAGATAGAGAAGCTAAGGCAAGGAGCAGGAAGGCAGGCATTCACTGTCTCCAGTGGCTGCCTGCTGAGGAACCATTACATGTGCTGAAGCCCTGCTTCTCGGGAGGGCTGACCATCGCTGCTGATGGGAAGTAGAGAATAAACCCTGCTATCTTTCACTTTGTTTTTATGTGCACAAGCTTTTGCTTTGTTTCTGCTTTAATAAACTGCCTTATCCCAACCCACGAGTAGTTTTCCATCTTAAACTCTCCACTATCCAGCTGGGGAGTGATAGAGAGGCTGAGTGGGCACCCAGCATCCAGCCAAGGTCAACCTACCACAATGAGAAATATGTAAGGTGGCTCAGAGCATTAAATAAATAAATGAATCATGTTTACTGCTCTTATACATGACCATCTTGTCATATCACTTCTTTTGTTTCTTTTCCTTAACCTTCGATGCTCTGTGATGTTCTTCTGAGCTTCAGACATTCTCCTGCTTCTGAAGGTTGAACACGTGACCTTGGAAATAAAACCCAAGGAGAAAGAAACCCCACAATTGAGTGTAATTCTGCACATTTCTTTAAATTATATGTAAAATGGGAAGGAAAGCCAGCCACCTTTATATTTTGAAAAGCATCACACCTGACCCAAAGCATCAAGTAGGAATTATCTTTCCTCTGATTAAAGTCAAGGAACTTAAAGTCAAGAAAATAAAAATGAAAATTTCTTCTATGCAAGAGCCCTAAAGGCATTTTTGCTACTGTTTTGATTATTCTCTGATTATAAAAAAAAAAAACACAAAAAACTGCTATTGACCACTCTATATGTAAATGATAATTCACAGCCTCTTATCTCCTAAATTTTTTGCTACTCATCTGTACCAGTTCAAAAACATCAGACCTGGAAACAAGGCATGCAATACATAATTTGTGATACAGCAGACATAGGACATCTGACACAATTCCAGTCTGTTGTAGAGAGTTTTGCCTGCATTTATATTGCATTATTACCTGCTGTCAGGAGAATCTGGTTGAATATCTTATCCAGGCTCTAACGCATCTTCAGTTGCTCCCCAAAGAACAACCTTAACAACCCATTCCACAGCATCTGTCAACTACATAGACTGGAACAACCATGCTTTCAACACTCAGCCTTGCAATCACATCTGCTGGAAACAACTGTCTGAACTCAAAGCCATTGGTTGGTTTCTGAAGAGCACCTTAGGACTTTTCAAATCTGCTCAAGAGAGCTACGTGGATGTGCATGCACACACTGATGATGATGATGATGAACATCCATTGCCCTGGCCGTCACAAGGTTTTCTTCCCTCTGCCACTTGCCTTGCTGACAAACTAGTGAGAGATTTCCTAAACAGCCTCTCAGTATAACCTCTGCAGATTAAAAATACACAGGAACATGTAACAAACCAAGAGTTTACATACGCAGAAATCTTGAATGCAAAATTACATTCCTGTAATGCAATACAAAAATCTATTCCTCCCCTATCTAGGGAACACCTGTGTAAGTACATTGATTTACTGCAGTAAATTTTTTAGCTCCTCTTTGAACTTAAGTTGTACTACATGAAGGCTTCAGGAGTAGACACAGCGGATATTCCCACTTAGTTAAGTTAATAAGGAAATCAAAAAAGAAAGCTGCAGGACTGTGCCACATCATAGGATACTTTGCCCCACCAGGAAGCCCACTCAATGGCTGACACAAGCATAAGCAACCCAGGCTAATAAGGAGGCATCATTTTTTTAGCCAAGCTACTTTCATTTTCACTTCATTATCTTCAAAGTACATTAAACTCTGACATCCACTTCTGCACATGAACAAGCTTTAAATAAGCAGCTTCTCAAGTCTATCTTTACCTTTCCTACCACTTCTGTGCAACCCCTCCTCTTCCATATCAAATAATAAGAATTTCACAGGGATTTTTTTTTCAGATGGGCTCAATATCAGGCAGAACAGAGCAATGGGAAATACACATGTATTTTGGAATTTGGCAAAGTCTGTCAAATTCCAGTTTATGGGGGAACTAAACAGAAATTCATCTGAGTAAATTACAGAGGCTATCACTAGCAAAAGCAATAGAATTGGTGGGTCATTTATTTGGTTGGGGATTTTTTAATCTTTCAATATATTCCTGAAAGGGAACCATACCAGCTGGGAACATGCGACACAGAGTTGGTAAATATTGTAACAATTAGCTTTGCATATATTTGATTACTTGTGGTATCTATGTGCATGTGGGTACTGAGGAAGCAGCAAAGGATAAACGATAGCTCATTTGCTTCTTCTCATTTTCCTTCTTATTCTCCTCTCTCTCTCTGTTGAAGGCTGCTGAGCTACTGCCCCAGAGGCAATAGCAGTGTGGTTTGATGAATTCCGCAAACAAAGGGTGTGCAGGCAGTGATCTGCAAAAGCAACATCAGAGGTCCCTGGTCCCATCTTTCCCACAGGCTATGAATGCATCAGTCCTCTAACCTAGGTTGCTTTTACCAGTCTGGCAGTTTGTCTGCTACTTTGCTCCCAGCAGACATTAGAACAACAGGGGACCTCTTGAATATTCAGAGAATCACAAAAAAAGGTCTGGGAGCTTACTTAAGCCTGCCCCCCTGCCTCAGGAAAGACCGATTAGACACATACCTTTCACGACATTTTTGTCTCACCTGTTCTTATCAGCTTCCAATGGGGCTCTCACACCTTTCCTAGGCAACCTATTCAATCACTGAGCTGTATTTTTGGCTGTTTTTCTCACGTAAGACTAGAGAAATCTCTTGTGCTAGAATGTGGTCCTATTATTTCTTGCCATGCCCAGCACAGCCATAGAGAATAGACAGTTCTTTTACTGTGTTTTTCATATTCCAGTCTTCTCCTGACTAAGTTTACTCCTGAGAGCAAAATCTCTCAAGTCTTCCTTGCTGATTATACTCTGAATTCTCCACATTTTTATTTAGGCTCAGAGTCGCAAACAGGATATCACACTAAACAGAAGACATAGCAATGATAACTGTTAAGGTTTTCATGCCTTACATGCATCCCTCCTATCTCTGGTTTTGCTCATCAGTATGAATATCATGATTTGGCAGCAGTTGTGAAAACACACTTTTTTTCAAAAAGCCTGTGCTTGTCCCATGGGAAATCTCAAGGAAGCAAAAGCATGTTGGAGGATAGGCTACATGTTACACCCCCAAAGTTCAGAGACAGATGAATCGGAGCTTAAATTTACAAAAAATTTCTTAGTTTGCTAACAATTGCTGGCAGCAGTAAAATGGAATAGGCACCTTAAGTCACAAGAGAGGGAAATGCAGCAAAGGGAGACCATTTATCATTTCTGGTGCACAGATCATCAAGATTATTTACTAGGCCAAACAAAGAGTTCTCTGAATGTTTTGCTCATTCTGTACCTCCTGATCCACAGCACTGTGGGGTACCAGTAACAGAAACCATTTCATTTAAAACTAAGGTCTTACAGATATTAAAGAAATATGGCCAAATGGCTTATTTACAGAACTGTAACTACCTAGAGCTAGTTTGGGAATGTTTATCCAAACTCAAGAAGAGTCTTTACTAGGACTTAAAAGAGATTAATTTGTATGCCATATATTACACTCTACTTTAGAGCTCATGCTTACTCCCATATAAGCCTCAAACCACCTTTCCTATCCGTCCGGAAGAATTGGAAAACAAATACTTCTGTTTAGAAACACTGTGCTTCCACAGGTCCATTAAGCAAAACTGGAAAATATATGAATAATTTAATAAGGGACCCACAGGAAAAATTTACATTCTAAGTGCTTTTCTGTAACCTTGAATGTTGCACAGACAGAAGAGCTCACTGCTATTTCTCCAAATCTGACAGTGCAACTAGTTGGCCTGTCCAGCCTCCAGCATAATTATCTACTAGCAACCTCTTCACATACATCCTCGCAATATTTTCAAGCGTCTTTTACCTCCTTTTTTATTTCCTGTCCTTAACTGCTGTTCACTATTCAAGAGCTGATATGATTTACTCTGAAAGCAACTGCGTATTCATGCTACCTGTGGAAATATCTTTATATACTATGTACTACTATACATTACTATTTCCTCCAAAGATAAGGCATCTATTAAACAAGACATGAATAAATATGAATAAAGACTGCTGTACTTTGGGGTGTGTATGTGTGCACTATATAGAGATACATGCACGCATGGGCATATACATATGCAGATATGCAAACACAACCTATATGTCATAAAAATGTAAATGGGGAAAAGCTAGAAAAATGTATAAAGGAAAGAAGTATCAACTCTCTGAACCACAGAGCTGATACTGCTATTAACAGAATGAATATTGGGCCATAACTGACACTGGTAACCAAGGAGTTAACAGTCTCTGGTGACAGGCCACAAAAAAAATGTGTGTGAACTCTTGTCACACCAAATAGTCTATGACTCCTACATAAAATCGCAAGCAAAGGGCACCACATCAGTTTTAACAAAGCTTCCTGATTTCTCTCTGTTTTCAGTGAAATGACTGCAGAGCAAAATCCCTACAGGGTGGAGCTTGAGAGACTCAGCAGGAAGGCTGGCCTGGAAGCCATTGCTTCCTGCAGTCAACAAGCGTAGAGAACTCACACAGAAACAACTCAGTTGTTTCAGCAGCTGCTGCTCCTGAAAATGTTACAGACCTAGAATAAAGTACAGTTTAAAAGTGCTTTTGGGGGGAGAGGGGGGGTGAAATTAGGAAAGAGCCTTCTCAGACAATGAGAGGAACAAACTGCAGTGAGGGAAGCATTTTGTTCACCAGAAGAGGACAACATAAACCTTACTGGCTCTCCCAGTACAGTTCTGATCTTTGGATATAGGGTTTGAAAATGTATCTTCTTAGTTTATCTGTATGGCAACCGCATGCACTGGTCTTTATTTTGCCATGGGAGAAGACACGTTGACATGGTTTAAAACAACATTTACCTACACTGTAGGTACCTAAAAGCACCAAAATACACAGCCAGGCTGAGCTTTAATGGAGCTAAAGTGGATACAGATTTAAATTTTACATTAAGTTTTATGTTGAAACCTCTGTCATAAATTCCTCACTGCACGGAAAGTCTTTACATGAGAAACTTCTTAAGGGAAGAGGTTTTCAGTACCCATGCAAGAAAAAATTATACATAGAACACAGTTTATTTGAGATCCAAACAATAAAAAAGATTACAAACATCAAGAGGAGATTACACTTAATTTGAATTGTTGCATGATGGTCTAGCTTTCAAGATTTTGAGCCACTCAAAGGTTAATTTGATATCTTATTTGATCTGATTTTAAAAATGTAGTAAAACACTTAAAAATACTAAACTGGATGTGCAAGCATTCCTGCAGATTTGACGTAACAGAAAAAGGATTCACTGTGTGTGTGTTTCGTACCTCTAAATCAACATGCCCCTGAGTTTTTTAGACAAGTGAAATTGGGAAACAAAAAAATGGAAAAAAGAAACTATAAATAATAACACACAAAAATTTTACCTCTTGGGTTCACACCACCGTCCATTACCGAAATGATAGACATTGTTCTGATTTTAACACATTTGTATAAATGAAGAGAAATCATGACCAAAAACCAGTATCAATATTGTTATAACATGGGTCATGTTTCAGTGATCTTTTTAATTTAGTTTTAACAAATGTTTCTCAGTAACTGCTAGATGGTTGCTCTGAGGTCAATTGTAATGGAGTTTTTAAGGTCAATTCTCCTCCTTTAGAATTAATCCTAATTTTCACCCACTGAAAAATCTCGAGGAAGAAAGCAATTTCCAAACACTTAAGTATATTTATTAATCTCATTTCCACCCTGATTATGTAGATAACTGACTAGAATAAACCAATTCACTGCATATTCTAACAAGGGTCCTGTTGTTGGCAATCCACTTCAGCTGAAGGACCTACACTGGCAACTTGCCTGCAAACGGCAGCAAACTTCCATAAAAGCCAGAAGATTGCGGCGGTCACCTCTGTAGCACCACAAGGGTGTATGCTCGCAGCCTATGAAAGGTAGCAGCCTCGGTATGCAGAGCCTAGGATCCGAATCTGTGTGCAAACTGTGGTCCAGGCTTGCCTTGACAAACAGAGGTCAGTTCATTCCTCTGATTCATCAAACACAGTAAGTACTGCCAATGAGCCACAGAATCATAGAATTGTTTAGGTTGGAAAAGACCTTAAGGACCATTGAGTCCAACTATTAACTGGCAAGTTTACCACTAAACCTTGTCCGGCAGTACCACATCTACATGTCTTTTAACTACCTGCAGGGACGGTGACTCAACCACTTCCCTGGGCAACCTGTGCCAATGCTTGACAACCCTTACCATGAAGAAATTTTTCCTAATATCTTATCTAAACTTCCCTTGGCACAACTTGAGAGCGTGTCTGCTTGTCCTATCACTTGTTACTTGGGAGAGGAGACCAACTCCCACCTGGCTACAACCTCCTTTCAGGTAGTTGTAAAGAGCAATAACATCCCCCCAGCCCACCTTTTCTCCAGGCTAAACAACCCCAGCTCCCTCAGCTGCTCCTCACTAGACTTGTGCTCCAGGCCCTTCACCATTCTCTGTACCCGCTCCAGCACCTCAGTGTCTTTTATGTAGTGAGGGGCCCAAAACTGACCGCAGGATTCAAGATGAGGCCTCACCAGTGCCAAGTACAGGGGAATGATCACTTCCCTAGTCCTGCTGACCACACTATTTTTGGTGCAAGCCAGGATGCCATTGGCCTTCTTGGCTGCCTGGGCACACTGCTGGCTCACATTCAGTGCCAGCACCCCCAGGTCCTTTTCCACTGGGCAGCTTTCCAGGCACTCTGCCCCAAGCCTGTAGAGCTACATGGGGCTGTTGTGATCCAATCACTTGGCTTTGTTGATCCTCATAGAATTGGCCTAAGGCCTTCAGTCCAGCATGTCCAGATCCCTCAGCAGAACCTTCCTGCCCTCCAGCAGATCAATATTCATGCCCAGCTTGGTGTCTGCAAACTGACTGAGGGTGCCTTTGATCCCATTGTCCAGATCACGGATAAAAATATCAAAGAGGACTGGCTCCAGTACTGATCCCTGGGGAACATCACTGTTGACTGGCTGCCAGTTGGATGCAGCTCCATTCATCACCACTCACTGGTCCCAACCAGGCAACTAGTTTTTGACCTAGTGAATAGTACATACATCCAAGCCATGAGCAGCCAGTTTCTCCAGAAGAATGTTGTGGGAGACAGCATCAAAGGTTTTACTGAAGTCCAGGTAAACCACACCCTCAGCCTTTCCCTTATCTGCTAAGTGGGTCCCCTTGTCACAGAATGACATCGGGTCAGTCAAGCAGGATCTGCCTTTCACAAACACATGCTGGCTGGGCCTGATCTCCTGGTTGTCCTGCATGCGCCATGTGATGGCACTCAGGATGATCTTCTCCATGACCTTCCCCTGCACTGAGGTCAGACTGAGAGGCCTGTAGTTCTCTGGATCTTCCTTCTGGTTCTTCTTGTAGACTGGTGCCACATTTTCTCACCTCCTGTGAACTCAGACCTCCCTGGCTAGCCAGGACTGCTGATAAATGATGGAAAGTGGCTCAGTGAGCACATCCACCAACTCCCTCCAAACTCTTGGGTGGATCCCACACAGCCCATAGACTTGTGTGTGCCCAAGCAGTGTAACAGGTTTCCCTTGGATTTTGGGGACCATTTTCCCTTGGATTATGGGTACCTCATTCTGCTCCCTGTCTCTGTCTTCCAGCTCAGGGGGCTGGGTATTCAGAGAATAATTGTCCTTACTATTAATACCTTCATTACCTCAGCCTTGGAGATCCTTGTCCTTTTCCTCAGCCTTTGTCACTTTTTTTCCCACCATATAAAATAAAGGATGGAGATTCTCCTTAACCCTCCTCTTGTTGCTGATGTATTTACAGAAACATTTTTATTGTTTTTTACAGCAGTAGCCAGATTAAGTTCTAGGAGGGCTTTGACTCTTCTAATTTTCTCCTTGCATAACCTCATAACATCCTTGTATTACTCCTAAGTTGCCTGCTCCTTCTTCCAAAAGTTATAAACTATCATTTTTTTCCTGAGTTCCAGTCAAAAAAGATCATACATCTTGTATGCTGCAAGAAGTGGACCTTTCTATCTGGCTAGTTAGCTTTTAGATTTCAGAATCTTCACTGCATCACAAGCAGAGAGGAATTGAAGTGGTTTGATTTGTTCCTGTGAGAAAAGCAATAATTAGGCAGCTCAATTCAGAAAAAAAATTATCAAATTCTATTTCGATGGGATTTGCTGCTTGAGGTAATTATCTCTTCAAGAGCTGAACTGGTGTGCACTAATGCATTCAAAGGAATCTACCTGGGAACAGAGAAAGACAAGTCCACATTTCTTTACAAGATTGATTCAAGAATGCTTGAGGTCAGTGACATCTGAAAATAAAGAAAACAAAACTGCATAAATACCTTGCACATCTCAACAGCTCCTATCTTAGAACCTAAAAGCTTTTGCCTATGATGCACCAAGCATAGTACCTTCGTAAGTCAGCAGGGTAATCAGTTAAATAATTCATGTTAGAATAAGCAGTGCCCTCCCAGTCACTGGCAATGTTACACAACTGAAAGGAGGCAGGATGGACACTTCTTGAAAACACATTGTGATTCTGGGATTCAACCTCAAACAAATCAGGGAAATGGAAAGCCACTTCAAAACTAAATCTCACAGGAAGTGTTCTGGCAAAAATTATTTCTACTGTACGTCATGGCAATACATCCAGAGAAAAAGTAAATGGAACTCTACAACTTGTTTGTTCCTGTATGTGATAAGAGAGAAAAAAATATTGCACATTTAATACGCATTATCCTTTGAGAATGATCTTTTGGAAAAGCATTAATCAGATCTCTTTCCAGTCACGTCCAGACTATCTAGTGTTTTATGCACAATTAACACATTCTAAAAACCAGGTGGTTCAACAGGACTTGCAAAATTTTAAGTTTGCAGTACTTTATAGTGCAATGTTTCAAACTAATGTGTTAGAGTGTTGTAAACAAAAATACAGTGTTCATAAGATGCAGCATTATAAGGTAACTGAAACACTAAACAACAGACAGATTCAGAGATTCTGAAGATGGAAAGGGACTGCTAACGTCCTCTAGTCTTAATCATGCACAGTTACATGACAAAAATCAAGGTGTTTTAGGGTAGTAAACAACACCAGTTTGACAATGCGATTGTAAAGGCAATACACATCCCACTATAATTAAAGCACCAGGTATTTGCAGAACTTACTAAGCTACAATAAACTGAAAATAAAGTAAGAGATGGTGCATAAGTCATTAAGAAAACCACCTCTTTAAACTAATAGATTTCACTAAAGATCTTCAAAACAGGCGAAGCAGAAAACAAGGCAAAAGTTGACAAAAATAAGTAATACACCAACAATAAAGAGCGACAGCATCCAGTTCCAATACAATCACCATTGGTTTTGTGTGTGAAAGGATTCACATGCAAATGAAAAAATTTGAAGAAAGTTTGAAATTAATGGTAAACCCTTTTATGCCATAGTCAGAATAGTGTTTTGGAACAAAAGATGCAATAGGATGGAGAAATTAGTGGAGAACATAATTACAGGAGCAAAATCTACACTGGCCCCCTTATATTCAAAAACACTACATGCAGCCCACGTGCCGTTCTGATGATTTGCTGCCATCTAGAAACAGAGCTCCATCTATGCAATCACTACTTGGCTGGTCAAAGACTTTCATTTCCAAGCAAATCAATCCATCTCCTTTTATCAGCTCTAATGTCTTTTGTCAATAATGTTGAAGTGTCCCACATATTTAAAAAAAAGCTCAGCCAAATAAATCTAGGTGTGAAGTTAAATTCAACTAAAACAACATGCTAGTAACAATCCCCAAGCTTTTTACACTGTTCATAGCTGATATTCACTTCCTTAAGTATGTCTTGCAATCACTGTGTGTCTTCATTGCACCTCCTCTTGTTTCAGAGGATCTCAGGCATCCCTGCCCAGGCACACTGCCTGTCCTGTGTGCTAACTGATGAACTACTAACCAACTCAGATGTGCAATTTCAAAGAGAAACAGAATTTATTGCTTAGCCATCACACATAGGAAATGTGGAAAGGAGTATCTGTTTAGAAAGTAGCCCCAAAGCCCCCCGAAGTCACAAAAACAAGCAAATTATCCAATAGATTAACACACTCTTACTTTTTTCTTGGAAGAAAAGCTCTGATTGTACATTAGCAGTGGGTTTTTTTGTGCACAACAAAAGCAATAACATTGTAGTTTAAGGACTGTATTGTACTGGCAAACCAAAGATAATTTTCTCCCCTAGCTGTAGGAAGTCCTTCTTTGTAACATGGGTGTTATTAATGGAACTGAGTTGGGTTTGGTCTCTGCTGCCAAAGCAGAATAATTCCAACACAAGTATTTCTCCTTTGTGGTGTTTTGTGGAGGTTAGAGACAGCCTTATAATGTTTATTAAGCAATGAAGAATGACATTGTTCTGACATAGCACTGAGACATAAATCAGCCCAATTTTAGATGTAGAAGCCAGGCTGTTCCAAAACAGGAATTATCTCTGTTCTTGGTCATATCTGGGAAAGTCTTACAAGTACAGTACTTCACTCTGTTAAGCCTTTTCTTGACCCATTCTTCCTGTAAGGAAATGCTAAGTTCCCCTAGAAGAAAAAAATAACTGCATTCAGCTTCTACTGCAGCAGAAAGCTCCATGTAACCCAGGCAGCTAGAAGACATGTAAGCGTGAGCTCTTTCCAAACCCTACCTTACAGTCAAAGATAAAAAGGCATCTAAAGAAGGAAAGTAATTTCATCCTCAAACTGATTTCTAAAGCAAGTTGGAAGAACCCATCTCTGGAGGTGCCAGTTTCTCTCCAGCAGTAAATACAGGCTATGGTGGCTAGTCACTTAGATGCAGACATGTAGTTTTCAGTTATCTAACATCAGAAGATATAAATACCACCATAAATGTCTGAAAGAAAACCATAAAACTTCTGAGAACAACCACTGATTCGTGTTACTTTGAAAAGAAGATCAGACAGTGGTGCCACCACCCAGAAACAAAGAGCCTGAACAGAAGGATTCCTCCTGCAAGTGCTGCTACTTCACAGTATCTCAAAAGATTTCCATCATTTTTTCTTTCCAACTCTGCTTCAAGGTTTACTCTATGAGGACAGCAGCCAGTTGCTCAAAGCAAATTCCATTTATTTTATCACGATGAAAATCAGCTTTGTAAGGCTTTTTCTTTCAAAATGTTTTTACATAAAGTGCTTCAGAGTCCCAGTGAAGGAAGAAAAATAAGAATGCTCAGCTGAAAACATTCAAGCAATAACTGGTGTTTTAAAATAGAAACTTCAACAGTTAGGAGAATCGCTCTTTAACCTTATCACTAGAATATTTTTTTACTATTCATTAGAGCACAAGTCCAAGCATGCTTCAGTCTCAAAGGGAAGACTTGTAAGAAAAAAAAAATCCTTAACTTGTACTTTGCTCTAAAGATTATTTATCTTTATATATCCTTTAATGAGTTTGAAAATATTTCAAAACCAGCAACAGATGTAAGGAATGTGCTACATCAGTATTGTATATAATTCTTTTGAAATGTTTATTGTCCTACTGGTCCTCCACAGCATATTTACTAGGTACACAAAGTACATGTCACTTGATCTGCTTAATTGCACACTGTCCTTCCTCTGCCAACTCCAACACAACTGAGACTAAAAGCAAATCCAAAACCAAACAAGTTCAATTTCAGAGAAACAAAGCAGGGCATCTGATGCTAATAGAGAATCTTGAGATCAAACAATTTCTAATTTTATCACAATGTTTTAATGGGACTAAGCAGGCCCTGACAACATCTACCGCGTCTTCTCTACTTAGAAAATTTTGTCTTCTATATTTATCATTCCTGTTCTTCACTGAAAAAAATGAAGTAACAAGGCAGATTTAATAGCACTGCTAGTTCTCATGACCACACTCTCTACTAGCTTCAGTGCTCTAGCAATTACATGAGAATCACCTCTCATTTCATGGCTACAGAGGCCTGGAAAATATGGTTTTAAAGCTTGCATAGATTTGTGAATATAAAATTTTTTCATAATCGTAGATAAACTGGTTAGATATTTTGATAGGCTTGCAGCAAAAAATAAACTGAGTTGTCTAAAGTCTTCCCACAAATCTGTGTGAAGTCCCAAGGGCATCTAGCCAGTGCTCTGTCTAGTGGCTCTCCTAATTTGCTCTGAAAGGAAAGCCACTCCAAGATTGGGATCACACTCAATCTGAATAGTAGCAAGAACCTGAAACCTCAGTAAAAGGATCAACAGAAAGAGAAGACTCTACATTGGATGTGTTTTTGGAAGAACACCTTGAAAAAATTATAATAGTTCTGGATCTTCCCCACACACACACCCCTTACCTACAGGCCATGTTAAAAATTTGTAACAATGCCTTTCACGGTTCTATAGCACACACTGAAGTAGTTTTACAGCATAATTAAGTGCACACATCACACCTTTCCTCACAGACACCTAGATCAATTTGTAATTCCCACTTAAAAGAACAGGCAGCAGAACTCTGCTCCTATTATGTCTTTATCAATGCAAGACAAAAAATAAAAATAAAAATTGAAAAAAACTAAAGCAAATTAGGCATAATGTTGTTAAACTGTCACTCTACTAGTAAATGCTCCTACTTACAGAAACCAGTGAGAAAGAACTGACAGACTGGTTTTCTTCAAAAGTTCCCCTCTCATACCCATTTTCCTTCTCTGCTGGCTGCAATAACTTAAAAAAAAAACTTAGAAAAAAATCCAACCAATAGACAAACAATATTCAACAACTGAATATTAACTGTGCACCATAAAAAAATACCCCGTGATGCTCTCCTCTGGCAACAAAAAAGATTATGTTTCCTCATGCCTATTTGATCTCAGAAACTGTATTTTTTTAGTAAAGTGAAAGGACAGGTCATACTATACACCCGTGAGAGATGGCAGGCTACATGCTATTAAGTAGGGGTGAAAGCTTTGCAATGCCAAGCATTAATGCTGCAACTTTATGTAGACTGCATAAAAATCACAAAGTCTTTTCTGCCATCACAAAAGAGCTCTTCATGTACAAGAGAGCAGGAATCAACCCCTCCCTTCAAGCAGGGATTATTGCTACTTGTTGATACTGATAGCAGAAGAGATGGCTTCATTAGGTCCTGGCCTTTCAATGTATTTGCATAATTAAAAACTTAGGGTAGACTCTTTCAAATATTCAAGTCCTGTAGAACATATTTAGAGACTGTGTTTTTTGAAAACTGATTTGTCAGATTCTGCAGAACTCTGTGGTGCAGTGAACTTCCTGGAATACTTAACTACTCCAGAAGCTCTAGAGCTTAAACCTGCTACATGCATGTTTTAAAGTTCAAAATGGCTATTTTTTGTAACAATTTTGACAATAATTGCACTGTCAAAACAGCTACTGAAACCAGCCAACGTAATCCCCAATATACATCAATATTATCCTTTCATAAACTCAGAAAAAACTAAGGGCTTAAGGACTCGGAAACAAAAGTAAATCTTCTATAATCAATATATTAAATGGCCTCTGAAGTGATCAGTGGAATAAGGCAAACAAAAGCTATTAACCAAAACACTGTTTCTGAAAAAACAACTGACGGAAATGGAGACAGTGCTCTCAGCACATAAAAATTCTTGCAACACAAGTACTGGTGTCAAATAATGTTAATGAGGGTAGAGACCCTCCATGCTACTGAAGAGAACCAGAAAGAATTTCCAGGAACTGTGCATCCTATTTGACTGTAGGTGTCAGAGGTATTGAGCTAACAAAAAAAGTCACTCACAACATGACTTCTCCTAAAACATCAACAATATTTTGACTTTGAAATCAATCCACATAAAGTGGATTACATACCCTGATTGAACCTACGTAAACTCTAAACAGCCAAACTGTTCCGAGACCACAGCAGCCCCAGTAAAAGCAGCCCTGTCCTACCCCAGATACACATGCCCCCGACAGACTAATGTCAGGACTTCAGTTTTCAGGACCTGTATTGAGAAACTAATCTGACTGAAAATTAGAATTTTAATTTTTTTGTTTGTTTGGGGTTTTTTTCAGTAGGGCTAATTTTTCAGCAACATCTACAAGAGAAACAACTCTCTTTAGCAGGCACTATTGCTGCCAGCTAAGTTTCACTGACAGCCAGACAGAAAACTTCACTGGGATCCGGAGGAACCACATTTGTTGCCCATACCTGTTGTAACTTCCTGACTGCTAAGGAGGAGGGTGGGAATATGCACATACCTTTGGCTGAGATGAATTTTATTCTGGAAATTGCCTTTTATTTCCATTTGCTATAAAAAGATGAGAGCAAGCAGCTCAAACGTACATGTTTAACTTTGAAAACCTGTTTTCCCTAGTTTGGCAAATGATCAGGGGTGGTATGTCTCTTTTCTCACCGCATTCTGCTTTGTTCTGCTTCCCAGTTACCTTTCAAATACTTTCAGGTTGGATCTATCTGTCCTCATCTTTTTTAGGTGTCTTCACTGAGCAGAAGTTAAACATCTGACCAATGAAAGATATGCACGTTTAAGCTGTTCACCCTCAAACTTCTTTTACAGCAAATGGAAAGTCTTCTCTAAGAGGAAAAAAACTCAAAATGTATTCAAGCAACAACATGTTTCTTAAAACAAAAGTTGTCATAATGCAAAAATGTCCAAGAAACAAAGAAAGATCAAAGTGCCTGTTACTACTTGGCTCTGAAATATAGGAATCAAAAGTCCCATTTGGACAGGCTGGGAAGGAAAGACTACAGATGCAAATTGTGATGTAGGCATTTGGTGGTGTTTTTCCTAAGGGATGGTCGTAAAAGATAAAATGTTTAACAAATTGAGGGACACATTAATGCTAGAATAGTAAATATTTGCAGCAGAAATACTCCCTCTAGCTATGGAAAGTAAAATAAAACTCAATTTGACTTGATAGCCAGATTACAAGTGAGCAAGGTCAGGTAAAAAGAAGCTGGATTGAACAGAATGGTGGATTTACACAGCTTGAACACTGGTCAGGCAGTTAAAACAACTGGAAATTATCAGTGAAATTTTCAAAAGCACCTTTGAGTGAGACACAGGTTCTTCAGTCATTTGCATGCTTTCATGGCCTGAACATAATGCAGCAAGTTTAGCCAGAGAGACGAGTAGCATAAGCCAAAGATTTTGCCACATAGGTTATAATAAAGTCAATACACAAGCTAGCCTTCTGTTTCTTTAGAGTAGGCAGGTTTTTATGACATGTGCTTTAGAAACAGCTGCAGTACCTGAATTAACCTAGTACTAGAGAGTTTTCAATCGATGTATCCTCTTTGAGACTTTCAAAGTGAACTGCAGGGACTTTTTTAATGTGTTCTTCTCACGTGCCAAAGGAAAACTCCAGAGAACTGAAATGGAGTAAAAGTGAGGCTGCACAAGACAGGGAAATAAATCAGAGAATCTCCTCCTTAAATCTGGAAAATCTCTATAAAACCAAATTGTTGATATAGTAATATAGTAATTGTTAATCTGGAGTGTTGCATTGTTTAGCAAAGACACAAATACGCCATAGGACAAAGGGACTCCTGAGGGCCAGAAGAACACTGCAGCAATGCTAGTGCTGAAGCAGCAAGGCCTGCCTTTGGGGGCTGAGAGGCATAGTAACATCTCTGATCAAATTTACCTCTACTGGCCATAATTAGATTCTCAATCAGAGTGCTGGCTGAGGACAGAAGATGCTGACAAGGAGAAAAATATTTTGGAACCTTAGACAGAACAGCTATACACTCCAACAGACTGAGGGTTGGATCTGAAAATGGGCTTGGATGTGCATAGACTAGAGGCTTCAATCTCCAGGTTCCAGGGCCTGGCTCCCAAAGGGGGAATGGGAGCAAGATATAGCCTGACAATGGTCTTACAGCAATCTAAAATCACAATGCTGCAAAATGGGCTGTCCCTCTACCACCCTTCCAGATCTTCTCTTCTACACATCCTACCCTGTCTCACAAAAAGATTACTAAACCTGTGACTACAGACACATAAAAATACTTTCCCATCACAATCTCTTGTTTGATTTCCAAACAAAACAGAGACACAATGCTACTCCCCACACATCATTACCATTAATCACACTGACAGAAGAGAGGAAGAAAAAACATAACAGGACAGAAAGTCAAGGAGCACAAAAGCTAACTGCTCTCTAAGCTCTCATCCCAACACAGGGAGCATCATCACCAGCCAGGGCCATAATCCGGAGCACAGCAGGCAGAGCCAAGTGTGGAACAGGCTTCATTGCCAGACCTAGACATGGTGAGGGAGCAAACCAGGTGCAAGGTCTCTCCAGGGATACATCCGAAGGCAAAAGTCGAAGCAGAGACAGATCTGCAGCCCTACAACTGAGATGAAGGCAAGAGCAGAAGCCCAGGCCTGAGCTTAAATGGAGTTTCAGAATACCCACTTTTACACTGGCTGAGGAATAAAAGTGCCTTGTCAAACACTTGGGGATTTGAGAGACCAAAACTTTGAGATGTGAAAGGAAGGAATGATGGGATAGCCTCACAAAATATGGCAGTTTGCCAGACTTAGCCTGGGTGCTCTGCAAGCCTACTGGTGAGACAGGCACTGCTTATGAACACACAGAGGTCAATTAAACCATGCATCAACAGAAGAGGGTTGTCTAGCTGCAAAACTAACACAGGGCCCTGCTCTGACCATGGAGGGATTGAAGGATAGCAGAGCCCTGGAGTGCCCAACTCCCAGGAGAGCATCTCCTTCAGGAGGCAGGATCTCCCAGGGGTGACCCTGGCAGGTCTGCAGCAGAGAGGCTAAAGAACAACACGGAGATCCTTTTGGAGAATGCCAAATCCCAGGCCCCTGAGGGGCTGCCCCCTTCATCCCATGTCTCTTCCTCCTCCTCTTCCTTCCCACACGTGGGCCATGACAGCAACATGCAGAACCTTGGGACAGCCAAGGCGTCACCCCTCCAGAGGCACAGGCTGCCACCGCTCCCTTGCCCACAGAGCTCCGTAGGATGCCAAGAGCCACTAGACTATTGCGTCCAGCAAGACAAAGGCTCCAAAGGGGCTGGACAGGAGTGGCCAGGCCCGCACCAAGCACAGGATTCCACAAAGAAAAGCCACCCTGCTGTGGCATCAGGATAGACCTTCCGGACAAGGAGCTCCAGCAGCAGAAGGGCCAACATGGTCTTGGCAGTTCAGGCACAGGGAGGTGAATGCCAAGGATAGAACAGGATTGTGTGGGACAGGATGGGTTACACAGGAAAGCACCCTCATATTGAGGAAGAACTCCTCAAGAAACTTCCCCTCTCTCCTTTCTCATATGCCAGGGCAACACATTTCTCCACCTTGGGCAGGCAAAGCTGACAAGCCTGGAGGTGCTTGAGGCCATCCCAAGCCTGACTATGCAGAAAGTACTGGTGAGGCTTGGAGCCCATGTCCCCAGTGAACCAGGGACCTTGGCCAAGGAAGAGGACTGGAAATTCAATAGTCACAAAGAGCTGTCCCGTGGGATGTGGGAAGAGTACCTCAAAAGTCTAGTGTCCTTGGAGATTTGGGAAGATTACAGCAAAAGCCAAGTGTCCCAAGGTGTGTCAGAAGACCACGGTGGCCAAGAGGGCACAGCCGCAGCAGGAGAGGCTGTCAGCAACCTGCAAAGTGCATCTCCTGCCCTGGGTGGTGCTACCGACATCGGGGATGACCCACCCACACCCCAGAGTCGAGCACTGCCCCAGACAGGGCAGGTCTGGCCCAGCCATCCCAGAAAGCAATACCCAGGCCAGGCCAGCAGCACCACACACACCAGCCCTGGCCACGCACCTTCCACTCTTCCCTGGGAAGAGCCCTCAGCACCAGGGGTGCAGGCAGGAGCTTGCCTGATGCCCACCCAGCCCTTGGAGACTGATCTCCTTCTCCCACAGGCATTCATGCCCTGTCCCAATGCAAGAATGCGCCCTGTCCAGGCGGGTGCCTGGGTCTCTGCACAGGGTGTTCCTTGGCACCTGTGGCCCACGGGAGCAGAAGCAGCAGTGCCCGGCTGCCAGCACCGGGCAGGAGCCTGGAGATGACCACTGGACCTGAGCAGTGTCCCTCTGAGAGAGCAGCACAGGAGCCATGAATGCAGGACAGCGCCCCAGGCACCTAGCTGTCCTGAGGGCATCCCGCTGCCAGACTAGTTTTGGCCACGGTTTATTGAGACCAGCTTATGATCTCCCTTCAGACAATTTCATTAATCCTGGACTTTGCTCCTCTGTTTAGAAAGATTTTTTCCACTGTTGCATGCCATTCACACTCTAAGAAAACCTCCCAAAACTGTGCAAAACAAGATTAGATCTGGTTCATAATTTTAACCACAAATATTTTGTCAATATTTGATACTTCTTCTTCAGTAAAACAGTCATTTAGAGCAATTAACTGAGTTTTCTGAATAGAGAGAATGGATTCAAATGCATAAAGCTTGCAGGTACCTAAACTGAGATAAAGTACAGTTTTAAATTTCAGAGGATCTTTTTACTATCTCTAAGCAGGTGACAGCTACTGCCAAGTATAAAAACTACCTTCCGTGACTCCAACCTTCAGTCTTTAACTTTCCTAAGCTTTGAAATGAAGTTCATCTTAATACCCAATTATTAAAGAAAATGAGAAATGTTCTTGGCAGTTACACTGAATCATATTTTAAATAATGTACTCATTTTTCCCCTTAGAGCAGAGTCAGGTATCCAGATCTTGAAACAATCTAAGGGTATGTCCATTTTTTTAAAAACTAATAAATAAAATATGATAAATAGATTATTAATTGGTTTCACACAGAAATGTATCTAGTTTGGTAATACAGAATTCTCACTTCTAGTTAATGGTAGTTGAAAAATGGCATTCTGCTTATCAAGAATCCATGATAGTGATATTTTCTAAATAACATATCTGGATGAAAGCCAAAGGAGGCAGATATTCTATCTAATAAAACCTCAAAGAAATATTTGGTTCAAAGACATTAGAATATTTCATTTCCTCATAGTCAAATCTTTTGTTTTGTGAACACTGAAACGAAGAATATATGAAGTGATAAATTTAAAATACAATTAAATTAATACTAAGGACTATATCTAGGTGGCCTGATAAAATAATTTTAGACTTCTTTCTGTAAAATATTATAACAAAATAAACAGATTTTAGTAAGACAGATGTCCCCTCAGACATCTCTCCAGTGAAAATTATGAGAGTTCAAGTCTCCTCTTCTCCCAGTCCATTTGCTTATTCAAAACTTTGAGCAAATCAAAATGGGGAAAACTGATTTATCATTTTATTTATATATATATATACACTGTTGCAGTTTACACACCTGAAGGATGTGATGCCGTCCAGAGGGACCTGGACAAGTTCAAGAAGTGGGCCCTTGGGAATTTCATGAGGTTTGATCAGACCAAGTGCAAGGTACTGCACCTGGGTCAGGGTAAACCCCAATACCAATACAGGCTGGGAGATGAACAGATTGAGAGCAGCCCTGATGAGAAGGATTTGGACGTGTTGATGGATGAGAGGCTGGACATGAGCTGGCAATGTGCACTCACAGCCCAGAAAGACCCTTGTGTCCTGGGTTAAAGACAATTGTGGCCAGCAGGGCAAGGAGGGGATTCTGTCCCTCTACTTTGCACTGGAGAGACCCCACTTGGAGTGCTGCATCCAGCTCTGGGATCCTCATCAGAAGAAGGACATGAACCTGTTGGAGCAAGTCCAGAGGAGGGCCACCAGGATGATTAGAGGGATGGAGTACCTCTCCTATGAGGAAAGGCTGAGAGAACTGGGCTTGTTTAGCCTGGGAAGAAGGCTTCAGGACGACCCCATTGCAGCCTTCCAGTACCTGAAGGGAGCCCACAAGAAAGATGAAGAGGGACTTTTTACAAGCGCATGTAGTGACAGGACAAGAGGGAATGCTTCAAACTGAAAGAGAGTAGTTTTATATTAGATATTAGGAAAAAATTCTTCACTGAGGGTGGTGGAACAAGTTGCCCAGAGAAGCTGTGGATGTCCCATCCCTGGAAGCATTTAAGGCCAGGTTGGGTGGAGCTCTGAGCAACCTGGTTTAGTGGAAGGTGTCCCGGTCCACTGCATGGAGGTTGGAACTGAATGAACTTTAAGGTCCCTTCCAACCCAAACTGTTCTATGGTTCTATGATCTGCAATAACATTTCCACCCTTTCTGTTTAATTTTTCTATTTTCTGTTTAATTTTTCTATTTCAAAAATAGAAATATTTTGAAATTTTTCTATTTCAAAAAATTACTTCTTTTCCAGAAATAACTCAAGCTTGGCTGGCTTGGTTTTGTAATATCTATAAATATTTATATAGTTCTATTTTTCTCCTTGTCTTTTTCTGCTTTTGTTTATGTTGTTGTTGTTTTAAAAAACTCTTATATTTATTAAAGGATATACTCTTGTCTTTATGTCTACTATATATTCAGCCAATTCTTGAAAAGAAAAGTAGCAGCCCCAAAAGAAAACGGGAGACAAAATGTAATCTGATGGCTGATCTGTATACACACACTCCCACACAGAAACACACTAATCATGATCAATAAAACACCATCTGTCAAAAACACATAATTTAACTCCTAAGGAAAGTCTACTTACTGAATAAAAAAGGAAAAAAAGTTTTCTTAGTGGGCTTCAGTGAAGAGAGATTCATTTAAAAATCAAGTGCTGGTTTGTGAATTAAGGGAGCTGTCATAGTCTGGAGAGGTGTGTTATATTTTATATTATATATATTTTATATTTTATATTATTTTATATTAAAACTTTGCAACAGTACAACTTTTTATGTCATTTTTCCTTCTGCCAGGCCTTTTTCTCTCATTCCCTCCTTCCCTACCTCCCTCTCAAGCATTTTGATGCTTTTCTTTATTGATTCTGTTCTCACATTGTTGTTCTGCAGACCTTCCATGTACCAGCGGTGGTGAGGTTATTTGCTTCTACTGCTAATTAATACTACATGAAAAATACCCACAAAATCACCCTGTCTCTGAACCTCACAAGCAGACATTTTTTACACAAATAGAGTCAAAACCAGAGTGGGAGATCTCACAAATCAAGTTCAAATCCACCCATGTAACTTTCAATATATTTACTTTTGTAGTGAGGTCAGAAACTCTAAGGAGGGCCCTTCTGAAACATGTGTGCCAGCAAAATGGACATAGATTCAGTTTTTTCCCCTGTTAAATGTTAAAAAACTTGCTTGGTGGACTACATGGTAGTGTTTACCTGATGTGCTCCAAATACAGTTCTATTCTATAAAATAAATAAATCAAGATGGGCTTTCAAGCAGACAGATGACACTAATCATGAACATGGGGGTTTAAAACTGGAAAGCAGCACCCAGGTCTCTCTGGCAGCATCACACACACAAGCACTGGCCATTTTTCCTGAAGGATTGCAGCCCACTGGAAACACCAGTGTTGGAGCCAGGGAACAGTGTGAGGAGGGAGGACCGGAGACAAAGTGTTCTGCATTGAACACAACCCCCTATCCCTCTTCCCTCCTGTACTGCTCAGGGTGGAGGGGAGAAGAGTCAGAAATGAATGATTGACATTGAGCCGGTGAAAAAAAGAGAGGTGTTGTTTTATGGTTTGGGTTCTGCTTTCCACTACTCAAATCTGTTTCAATTGGAATTATTTAGAGGAATTTTCCCCCAGGCTGAGTCTGTTTGACTGTAACTGGTAGGGAGTCTCCCTGTCTTTGTCTCGACCTATTAGTTTTCTCATCCTATTTCTTGCTCCAACCTGAAGAGGATAGGGCAGTGAGAGAGCAGATTGGTGGGCATTTGGCTGCCAGCCAATGCTAGCTCACCACAACATCAAAACTCAATTGACTTCTCATCTCCAAATGCTTTCCAAATTTGCCTACCCTCTTCCCAAAATACTACAGTTTGTGCAAAGAGCTAAAAAGAGCTAGTTTACACAAAATGATGAACAAAACCATTACTCCCTTCAGAAATGAAAAATTAAATAAAATAAAATGCAATTAATTTAAATAATTTCTTTATAAAATGTATTAATTAGAATAAAATGAGGCAACATAATTAAGAGTTGTGAGTGAGGATTTATCTGCTGAATCTAAAGTCCTAAATCTTCTCCTGCAAATGTGGAAATATAGCAACATGTTAAGAAAAAAAAAAGAAAAGAACACTGAGCAAGGATCACTATCTCCTTTGGAGAAATGAGACAAAGGTGTCACAGTGGGCTACCTTTAATCGTTTCCCTCTTGAAACAGCAAGCCAGCAAATAGGAGATCTGAGGTCAATGCTTAATTGAGCCTAAGGGATTCAAATTTATATTTCCTGCCTCCTCAAGACACACCTTACACACTTGTTGAATATGGCTAAACGGGGGAAACTTGCCAGGTGGGCCACAGTGCAGAGAATGCAATAAGCGACCCATTAAGTCTTGCTGATGATCATGAGTTCTGCTTCCTCCTTCTGTAAAGTCACTGAAGCAAACAACAGCATAATCCAAAGCACAGAGAATGTCCTAATCACTACAGTAAAGCTCCCCTTTTTCTTGCTCTCTTTTGATCAAAGACTCTTACATATTCAGTTGTATACTAGCCCTGTTTATGGGAAAGCAGCCTGAATCAGGCTGGGAAAACAGCTTCCACTCAGCACTACCTTTACTCTGGTAGGTGAGTAACAAAAGTTAAAACTTGTTCAGGCTGAGAAAGGAATTTATCCTGGTCACACACTCTCCCAGTTTGTATTCAAGCCAATTAAGCTGTAATACAAAAGATATGTAGCTGGTGTGTCACAGCTCTCTTCAAGCTTTGGAATGTATCTGTTTCTTGTGAAAGATTCTCTGTAAGTAGGCACTAACTGAAATCTACTTGATCTGACTAAACTGAAAACTGGAAGAATGACTGTCTATTTTCTGAACCTTTATCAGAGTTAGGGGACCTTGATGCTAAAAGCCAGCTTGGGGAGAGCAAAGTTAAAAAACAACTCTAGGCCTGTGAAACTGCCCCATCGATGGGGAGCTACCTGTAGGGAAAGATGTTTAAACTCCTAGCTCTGAAGGGCTGTACTTCTGAATAGGAATTGACCCTTATGATCTGTGCTTCTACAGCACTGAACGTTTCAAGCTGTAAAAATACAGCTTCACCTCCTTGACTGGTTTATCAACTGACTTACTTGCATTTTTATCCAAGCATAGGGATTTTTTATCAGTTTTCTTTTCTATCATGTACTAACCTTTCTTCCAGGCAATTTGACTTCCAAAGTTCTTTAAAAAATGCATAGTTTTCATTTTGAAATTAAACAACACCATGAGAGCATTCATGATAAGCAGTATGCGCACCTGCACACAAAAAATCCCAGGGTTAAAGGAACCACACTTTTATGCATAGGAAAGAGCAAACAACAAGAATTTGGAGAGTCCAGATAACGAACCAGATCCTTCAGTGGCAGGCCTGTCCCTAGCCTTTCCCTCAACATCCTCAAGTTGCTGCTAAGGTCATCATTAGCAGTTTATTAAAAGACTCCTCTACTAATTACATCCCATTGACAAGGATTGAAAGAGTCAAAATTATGGGCAGGCCTGTCTCTTGACACCAAAGAAGCCCAAACTTCTTAAATATTCTACTACATATCCCAGCAGAAGCAATCACAGCTCTGACTCTGAGCAAGAAGACCCTTGTCTGCAGGATGTTCTTAATGATGCAGCAGGCTCAAGGTCTTCACAGTAACACCAGTCTCCTCATGCCACCCTCCACTTCAATCAAAATCCTTTCACTTCAGCTTATCAACCACAAAATCACCTTTATTTCCAAAGACTCAGGCTTTTAAGCATGCAGAATTGCCAGGGACTTTTAAATGATTGTCCCAGAATTGCAGAAGAGGTGTATTCCTTTGGTATTACAGCAGGTTTTGCCTTCCACTGCTGCATTATCTGCCCGTATCCACACAGCACACCAGGATGACGACCAGGATGTGCATCCTTCCCTCTCACTTCCTGGTATCCCTTGGGGAAACTCAGTGGTATGAGCAAAGAATGTGCCACATGTACAGCAAGATCTCTCCTCTGATTCTACACAGGATGTCTGGGGATCTGTGTTCAACCATATGCATACGTCAGAAGATAGTCGTGGACAGTCCATCTAACGTGCCTACTGACTTCCAAAGCAACTTTATCCCACCACTTCAGCCTGTGGCAGAATGGAGAGCTCTCCACTTAGGCTAGTAAGAAAAGCCCATGTTTCTACGAACTTTACCTTCTAAATCACATAAAGTACTAACAAAAATGTCCCAAATATTTAGATCTACTAGAATCCTAAAGGGCACCTGGCACTCTTCCACTGCTCCACAGGCTGCTCCTTCGCCTATGTTCATTTGGAAATCCCACTTATTCTTGTCCATACTCACCATCAAATCTCAAAGCTCAGTTCCCCGTATTTTTTTCCACCTGTATTTTGAAGGAAAGTCACAACCAAGTTAAAGTTTGCTGAGACTCTGTTTTCTATGTATTTGCCATGATTTTACTTGTAATGGCTGTTGTTCTTCGCATAAGAATTTAGTTCAAACTACCCAGTAGGTCCACATGTGTCCACGATCTGGCAAACTAAGGCCAACTTGCTTGTGAACTAAATTGCCAATTAATGATCAGAACCGGGATGAATGATGATGTTTCTAGTTTTTTCTCACTTTAGTTCAGGTAATCTCTTCATACAATTTCAGTCTACCAAATATCGATTCAGAAAGTTGTGTATGGATATCAAAGGTAGCAAAAATACCTGGAGAACCTGGGTACTGTGAAACACCAAGAAAAACATGGCACAAGCACCACAGTGCCTGTACACAAAGCCAGCTCAGGTTCATCACTTTGCCGGTCCAAGATGGGCACTGACCCTCTTTGGCCTGGACTATCTCCATAAGCCTTAGTGTTGTCTCTGGCCCAGGCTACTTAGCTTCTCTACATTCTAGCAAGGCCCATCAGTCTATGCATGGCACTGGATGAGGCCCTTAGTTAAGAGGCAAAAAAGGCAGCCCAGCACAAAGAAGGGAGAATTCTCTTTTATGCTACTAGGCAAGTAATTATGATAACTGAACAGTTAATCTGGACAGGAGCTCACTAAAATTTTGGGTGGCTTCTGATGGCTGAAGAGAAATATCTTGGCTTTTTGCTTTTTTTTTCCCCTGGGCTTCCTCTTTTTAATAAATAATTCACTTCTTGGACAGTGTTCAGCAGAAATTAATCTTTAATTAGAATTTAACAAAATACATTCCTTATGCTGGCTGGCTGGACTTGCCTCAACAATTTCATTATTCTTCCTTGATGGAGTAAACAGCACAGCCACAATTTTCAGGAGCAATTTAATATTTTTGCTTTTACTGCTTAAGACACCTTCATATTCATTTCCTAGCTTGGAATCAATGCCTGCACCACGTAGACAATGCAACTTTCCTGTAATAAGGTTAGTTGCACCTGTGATGAATTACTTTTGGGTCTTAATGATCCTCAGCATGGTGTTCCTTTTCCTCTTGGTTCATTGCTTGAATTATATAAATTATTTTTTTCCCTTTCAACTGATGTCAAATATCACTGGTTTGGATCTTAATTAAAGCACTTTAATTGTTAGGCTGATTTTGTTTCTTGCTAAGGTGGGACAAGACACTGTTGGCCTATATTTTTTCTCTTTCTTTTTCTTTTTTTTTTTTTTTTCCTATATTATGCCTTTTAAGAAAGAACTTTCTCATTGTATTTATTTAACTAGGTTTTTTTTCTACTGGGAGTGGGTTTCTCTTTTTTATCACATGCTCTTTTCATTCATTCCAAATATGACTGAATATGGTTGAATAACGTCTCGAATCTATAATCTGCATGTCTCAATCCTCTGTTGAAATCACTTCAAAAAGGATTCCAACTAGAATACTCAATTAGAATAACATGACTGAAAAATAAAAATGAAAGTTTAATGATGTAGTTATAGCCCATAGCTACCTCAGCTATGTTATCTTCAGTTCTGCTTTCATGAGTCCAACTGTACTCAAACATTTGGGCCACAAGCTGTTCTTGCTGTCATATCTTCATTAGTTTAAAAAAACAAACAAAACCCAAACCAAACCAAGCAACCAAACAAAAAGAAATAGGGGGAGAGAAAATCAAAAGCAAGACGTCTGATCATTATCTAGAAGAATCTGTCCTATAGAAGCAAGACATCTAGACATAAGAAATGACAGTGACATGGGGAAGGGGACTTCACATTGATTAGTGTTTATGAGATGAATGAGAGTTAATTCCTCACTTTTCACCCTAGTGGCTCTTTTAAATCAGCACAAATGAATTGCTCAATAGTCCCTGTCCTAGCACATGAGCCACTGCATGGATTCTAGCTGTGCTTAAGAATACAGGGGACTGAAACACAGATCACCAAAATTAAAACGGATGGACCACATCTCACAAATTATTTTCATTTTGTAACCAGAAGCCTCAGAAGACATAACGCAAAGACATCCTGACTGGCTTATCATACAGACTTTCATCTTGCAAGGTGGTTATGATTATCTACCAGGCTATACTCTGGCCAAGTAATTGGAATGCAGAGCTGTACACCTACAGGGCTTCTGGCAACAGTTTTCAGTGGGATCCCTAGGGAGAGTAAAAGAATACAGAACTGAAAAAAGAGAATTTTCTCTTGTAACTAACTACATATCTTACAAATGTCCAGCTATCAGTAGTAGCTATAAATATGACTACTCACAAAAAAAAAAAAAAGTTCAATGAAAACAAGAAAAATCTGTTCAATGTGTTGGTAATTAGAAGACAGATCAAATCACAAAAATTAAATATGGGGGTAAGGGAAAATTTGTTAAATGCCTGAGATGGGCAAGTCATTAAGTCTGTGCTATGCTTCTGAGGTTTCATGAACAAGGCAGAAAAAAATCTTAGCTAAAATAAAGTATCACTGGAGCCTTCTGCCAAATATAACAAACAGTGAAGGCAACAGTGGAAAAATCACTCCTCAACAACAGGATACGGGTAAAATGTCCAGGGCATGATACCAAAAAAGCTGTATGCAATCAGGAAAACCACAGGAAGTAAAACAATCTACCTTACTAGAAGATGTTAAAATATCAGCCTTCACAGAAACTGAAGATAACAATTATCATTAAGGACACAAGACTGCCCAACACTAGTTTTCTCAGAGTACAAGGAAATTACCTATGCTTCTGCATTTTAATCACACTGGTTATTAAAATGCTATTTAATGCATTGTGAGGATAAGGGTTAAAGGATAAAATGTGGGTGCATATGCCAAGTCCAAAAAAGCCAATGTGTTGCCAGAAGGACTGTGGAACCACAGTCGGGAGAATGGAAGGTATAGTAGGCAGTGAGAAAGAATAATGCACAGGCATTACCAATTCTCAGTGCATCTCTGCATTATGTAGGCTCACTTGAGCTCCCAAAGAGTTTACATCAAGGAGATGACACTCAGCACTGAAGGAGGAATTAGACAATTAGGCTACAGTAAGCAAGGACTTCCTGGAAATCTTTGATTTTAGCACTACAGGGGCAGAATACATTGTATGTGCTATGGCAGAAGCAGTTCATAAGCTTAGGAACTTGATGGATTGAAAGCAAGAAGTACCTGCAACAAAAAAGAACTTCAAAACATTGTTTTGCTGAGATGAAGTCATTTGGGATCATACATGTTTCTACCAGAATATTACACATGTTGCAGACAATATAGTAATTTCTACCATAAGGCTCAACAAACAGTGACTGACTGGGACAATTTAGTAGGAAGTTCAGACTGGAGGATGCAACAGTGTTTTGTATGCATTTGTCATCTTTTGCTATACAGATTTTTTCCATTTGGGTTTTTTAACCTGAAAAGTACTATTTAGAAGAGGAGGGCAAAAATAGTTTTAAAGAGCTCCTGCTGAATATGAGATCTAGTTTTGGCCAGGAGAGGGGAAGAAATACTGTCTGAGCTTAGTTTCCATAGTGAAACCACAGCACAGACAGAAACTTGTTCAGAATGCTTCTAGGTAGGTTTACCTCCCAGCAAGGTTTTGTGCTTTCCATGTTAGTGACACTCTGAAATCAGTTATGCCTTCAGAAATAAGCCTTTATCGTGTTAAGATCTAGGCTACTTCTATTTCAACTAAAATATGTAATTTGAAATATACATCTGACTTTTCTTGTTGTGGACTCTGTTCTTGGCATCTTCTTCCATTTTGCTGCAGACCAAGGAAGGCTCTCAGACAGCCTGAGTGGCAAAATACTTCTGATTTCTCTACTTCTTGTATTCGGAGGGGAAAGGCCACGCTGTAATGATCAAAATGTGCTGACGTGTACGAAGCCAGCTATGCCGGAATTAAATTAGAATTCATGCTCATTTTCTCTGAAACCTGATGGCTTCTTTCCTCCTTCATTAGCAGAAAAAGGCTGAGAAGGGAATGTACATATGCAATGGTATAATTTCAACAGCAAATGTGAAGGGAAAGGAATGCGATAACCACAAGTAACCATTACAAAAGGTGACTATATGGAAAATGCCAGCATACAGAAATTTTACTTTCATACATTTCCCTTAAGGAAAACAATATTAAAATTAGATGTTCAAAGAATTTGCAGTTACAGAAAACAAAATGCTTCATAGAGTAGTCACTGAACAAGAATCACACAAAAGTAATCTGGCATTAACTTTCAACTTTTACTCTCTCTGCACCTAAGGAAAACCTGGAAAAATAACAGACTTCTTCCTGTCTAAATCACATATTTAAGAAATCAAGACATACAACAAGGGATGTCTAGGGAAGACAATCACACATCTACCTAATGAGAGCTTATCCATGAGGAAAAGGTTACACTTCTAGATTATATTTTACTGTAAATTTTTGGCATCTCTGATCCATTTCAGTGCATGACAAGTGGTTTTCTGGGAATACAGAAGATTGTTTTCAAATGGAGAAAAATTATTTTGCACACAGATCTGAACACGAAATGGCAAAGCCCAACAAAGAACATACCCTGAAGAAATTCTTGGGAGTCTATTAAGCAGCCAACTCACTTAGCCTCTTCAGAACCTTCTCCTTGGTCTCCATAGGGAGCTCAGATGTCTGCTGGCAAGTATCTCTGAAGGCCGTCTCACAGTTGGAAGCTGTGGGCTTCCTACAGATCCATTGGAATTCTACCCCAGGCTTGCTAAGTGCTGCACAAAAGGCCATCAGCTCTCTGCCCAGCGTATGGGTCACAGAGTCTTCTCATTCTGGGAGGAGGTTAAAATCAAATTTTAAAATGAGATCTGCCACAAGGACTTTGAGGAAACAGTTTCTCTGATGTGAAAATCAGAACTAAAAGGACAGCCCTTGTTTGTCCTTCTATTGTATTTGTACACTGAGAGGGCAGATCTCTATCTTGTGAAAGGAATAGGAAAAGTTTTGTAAAATATTATCAGTATATTCCCATTTGTCATTAGTTTTCAATACCAGTGATCTAAGGCTAACCGAAGGGATGAGCTACTTCATAAGGGATAGCTACATACACTTTTCAGGCATGAGTATAAAACATTTCCCACTGGAAGGATGGCTACTGCCTTCAGAAATGTCATGGATACAGTGAATTGAAACCTCTACCATAAAAGCTGAATAGCTCTGTTGCACTCCCTCTCCCACTCCAAACATACATGTATATATGTGTATATACATGCCACATATGTTTTTATATCATATTCATATCTATATTGCTTTGTTGTTGAATAGCTATGGTTGCTTTAGCCTCACAGTACTTCTTGGACAACAGACGGGATCATTCTCTGTATTTTACAGGTAAGATAAGCATCTGCCCAAGGTCATGCATAGTCCATGGCAGGGCTGAGAACTGAACTCTGTGCATAAAAAATACCACTTTCTTGTTGAGTCCAAACCCAGAACATTCATTTTTCCAATTCTTAGTGAAGAATAAATGTTTCATGGATGTAGTTTTGATAGACCAAACTATGACGTGAATCACAATAAGATTCAGATCCAGGCCAGGACAGATCATGTCCTCTCTACAGTTGTCAGGGTAACAGCAGTCTTAGGCATTGTAGCAGCAGAAAACCTTTAGTAGCTACAAACTCTTCCCTTCAGGAAGCACTTCTTGGTTGGCCTGTGGTCACGCTGTCATATACCCACTGATCTTGCTCTGAACACACTAAGCATGTTCAATTTGCCAAATAATGGAAGCACTCTCGGAAAACAATTCACAGACCCTACAGCATAACTCAAATATCCTACAAATGTATTGTCTAAAGCTGAGAGTTACATGTATATTTGGACAGAAACACGAGGGAGTTCACTTCTTGCTACAAAAAGCCTCTAGTCCTTTCCTGTGTATGAAGTGCCAGGGAAGGATAATAAAACTGGCAGAAACATTACAAGCCTAGTAACCCTCTGCAATCAAAGAAGAGAGACAGTTTTCTTCAGAGTGTCAGTTGGAGGTGAAGGCAGACACTGATGAAACAGAAAAATGAAAAAAGGGGTAGCAGCACCAGGACACCATGAGTAGCCATCCCCCACAGTACCAGTATAGATCTAGTACCATTACCAAGTCTCTCAGCTCCTTGAAACAGAAAGTTACAGCCATGGTGTCTTTCAAAGCTTTATTCACCTAAAAGACATGGGACAATTTGTTAGGTGAAGAGGCCCTCAGGTAAATGTGAGGACGCAAGATGGTAGAAGGGCCACATTCACTAAGCAGTGAATAAGGGGCATACTGTATCCTCAAAGGTTCTCCTTGACCCTGGATTTTGTGTGGAGATACCTAGACCTTAAGCTGCCCTGTGGTTGATTCCTAACCCCATGACCAGGCAAAGCCGCTCAGCAGAACACAGATCTAACAGCAACTAGCACAGAACTGATCTATAGCACTGCTATTGACCTTGCATCGGGATAAAACAAGACTAGGGCTAACTGTGGGCTGATGACACTTGTGCACAACATCTGGCTCACCCAAACCAGACAGAATATGGGAGAGGTCTACACCACTGATAGGACAGCTGCTAGGAAACAGATTTTTATTCACAAGCTGCCATATTCCACATTCTCTGATACCAATACAGTGAGGCAGGACTGTGAAACTACTGCAAAGTAGCAGTGGTGTTCAAGGCCTGTTACTCACCAAAAGGAAGTATATCCCCTCTTTTTTTTTTCTTTTCAAACTAACTGTATTTCTTTCAGCACAGATATAAAATTCATTTCACTTCTGTTTGACACTTACTGTCAACACAGAGTCAGTCCTTTGTGCTTTGAATTTTCACACAGTTCAGAGAAATGCCTGCATTTGTTTATTTTAGAAAGAGAAGATTTTTTTCCCCTATCAGGCATAGTATTTTTTACAGCTTATTTATACAAGATGTTAACGATGGGTGAGATTTAAGCTGACAATGTCTCCTTAAGTTAAGGCTAGTTAATTCTACAGGCTAATAAATCTGAACGTTCCTATAAATATATGAACTTCTCCTTCATGCCAGACCTAGCTTGACTTTGACAGTGTTTGAGAGAAGGTCATCAGATCCCTTTGCAAAGCCAATACAGGAATGGGGAGCCATCCAAAAGCTGGACCATTGTTTGAAGTGTATCTCACTAATATGATGAAAAGGAGCTTCTTTCCAGCAAGCATTGGTATGAATGTCCTCTTCTCTCTTGCCAATAAAATGGCTAGTAAAATATCATTCTTTAAATAGAGGTAGCTCAGCAGGTCAATGGGGAAACAATGCTAAAAAAAGGAATAAAAAGTGGCTTAAGAGCAAGTGTGAATGACCGATTAGGCAAACTAAGTTACTAAGACAGAGCTAATGTTTAAATGTGCCTGAAGAACAGGGAGTACCTTTTTGCCGCTTTAATGTTGACAGACTCTCTTAGTTTACTGCCATCATCAGTAACAGTGGCATTATTGCATTCCTCCTTCATCCATGGATCTTTGACAGAGGGAGAAACTGAGACATATAGGTCATGCAAGGCCAGCATCAGCAGTGTAAACAACCCAATCATCTTTTCTCCCCACTCTGTTCTCCATCTGCCTGGCACACTTCATGCCTCAGGTAAGAGCTAAGAGAGGCCTGAATTGGTTACAGAGCAGTTTACCTTTCTTTGCGTCCAGTCACACAGAGCAAAAAGACTACCACTGCCTGTTACTTCTTGCCAGGTGGGTACTGAGATGCTATCCTTGGTTATTTGGGCATAAACTGTTCAGGTGACAGTGCCCTTTGGCTGAGTCTTCATGTTTTTGCATTCAAATCTGTCATTCCATTCTAAATCTTACATGCAGCTGCCTACATCATAATGAAAGAATTATTTTAACTTTCCAAAAATAAGTATTCACATCCTTTAAAAACATCTAAGCTATTTGCACTGCCAAGGTCTTTCTCTATCTTCTTGACATCTCTTCCTGCATTGGGATGTAAAATGGAATTCTCTGCTTGTTGGAAATAACTGGAAAGAGCTAAAATGTAAAGAGAGGAAGGAGAATTGCTTCTTGCTACTTTAAAGGAGTGCTCCCCAAGTGTCCGTAATTTGTCCTTGTGTCTGTCCTTGCTCTTTGCTTCCAGTCCCCTCTGGCTTTAGCCAAGCTCTGCTGGAGAGCTTCCAGTCATTTACAGGAATGAAGAGTTTAAAAATAAAATAGGAGCTTTGATCAAGAAAGAAGTTCAGTGAGGAAGGAAAAAAGGAAATACAAGTACTGACAACTCAGGCAGAAAGCAAGGCAAAAGCAGGTTCATTATGAGCTGACAGATATTTCTATGTCTGCTTGCAAAGCCAAAACCTTCCCTGCTGCTCATTCTTCTTCAAAATGCTCTGCATCAACAATGAAAAATATGTTTTGTTTTCACCTCTGGCTTTCCTCCATGTGCCAGCATTCTTTGCTTTTTCAATTGCAAAAAAGTTATTTTGCAACTGTAGTGACCTCTGTGCTTGTGCATGCACATGTACGTGTATACACACATGCACCTACAATCACCAGTTCTTTCATTTTTATTTATTCATAGCCAGTTCTTCCTCCCTCTCCTCCATATACTTATGTCTTTGTCTGCAATGGCCCCTTTCAGCTGCTGTTAATGGAGAGATCTCTTCATTATTTTTCTATTATAAAGGCAACAAAGCCAACATGGAAAGTACCAGGCTCCTTCCAAACTTTTCATCATCATGCACACAACCTAGCACATTTTGGATTATATTGGAAAATATAATTCTAAAATATATTCTAAATATATTCTAAAATATAATTCCCCCAAATTCTAAGTATCCAAAGCAAACTCCACACAAACACATTGTTTGCATTTGTGAAAAAGCCTGCTGCATACGTGCAAGTCTGCATCATTCAAGACCTCCAAAAACATCAATGCTAAAATTACAAGCTGTGGTGTCTTTCAAATCTTTATTCACCGAAAAGACATGGGACAATTTGTTAGGTGAAGAGACCCTCAGGTAAATGTGACGACGCAGGATGGTGGAAGGGCCACATTACTAAGCAGTGAATAAGGGGCATACTATATCCTCAGAGGATCTCCTTGACCCTGGATTTTGCGTATACCCTAAAATGCAGAAAGGATGAAGAACAGAGCAGTTCTGGAGAGTGCATTTCCAGTAGTTGGGGTAGTTACACTGTGTTTATGACACTGGTGGGTTAACCAGCTGTTGCTGGGAAGGTGGTGAGCGTCTGCAGAACAGGTCTGACGGAGAAACCTTCAGGCAACCGGTAAAAGCACTCCTATCAGGTTATAGTACTAACAACAAAAGTGGAACCAAGGTTGTTGCAGTTCTAATATTTGTAGTTTCTTAGTTTAAACCAAAAATCTGCAAATGAACTCTGAGTGCCCCTTCTTAAGCCCTTACATTTTTTTTAAAAGACAGCACAATAAAGTCACCAACACATTATTAAAAGCACAAGTGAACCAGAGGAAGATTATCCTCAAAATCATAAAACTATAGGGCTCATGTGACTAATTCTTTTGTTTATTACACTCTCAGATCATGTTTTGATATTGAAAGAAAGAAAGCACCCCTAATCTAAAATGAATACACTGTTTGCCCTTCAGAGTCCCAGTTTTGAGACACTGGAAGGATGCCCGTTCTTCAAATTCAAATCTGTGGTTTGACCTGTGATTACTTTTTTGCTTGGTTTTGTTTTTTATTTTATCATGAGAAATCTAATTTGCAAGAAAGAAAAAATTACAGCAAAAATATCAATGAAAGCAACTATAGACACTGGAAACCCAGATATTTCTGAGTAATATCACATTTAGATTTTGACAACTACCTTTATACCCAAAAGTGAATTCTTTTTGCTATATATGTAAATTAAATCAATAAATATTGCATGTCTGCTCTGTACCGTGTATTTTGGAAAAAATGTTAAATATTGTAGAAGTATAATTCACTCACATAGCTCAGTATTTACTATTTTAAAATGACTGCATGCATACATATGGATGAAGGGACCTGTTATGTGCACAGAACTCTGTGTTTTAGAATCAGAAACGAATACTAGACCATTTACTTCAATCTGCCATACAATAAAATCCTGTCAATCCTGCTTCAATGTGACAATTTATATTTTGCTACGGTACATCTTGCAACAAGGCATCGCATTCTTTTTTGAAAACTTCAAGAGTTTGTCAGTTTGTCCCAGCAGTTAACCACTGTGGCTGTTTGTAGTGGTTTTGATTCTAGACCTTCCTTGGTAACCAGGTTGTAACCAAGGAAGTGGTCATGTTCCCAGTATTCCATACAATTTTTTACATAAACAAGGGTATAAATAAGAAGGGAGAGAAGCCTCTTCCCTCTCTTTCCTTTCTGGTGGATCTGGGAGCAGGTTCTCGCTATCGGCTCTGCTCGTGTGAGGCCCAGCGAGGCCTCGTGGACCTTGGGAAGCGGAGAGTGCCGGCGATCGCTTGGTGCAATTCTGCTATCTCGAGGAGAGTAGCAAGATCTTATTTTGTTAGTTCTTTATTAGTTGCTCCTGAGTTTTGGTTGTGCATATCTGTTTTGTTTTTTTTTTTTCCTTTCCCTTTTCCCTTCGGGGCGGGGGGGGAAGGTGTTCGGGGTCCCTTCTTCTGTGTACATAATATTCTAATTGTATATAAGTCTAAATACTTGTATATATTTTTATACAGCTTTAGTTTGGTCATTTCGGCGTTTCAGTAGCTTTTCCCTTCTCCCTTTCCCTTGTGTTCATAGAGGGGGTGGGGAGAGGAGAGGCTGCAAACTGTAAGGTTTGAGCATTTGGTGGGAAAGCCGGATCCAAACCATTACACTGTTAAAAACAAATGCATTGTTCCCCAAAATCACCTGTTTCTCTTTTAAGCAGAGTTTGTCTGGCTTTAACTTCCAGCCCTTGCTTCTTGTTATGTTTCTCTCTGGAAGATAAAAGGGCTTTTCAAGAATTCAGCATTTTCTTACGAAAGTACTTGTGAAATTCCCTCATCTAGTCACCTCTCTGTGCAATGAAGCTAAACAAATGGAGTTCTCTAAGTCCCTCACTGGAAGATGTATCTTACCAGTTTTCCAGTCATCCTTTACAACCCTATCCCCACTTTTTCAATGTCATTCTGGGAGTGTATGCAGGAAAGCCAAGCACACCCTAACAATTACCTGAGTATGAAGCCATTATAATCCTCGATATGTCAATAAACTCTCACCTAATTTAAAATTCCAAAACTGAGGCAGTGAAAAGGATGGGTTCAACTCTTTGAAGAGCAAGTATTAGAAACAAGATAGAAGTACAAGAATAATCTGCTCACAGACCTCATTTTCATGCCTTATAGATGCCTCTACTACAGAAGCTCCTAGATAATCTGGTACGGTTTTTCTTTCCCATATGAAGTTTAACAAAGGGTAAGTGCTGAATTGTGCACGTGGGATGGAGGGACCCCGGTTGTGTATATAGACTGGGGAGCGAGAGGCTGGAGAGCAGCACTGCACAAAGGGACCTAGGGGTCCTCATGTGTTACCATAGTTATGTTCGTTCACATGATAGAAGCCTAGGACAGGTACACTGTGGAAAACATGGCATGTTCTCCTAAAACCAAAGGCTGTGACTACGCAAGTTGATCCATGTTTGTAAAAGGATTACACAAGGAACCTTTCCTCTTGCATTCCATGTTCAACTCTACAATTTCAGCATTCTTTGAAAAGTTCCTGGCGTTGTCCCAAGTGCACAGCTAATCACCTCAGAGCCAACTGTGTGTGCTTTGCCTGCTGGTCAGGATTAACTTCTATTTCCATTTAGGCCAGCTAGTGGCATGTGGATACAATATGTTTCTTTGTCTCAAAACAAGCTCATCTTTGCGCTTCTCAGTAATTAGCAGGCTGAGCAGACTGAGCAGAAGGGACCAGACCTACACGGACCGTGGAGATTAAACTAATTACTGTTCCTAAGAAAATTCCTTCAGCTTCCCCGTCCCAAAATTTATATCTGACGTTCACCTTTTCTAGTAAATTTTCTTCCACAGCACTATCAGGAGGACATCTCTTACCAGTACTACATCCACACTGTTAAATAAAAAGGGACAAGGAGTGCGTGAGAGAATTATCAATAGTGCAAGAAGGGTATAATCTTCTGATATTTATACCATTTCACACACAGAGCTGCACGTTAGCTGGCAGCCAATTTACTCCAGGAGTATTATTTTGAGGCTTGCAGTTAAATAAAGAGGTTCCCAAGAGATCTAGAAGTCTCCTCCTGCAGCTTCAGAGAAGTTCTGATGAGATCTGATCAGCCAGAACCAAAAAAAGAGGCCATAAGAGGATACAACACTCAGAAAATACATCACCTAGTGAAGATATATGCTGATGTTGCAGGTTCACCTTACCTGTAAAATTACTGTTATTTAAAAAAAACAGAAAACCACCTGACCCACATCAAGTGCTGTTTCTTCCATAAGATCAACAGAAGACAGGTCACAGTATTGCAAATATATTCATCTTTCTTTCCAGAAAGTTCGATGTAATAGAAAAAAAACCTCAGAAACCAAAAAAACCCAAAAACAAAAACACAAACAAAAACAAACCACGAAAACCTGTAGATCGTAAAGAAAATTTCTAAGAAGTGCCATATTTTAACCTAATTTATTTTCATGGACCCTAACCATAAATTAGACTATTGGCCATTCCACCAGTGATCTTTATTTAGCCTGAAATACTCCAAAACCTCCAGGAATACGTGGTGGTTCTTTTGTATTTAGTTTTTAATCTATCATTTATGCTGCAAGGTGGCTGTGAAAACAGAGAAGTTACATTTTGACTTAGAGGTAAAAAATTGCTTAAATATGACACAACACTTCCAGTACATTCATTACTGCTCTCAGGTAGATGTCATTTAGAGATGAAATTCATTCTCTCATTCCCTTCAACCAAAAGTAAGTATTTGGGAAAAATTATTGCCTCTCAATGGATGATTGGTGAGTGGTTCACTAAGGATTGTTGGAGTTGAATTGCAAAAGCTTAGACTTAAATTTACACACCATAATTGAGAAAGTAAACAATATTGATTTTAGCTCAAGTATCTTCTTCTCATCAAAGGCCAGAGAGAAGCAAGACTTGAAATGTTCTGACCAAATCAATGTAATGCAATTACCCTTGAAACATGACTTCACCATCATGATTGTGTCATGATAGTGGGAAAATAAGACTGTCAACCCAAAGCATATTGTAGAAAAGTTTATCATGCAATACAGATCATCATCACAACGAGTTACAACACTTAATGCACGCACTTTTTAACCACACTGTTATCTCATCAACCCCTGAATCCTCCCCAGAAGGGTGTCACAAATAACTTTAAAAATAGTAAAAGCTGATCTACAGAGAGCATTTCTGAAAGTTGATGGCTCACCTGTCAAATTTGCCAAGCCTCAGAAACAGATACTTTTTCACACCTTTTTAAATATGTACAATAAGACAATAATCTGTGTCCCTCAGTCTGACCTTGGGAGGAAGCCAGTACTCTCACAGAGCATTGTTTTCATGGCGATTAAGCCTTACATAAATGTAAGAACAAACAACTTTCTTGTCAAGAAAGTTTTTTTTTTTTTTTTTTTTAAAGGAAAGAAACAAGAGCATTTAAGCCAAATTTGTTAGAGAAAGTCAAAACAAAATCTTCCCTGATCATGCCAAAATTTTTGTTTAAATAAAATACCACCCAAATCTAAATCACGTGTGAGGAAACGAATAAACATCTTCTGAGTTATCCACCATGTAACAAAATATACAAGAGTGATGTTTCTGAAGGTGACTTTGAAATGAATTTATTTGGAGCTTCAAAAAAACTTTTGACAATGATCCTCATAAAAGCTTTATTTGAAAAAGTCAGCTAGTCAACCTTCTTCTCATTAGCTCACATTATGGGGAAAAAGGCAGGAGACTAACAGAAACCAAACAAGCAAAACTGGACCTGAGCAAAGTCATAGCAAGGCACACCAGGATGGTTGCAGAGACAAGAGATAGTTCATATACTTACTGGTGACTCACAAAGAACACCAAAATAAATTGTTAGATGACATCAATGTTTTCTAGTTGTTAAACACAAGTTTTGGGAAAAAAACCCACATTATATTAAAGTGAGCAGCAAAGGGGCAGAAAAATTGATTTTTTATACATTCATAGTAAATAAGGTGCTAACAAAAAATAGACATTCTTCTCACACATGCTGACGTGCTTGGAATCCTCTGACAATCTTCAAGACATGGCTCTGATAACAGTGGTAGGTCAAGAAGACCATTTTAGTGACAACTATGGACAGCTTTGCAGCAGCAGATGAACACAACTTTAGCCTGAAAGCAACTGGGATCTTTAGGCTGAACAAGTGCACAATCAGTGCAGAATCAAAAACAGTGACCAGAACAATGAAAGAGTTGTCACAAAACATGTTTCAGAGGGTTTGTCCAAGTTAGCTAACCCTCACTATAAGAATGAGATAAAACATGAATAAATTGCAAAGGTGAACAAGTAGTATTTTTAACATTTATAGACTTACTGAATTAGAACAGGTTCATACCTAGATGGTACACATAGTGGAGGGGCAAAGAATAGTCTGAGGAAATCTGTCAGCAAAAAATAAAGCCTCTGAGCACCATAAGTTCTGAACAGTAGGAGTGATGCTTGCATTGGGAGCTGCTGGCATTTTGTTCAACAGGAAATAAGAATGTGCTGTGAGAAACACATTAGGGTCCTACAAGCATTCAAGACAAAAGAAACAGGCAAGAGAAAAGCAAGCCACTATAATTTGGAGTCCCAAGAGCTGCCACCAAGTCAGGTAAGCAATACTGTGCACAACTTGCAGAGAAAACAGCAGTTATTAAGGAAAAAAAAAAAAAAGTCAGTCAACTAGGGTACCCTGTGAAGTTATCATCAAAAAAATCTGGAGAAACAGGTGACAACCCAAGAAGAAAGCTAGACTCTAAAAAGTCTCAAACAAGCAATAGCCTGATCTTGTGAGCTTGTAAAGCCATGTACAGACTGCAATATGATGATTAATTTAAGGACTGCTCAGTATAATACTTGATTTGATTAATTTCAATGTTGTTTGTAAAATCTCATTATTATAACTTTCAAACATACTTTTAAAACTTTTCATTTGTTTGTTTTCAGATGATGTTAAAAAAACCCAAACACTGTGACATAGCAATCACAAGAATGGGTAATGATGCCAGCCTTAGGAATGGAAGAAGTGCAATTGCTTAGTTTGCATCTTTCTTTATTGACTTTTTTTTTTTTTGCCTCCTATCTGTTACATTCTACTTCCATGACTGTCTCTATTTCTGTCAACTCCCTATTACAAGCTCTATTACAGAGCTTTTGTACATACCAGATTTTTTTTCCCAGTAGGACATAGCTGCATCCAGTCCTCTATGCTTACTGGAATGCACTCAAATATTGTACTTGGTAATATAAGAGGAAAAGGCACCACAATTGCTAAGAAGTTTTGTCATATAAAACGGAGAATTGCAAAAGGCAGTTTCTTCTTAGCAAGGTGCTTTCTACTAATGGTCAGGTTATGCTGTTGACAAAGATGCGAGACAGCTGCTTCCCTAATAAGATTGGCATATACCTCTACCCTAGATGCAGCCTGTAAACTATTCACACTTAACTCCTATTTGATGGTTGACATTTCTTCTTTCTCCCCCTCTTTAAAACATATCAGTGTTAAGTGATTTGAAACATATGGTCAGTCTTCTGCTTTTCTCCACAGTCCTCCTAAAAAATTCAGGAATGTGGAAGCTAAAACATTCACCATACATATATCTTAAAAAAATGAAATATTCTATTCCGAAGGATATAAAATATCCCACAAACTTTTCCTCTGTTCTTCAATTCCTAGGGTAACTCAGAAATGATCTGGAATTACAAAAGCCACCCATTTTCCATTTCTCCACCACTAAATTCTGTATTTGTCTGTCACTCTGTATCTGTTTCCTCTTTTCCACTCTCCACAACCTATTCCATTTCTGTCTCCTCTGGCTGACATGCCAAAAATAATCACATATTGTCCCCTGCCACTGCTGCCACATCACTTTATCCCTTAACTCCATTATCAAAGTACTTTTGCAATATGCCAGGTCTTAACTACTCATTCAAGTCCCTCCAGTTACACCAGTAATGTACCAAAACTCATCTTTCAGAATTCTTTTTACACTCCACTGCATTCACATTTTACTTACCCCTTTCAGTCACAATTCCATGGGGTATTCCCAGCTGGGCCCTTGGGCAGTGCTCCCACCAAGCTCCAGTTTCCTCACATCCTACATACTCAGACTATTTTAAGTCACCTTGATCTAAATAGGAGCCCTCACAGCACGTGCCCCATCAATAGGTTTGGAACGCAAAGCAAAAGGGAGGAGTGTGGAATTAAAAGAGCCCATGTTCAGGTGACTGAATAATAGCAAATGAGTACTGAAAGAAGGTGAATTAAAGGAATGCTTCCACCTGAGTTTAGCTCTATCTCTGCTTTCAATGACACTGTCCTTACCTTCCTCAGATACATCATCATATCTTTGTTCCACCTGCACAAAGCAGACTGAAGAGGCCTCAGGGGCAGTGATCATCATGCATCTGAAAAATGCCAAGCATGTCTGGACTGCAATAAACTGTGAGAGGGGACAGAAAAAAAAAATTCTTTTATTTAGCTCTAATTCAAGTATCTTAAGACCAAACTAGCACACAAGTCCAAATAAACATGCATGATAACCTGAGAACTCACTCTTCTTCATAAAAAAGTCTGTCACTGATCACCTGTCTTCCCTTTCACTTGCTAATACCTCTCCTCAGCACACACTTAAAACATGCTTGTTATCCCAGCGTACAAGCATAAATGCAGCATGCAAAGAACCTGATCCTGACAGTTGATGTGGCAGAAGATGGGCTCCTGAATAAGGCAGCCTAAACTTGAAACAAGCTCTGTCCATAAAGATTCCTAATTTTTGCCACACATCTTCAGAGCAGTGGCAGACTGGGCCTTCAGACTTGAAGGTCTGGGGGTGATGTTAGAACCTGACACAGAGACCCTGCCATTGGGCACGTTACTCTCTTGCAGAGCTGTTCTCTGACTCCGTGCCCTCACAGCCCCCATGCACAGAGGCAGAACTCTTCTGAAGAACAGCCCTGAGTTTATACACAGACTAACATGCTCTGCTTGCTCTCCCAGGTGAGCTCACAAAGCTGAATTTGTGCTCACGCGTGAACAGCAGCAGCTTTTCTCCTGACAAGGGCAGAATCATCCTGAGAGCGGCAGTGCTTGCAGACTCCAGGGGAGGAACTCAAACAATTCAGATGCTGTAGCACAAAATATTAGAAACACAACTGAGAACAGAGATTGTTGTTTGGTTAAATAATCTCTTTCTCCTCATTCACTGCAGTGCAAAATCACTTCCCCTTGCCTTAAGCTCTTTTATCAAGTGTTTCCCTAAGGAAATATTTCTTATTATCCAAATCAATATCCACTGAAGTAGATTTAAGAACTTTAAAGGCCTTGATGCTTGCTATTAACATCAACTTGGATAGCTACTCTGTTAAGCATATGCTTTCAGTGGTGATTCATTTGCAAGAGTCTGTGTGCCACAGGAAGTGAATTTATTTTTTGTCAGAATTTTCTGTACCAGCTTCTGGAAGGCATCACTGGATTGTCACTGCTTCTGGCAGAGATCGTTTTATTAGAAACTAAAGTATTTGCCTGAAAACATTAGGCTTCTTCCACCTATTCTGTACCATCATCCTGAGACTCCTATCTACTTTTGAGATGTTGCCAAGAGCAAATCATCTGCAGTGCTTATTGGGTCATCATGAAGCATTCAGAATAGAGAAGAAAGTAAAAAATGCATTACGTAAGGTAAATATCACATTTATTCACATTTCAAATTAAGAAATATCACATAGTTTTGTGAAACTGTGCAGTTGTTTTCTTTGTAAGCTTTTGTTCACCTAGCAAACTGGATTTGTGCCTGCATTTTCTCAAAGATTAAACAGGGTTTCATATGAAGTTATAGTGCCTCAGCTCCTGAAATCAGAATGTCTGTTAACTCTGCACACTAATGGTAATAATGCCCAATTTGACACACATTTAACTCTTAAACAGCTTTGCACTGTATGTATACTGTTTCGACCCATTCATGCCTCTTTCTTCATTAGTGAGAAGACCCAGCCACAGAGGGCTTGACCTCCTGAAAGGAGGAAAACACTCCTGGCTGCTATGGGTTGCTCGTGGCTGCAGGTGCTCAACATTTCCCAGAACTGAGATCCTAAATCTATCAGCTTGGATTGATTCCAAGGAAAATATTATTAAAATCGAATCTTATTTCCACCCTCATATATACCTCCTCCTTCAGAATGTATAGGAAATCAAGGCAGTAAAACAATATAAATGCAATTAACCTCACTTCACCTATTTATTCTGGGAAACTGAAGTGGTCTGTTGAGCTGAACATACGTGAATTGATGGACTCCTCTCTGGGTTCAATCTTTTAAAACTTGCTAAGTTGTTCTTAAATGGTAGATGAATCATTTACTTCGATCTGTGTACAAATTCCTGACAAGTAGATGTATAGAAGAAACCAAAGTTTTAAAATTAAGGAATCTGATAATCCATCTCATATGAAACATTCCAGTTGCAGAATGTGTTCCCCATATATCATAGATGAGGCTTCAATTTGTTTCTAACTTGATTAAAATTTGTAGGATTTCACATCCTTACATTTTATGGTGGGGGTTTTGGTAGCTTTTTGTTTCTTTGGGGGTTTTAATTTTATTTCTTTTTATTATTACTTACATTACTTGAATCTCTCAAACTCTTATTGAATGTTTCCTTATTTAAATTTTACTGAATGTTTTTAAGTCAAACATGAAATAGTAATTGCATTGTACTTAATTAGGGAAAATGCACTAAATTCTTTTACACTAAGAGAAAAATGTATTTAAATAAAAAATTCTAGTGTATTTACTTAGCCTTAACTATACTTTGCATTTGTATCAAAAACAATTTCTAAAGACAGTTTACCTCTTCATGAAAGACATATTGAACAGTAATTTGGTTTTCTTCCACACCACCTTGTAGAAAATCCATTCAATCTGTTCACACAAGTGTGGCACGAAATGCTTTGGGATACTTTTTTTTCTTTGTTTGCTTGGTTTGGTTTTGGTTTTTTTTACTGGAGTACTGCTTTTGCACAGTTTTTCAGCCTGAAGTACCTTGTGGCTGACATTTCATAAGGCAGCATGTGACTCAGTTAGTTCCACAATAGCAAACTGCATTCTTATGCTCTAAAAATCTCAGCTCTTCATGACACTGACTCAGAGGGATGATTATGAATAACCAGTGGGAGGCACTAGCTGCGTTCAACCAAAATGGAAAAATTTGCAGATGTTTGATAAACACACAGATGTAATATTCACTTCAGATTTTTCAGCTAAAGCTGAATAAATTCTTTACTCTTTCTGCAACGCAGGCACAAATACACAACAGCTATGATATTCCTTGAACACTGCCCTCCAGCTGCTTGTGCATCCAATACAGAAAATTGCCTTAACTATTATTTTGGATAAACAGACGTGATATTTATACAATATTTTCATATTTATTTCACTGCTAAGAATGCAATGGGGTACATTGCAAACAGTATTTCGACAAGTCAGACATTTGAAACTTCTGCACTTTTAAAATCTAACTTTTACAAAGTAAATCCAGTAGTTTCTTAACTTTTCACCATTATTCCTGTTAAAATAGAAATTAAAAGGTCAAGTTTTAGCATAATACTTTTATATTTCTGTGCTTTGCTGTACTTGCAAGACTTATTTTTTCCTCTATCTTTTCCAAAGGTGACACTTGAACATGCAACCAAGTTACCATGGGTCCTATAAGCACTAAAAATAGCTGACGGGCATGTTCTCTTACCAGCGAAAAGGCAAGGTAAGGCAACTCTGCTGAGACACACTTTATTAAATCAACTTCCTTTGCATTTGCCCTGGGCTAAGAGCACACACGGAAGCAGGTAGAACTGCTGTAACTCAGTCCCAAGCCTGAACGCTTGGCCTTGACAGTGTGACTATCAGACAGCTCCATGTCAACCAGAGTGAGAGACTGAGGAAAAAGGCCAATATCTCTGTCCCCTCACCCTACACCTAAAACCCTGCCATCAAACAGGCTGGGGACTCTGCAGCTACAGCATTTCTCCGCAGCTTAAATTGTCAGAGGCAAAAGCAGAAACCTGTAGCCTGTAACTAAAGCAAAGAGCTGCACAAGAACTTCTCCTATACTGCTAGGCTCGAGCGTAGGCCAGAGCTCTGCTCAGGGTTAGGAAGTGCAGTGGTTGAAGAACACTGTTGTCTCAAGTGGATCTTTCTTCATGGATACAAATAAACATGCAGTCAATGTTATCTTTTGTATTTTCATTTTATAGATCCAACTAAATCACATTTGGACGTGTACAATCACACTCTGACTCATCTATAGCCTACGGATTCCTCACTTGTCTTCCTCGGGATGTAGCTAAGCTCTCCAAAGGTAACCAGGCAGTACACTACTCAAAATGAAACTTTCCTATACCATTTCAAAAACGCCTACCAAGCAGTTTGAGTGCCTGATCTCCTTTGTAGCTCTTCCTTTCCTTTGGCCAAAGACAAGACAGATGATATAAAACAGAGCAGCAAAATGTTACAGCAACACCTGAAAATCCAATGGAAACTTCAACATCCAAGTACCCTTTCTTTGGCAGACTTCAGGGTGAAACTGGCAGCAGTGTCATATTTTCTATGAAAAAATGTACACTTGAGGTAGAAATGTTCAGCTGTCAAGGGAATATTTATGAAAAGTTGTATAAGAATAGACTGAATAGCTGCCAGCTACATTATGTACATGAAAGCCATAGTTTAGATTTTAAAAATATTTTTATTAAGACAAGAAATAAAAAATTATTCAAATGCATGCCAGCATTATCTGTTCAATGCTAAAGCTTTTAAATTACCTTTGCTTTCAGATGTTAATTATTCATCAGACAACACAGCCTTCCAAGCTCCTGCTAAGAGAAAACCGATCAATAGATACTTTCCTCAAGAAATAACAGCCTTACTTAACAACAGTGTAAGTCTGTTGACAGCACTGCATACTAAATTCTGAAATAAACCACTGGAAGTAGCAGTTTCTCCAGTACTGTTGGCTTAAGAGTTAGCCAGTAATTGCACCCGATACTAAGCTGTTCCCAGGATGAAACTATTTGCTGACTCTGAGGATCATGAGATTGTTATTATTTATCAAATGTCAATGAGATAAAGCTGTAATATATGCAAATACAACACATCTCTCCCAGGGTATTTACAGTACACATTAGAAAGATAATACAATTTATCGCACCACAGTGTGTAATTAGATAAATGCACTGCAAATCAGAATCTTTTCCCTGGGAGTCACTATTTGTTTTAATGATGCAAACAGACCAATTTTGCAAACCACACTTCTCCTGAATCAAAGGAACTACCTTTATTTTCTAAGGTCCTGTTTTACAAAAGCTTTTGGATTAAAGAAGTATATCAAATATATAGTAGACTTGGAAAATTCTAATTTGGTAAACAACTACCACAAACAGTACATTATAATTCTGTTTGGATTTTTTTAATTATCTATTTCTAAGGTAAGGATAGGATCAGTAACAATGTCTTTATGCAAAAACGCTTCTATTTAAAAAGTTCAAAGCCTATTTGTTGCTTTGCTGATCTAGTGTGTTTTCCCTTCCAAGATGATGTTGGTACCCCCAGAAGAAGAAGAAAAATGTTCTTTTAAGAAAAAAAATATACCACAATTGAAAACTAAGGTAGCCTTTGCTTAACATTATCAGAAAGTGACAATATTGATTGGCAGTAAGGACTGTGCATGTTAAACACAAGCCTTAAGAGAATTCTTATGGTATCACTTGTAACTTTTTATTTATTGAAGTCTGTGCCTCTTTCTCAAATACACATTTCTATAATTAATCATATTACATTCTTTCATATCAACCATTGCACTCCTCATGTGCTGTGCCTACAATTTTGCTTACAAGTAACTCCATGTAACACATGTAACTATTCATATTTAATTTCTAATTTTTTTTTTTAGCAGTTAGCTTGAATACTTATTTAAGCTGCTGTTCCAGGCTGTTCTGAAAAGGAAGGTATTCTTGAATGAATTTGTGGGTTCATAATAGGTAGGTGTTCCTCCCTACTGCTCACCACATTCTTTACCAGCATACTTTAACTCTCTCTTTACTTGACCACACAATCTTAGTTCAGGTCAAAATTATCAAGGTGGAGTAAAGCAAGCATAGAGCCTCGAAACTTCTTTCTTCAGAGTCTGATTTAGACTGTCCTTTAAGTATGAAGCTGCATACAGAGCATCCCTCCCATGGTCACCACCCACTATAGCAATAAAGCTATAAGTAAAGTTGCTTGGGGCTGGCATTGTGTTTACTGGAATATTCCCCTAATGGAGTCATCATAAGAACACACAAAGTACCCTGAAGGTCAACAGACCCAGCATAATCCCTAGGATCTTCCTTATCAGAAAGGACTTTTCAGAGCACAGTCAATGGGAGTTTTCACTTTCTGCTTCATGAAATGTTAAACAAGAAGCCTACTAAGAAAACATTCTTCCACATCTTTTATCTGTTGTTGAAGATAAGATGAAATTTGTATTTTAATCTGTTGTGTCCCATAACTTGCCAGCAGTAAATTTTTGTCTGCTGGACTTCTTTGGTTATTCTCACATATCCTACGAACCTGGGACAATCAAAAATATTCCCTAAGTAATCCTTCTCTCAGAAGTTGTTAATGGATTTTTTCCACCTACAGGAACATAACAATTCCCAGCAAACATTTCAGATAACTGATGAGGAATATTTAAGTGATAATTACAGATTCAATGCAAATATTGCCCTATATTGGGCACTTGGTCAATGACAGATGAAAGCAACTCTAGTTTTCAGGAAAATCATATTTTTAATTTACCATTTCAAGTGAGGAATGTTTGCATTTTCATTTTATGCTATTTTTCTATGGTTTCACTTTCCTGTTTTGATTAAAACTTCATTCTGAAACATCAAAATTCTTTGGAAAATGATAATTTTTCTAAAGAACTGCAGCTCCTAGAAATAGCATGATCATCAGCACAACAGCAAACAGCAACATTAGAACCTGCTAAGCATAAAGATCTTGACAAGTTTCTATAATGTAAGCTGCCAAGTAGATCTTCATTTCTACCTGTGCCCTCTCACCCTGCTTCAAGATGGTTTACTCCTCCATGAAAATGGAGTATACTACACAGCCAATACTACGATGCCTTCGCTTTTTGAAGAAATTATTATAATTCGAAAAGCAGTGTCTGCACTTCATGAAGTTCTAACCCATTCGGGAACCTACTGAGCAGATGTTCTGGAAATGGCAAGTTAAATGGACAAGTCCTACAGAATTCAGAATCATACTCTTGGGGCGTTTTTTCTTCCATTCTCCTCCCACACAGAACAGCAATACTCTGAGCACTACTTGCTGGGCATTTATGGCAAAGATGTGTTTTACATTCATATTCATCAGTGGTCGGTGCCTTTGTTGGCACTGTTGGGGCAACACTGCCTTAAGACTAGAAGCTTGGGACCTTCTCACAAAAGTATCTTTCTGATGGACACGAACAAGGAATAATTCTTTTCTTAACAAGGAGCCAAAATGACGAGGGTTGCATCCAGCCTATTTTTACCGAATTATCAAGTGTTTGAACACCTACCTAAGAGGGTTCAATACTCTTTTCTGCCTAAAAGACTAAAATATTACACTTTCCTCCTCATTGCTTTACCCATCTAGAGCTGGAAAGGTGGTTTCTTTCCTCAGCTGAAGTTGTTCTATTGCATGCTGAACATTTAAAAATCTGAGTGAGCAGCAGCCTCTAGCCTAGATATAAAAATAAATTCACTTACTTCACATAAAGTTGCTACCAGAGCAGCAGCAAGGAATTAGGATCCTCTTCTACAGAAGGCTGCTTTCAGGAAGAATAGTAAGCTGATGTTGCATTCCCGATTAGTATTTAAGCCACCAGGCTAACTTAAAAGGGGGAAAATATCCCATATAAATGCTTACATTGGCTCTGCTTTACCATACAGAGGCAGTAAGTTCTCCATTGCGCCAAGAGCCCAAATTCAAACATGCAGAGTAGATCTACTGAGAGTATGTGCAGCTCACAGAAGCAGAGGAACGACACCTAGTTATGGGTTCGAGACAGCTCAAGTGTGTGCCTGTTACTGAGTTGCTCAGGTCTGTCGAGTTGATAGGCTTCTAGGCTTATCCAAAACCAGATTTTGGGGAACACAATAATAAAAACAGAAATCTTACACACTGTGGTTTCCTCGAGGATTAAAATGAACTCCACGGTTAATCATAGCAGTTATGACATTGGACATATAAATCCCAATTCACTTGCCAGATCTGACCTTTAGCCTGTGCCCCCACTCTGTGTCTCTGCATAGATGTATAGTAACACACAAAACTCAGCTTCCCTTGCTTGTCAATATTTTATAGTAGCTGGCAAACAAAAGCAAAGGGTTGCCTGGAAAGAAAAAGAGGAATGAAACCCAAAAGACAATGAACACCCTCAGTGGTCAGAACGAGAGCCCAAAACTTTAAGTGTGTGGGAAAGCCTGAGGAAATCCTGACACAGCAACACTGCCAGAACCATGATTGTTTTTTAGCCTTTCAGCAGGGAAAAAGCAGCTGTAACTCCAATCTGCCATGGGCAACAAAGGAGATCCAATAGTTTACAATTGGCATGAACTTTAAACAAGCCCACAGAAAAGTTACGAGGGTGCCCACTGAGTCAAAAGATGGCTACAGACCAGGTCCAGAAGGGGGGTGGCCACTTCCCACAGGCTGTTCCTGTGTCACAGAGTGGAATGCCACCAGGAAACAGGCAGCCAGGAGCCAGACACATGCCCTCACCCCACACACAGCCTCACCCCTCCAGTATTTCCCTTCTCTTGGATCCCACATGAGGCATGGCTTCATCCAGTTACACCTATAGGGCTCCTTCCCCCTTGTAACACATCTACCAACATCATTCAGCTTCATCTTTACATAACCCCAGGTTGTTTGCTGGCGAGGTAACATCCCAAAGTCTGTTTCAGACAAAGCAGCTTTGGTGGTGGCAGGAATGCATAGATGTAGCAGACGCATAATGTGTGCAAGTAGAGCACACAGGAATACAAAATCCCTGATCCCTTCTGCTGCTGAGCCACTGGCTTCCTCCATCTTCAAAGTAAACTATGCAGAGTGGGATTTTTCAAAATCACTTAGTACATGGGTTTGACTCCGATGCCTCTGAAGTATCTGATTAATCTCCCACTGTTTGAAAGGAAAGCGGTTACATCAACGCTGTTTATCCCACCAAGAATTTCTCACTTCCTCATTTTATCTGTGAATAATAAACACTGAACCACAGTCTCCTGCTTCTCAGTAGGCTGAGATCTGCTGTTAATAAGATACCCAAGTGTGATACTCTGGAAAGAAGCAAAAGAGAAAGAACTGTCTGGCATTAGGAATATCCATCTTTTTCTACAAAGGGCTCCATGCATCAGCAAAAATATTCCACTAGCTTTTTGTTTTGGTTTGGTTTTGGATTATGAGGGGGAAAACGGTTTTAAAGGTAAAAATTAGTCATGAGAAAACAGTATAAGAAAATGGTCTGTCTCTTTACAAAAATAGCACCAATGCCTCAGTATCACTTACTTGTGATAAAGAGGCTACAGCCAGCAACAGTTTACCCAGTTCATCTTCTGAATTGGATTTCATAGGGATTGAAAAACAAAGCCAACAAAAAAAACCAGTCAGTGCCAGTGGGACTTTTCTATACTTTTACCAACTCAGCAAAGCTACAAGGTCATTCTTTGTGTACCCTAGAGCACTATGGATTAGATTGCTCCTTCACTAAAGAGCAATTAATACTTGGAGGATAGTTAGGAACCACATGCCATTCCAGAAAAGGTACTGACTCTGGAAGAAAATGAAGCAGCACCTAAGCAAACCAGAAAACTTGACAGCTTTTTCAAGCACCTCAAGCAGCAAATGTTACTGTTATGAGAGATCAAGGCAAGGCATCGGTTTTTTTGAAAACAATAAAAAAAAAACCAGAATGTTTTTTCATTCAGCATCACAGGTATTTATTTGGAAAAATAAGTCAACAAGCTAACATCAAAGTAAAACCATGCAGAGCTGAAAAATTTATCTGGCTTCAGCATGACTCATGAATCCATTTCCATTCCTAAATCCCCAGTAAAAATGCCCTTGTGCAGCCTCCATTTTTGTGTTATAATAAAAAGATACACTAAAGGATGGAGATCAGTAGCATGTAACAAATTATCTTGAAATTTCAGATGCTGATCTCGCAGCTGGCAAGACAGCAGTTCTTACTTATCTTTTTAGACAACTATGGCTGCTTTAAATACCAATGGGAGTTTAGCTGAATGAAACATTCCTTATTCTAAGTGTTCACAGAATTTTGTGATAAAGCTATTCTTCTAGGCCTAATTTTCCAGCCTACAAACCAGAGGTCAAAGGATTTTTTTCATTCAGAATCTCATTTGTCCTATATAGTGTAACAAGTGATTTTAAATCCTTGATGATGATTAATAACTTCATCAGTTAGATTTTTTCCATTGATTAATTAGTGTTAAAACACATGCTTTAATTCTGGTCCAAATTTGCTTGGGATAAATTTCCAGCCATCTGATATTGACATTTTTTCTTACTTGAAAGGAGGCCCATTTGATTTTTCAATTTTCTTTTCCTTAGAGTTTGATCAATCCAATGTCAATAACCTCTTTCTTGGCTAAACTCCAAGGATGAAGTTTCTTTAATCTCACATTAGAAGGAAAAATTGCCAGGACTGAATTACTCTTTTTTGATTTCAGACCTTTTTTCACTACCCAACACCCTTTTCAATGCAAAAGCCTCAGGACTAGCTGATTATTTTCTTGATTCTATTATTGCCATAGACATACCTGGTGCTATCTTTTTACAGATCCAAGGATCATACTTCACAGAATCACAGAATCAATTACATTGGAAAAGACCTCTGAGATCATTGAGTCCAACATATGACCCAACATCACCATGTCAACTAGACCATGGCACCAAGTGCCACATCCAGTCATTTCTTAAACACCTCCGGGGACGATGACTCCACCACCTCCCTAGGCAGCCCATTCCAATATCTAATCAACTTTTCTGGAAAGAAATTCTTCCTAATATCCAACCTAAACCTCCCCTGGTGCAGCTGAAGACTCTGCCCTCTTGTCCCGTCACTGGTTGCCTGGGAGAAGAGATCAACCCCCACCTTGATACAACCTCCTTTCAGGTAGTTGTAGAAAGTGATGAGGTCACCCCTGAGCCTCCTCTTCTCCAGGATAAACACCCCCAGCTCCCTCATCCACTCTTCATAGGACATGCACTCCAGACCTTCACCAGCTTCATTGACCTTCTCTGGAACTGCTCCAGCACCTCAATATGCTTCCTGAACTGAGGGGCCCAGCGCTGAGTACAGGGGAAGAATCACTTCCCTGGATCTGCTGGCCACACTGTTCCTGATCCAGGCCAGGATGCCATTGGCCTTCTTGGCCACCTGGGCACACTGCTGGCTCACGTTCAACTTCCTGTCGATCCAAACTTCCAGGTCCCTTTCTGTATGGCCACTCTCCAGCTACTCTGTGCCCAGCCTGTAGCGCTGCAGGGGGTTGTTGTGGCCAAAGTGAGGTCTTGTTGAACTTCACACCATTCGTCTCAGCCTATCAATCCAACCTGTCCAGGTCCCACTGCAGAGCCTTCCTACCCTCCAGCAGATTGACACCTCAACCCAACTTGGTATCGTCCATGAATTTGCTAAAGGTAGACTCAATCCCCTCATCCAGATCATCAATAAAGATATTAAACAGGACTTGGCCCAACACTGATCCTTGAGGGACACCACTAGTGATCGGATGCAGCACTGTTCACCAGCATTCTCTGGGCCTGGCCCTCCAGCCAGTTCTTAACCCAGTGAAGAGTGCCCCTGTCCAAGCCGTGGGCTGCCAGATTTTCCATGAGAATGCCATGGGAAACAGTGTCAAAGGCTTTGCTCAAGTCCAGGTAGACTACATCCACAGCCTTCCGCTCATCCACAAGGCAGGTCTCCTGGTCATAAAAAATCAGGTTGGTCAGGCAGGACCTGCCTTTTCTAAGGCTAGGTCTGATCCCTTGGTTGTCTCGTAGGTACTGTGTGATTGCACTTAAGATGATCTGCTCCATAACCTTGCTGGGCAGCTAGATCAGGCTGCAAGCCTGTAGTTTCCTGGATCTTCCTTTCAGCCCTTCTAGTGGATGTGCATCACACTGGCCAACCTCCAGTCATCTGGGACCTCCCTCGTTAATCAGAATTGATGATAAGTAATGGAGAGCAGCTTAGCAAACTCTTCTGTACCCCTCAGTACCCTTGGATGAATCCCATCTGGTCCCATAGACTTGTGAGCATCTAAGTGGTTCAGCAAGTCACTAACTGCTTCCTCCTGGATTACACGGGGTCCAATCTGCTCCCTGTCTCTACCAGCTCAGGAGGTCAGTTGTCCTGAGGATAACCAGTCTTACTGTTGAAGACTGAGGAAAAGAAGATGTTAAATATATCAGCTTTTTCCTTGTCTTGGGTGACTACATTCCCTCCCACATCCAATAAAAAATAGACATTTTCCTTGGCACTCCTTTTGCTATTAATGTATTTACAAAAACATCTTTATTATCTTTTATAGAAGTGGCCAGGTTAAGTTCTAACTGAGCTTTTGCCTCCCTAATTTTCTTTCTGCATAACCTAATGACATCCTTAAACATTTCCTGAGTTGACTGCCTCTTTTCCTGAGGTGATTCACCATCTTTTTTAGCCTGAGTTCCTGTAAAAGCTCCCTGCTCATAAAGACCAGTCTTTTTTGCTGCCAGCTTATCTTTAGGCACATAGGAACAGCCTGCTCCTGTGCCTTCAAGATTTCTTTCTGAAAGTATGTCCAGGCTTCCTGGGCCCCATTGTTTTTAAGGGCTGCTTCCAAAGGAAATTTCCAAATTAGTGTCCTGAATAAGCCAAAGTCTACCTTCTGAAGTCTAGGGTAGAGGTTTTTTTGATGCCTCTCCTTACTTCATGGAGCATTGAAAACTCTCATTTCATGGTCACTGTGCCCCAGACGGACTCCAACCACCACATCTCCACATCTCCCACAGCCCTTCTCTGTTTGTAAACTGCAGGTCTAGCAGGGCCTCACCCCTGGTAAGCTCATTTACCAGCTGCGTCAGGAAGTTATCTTACACACACTCCAGGAACCTCCTGGGCTGCCTCCTCTCCACTGTGTTCCCAGTAGACATCCGGTAGGTTAAAGTCTCTGGCAAGAACAAGGGCTGGTGATTGTGAATCATCAGCCAGCCACTTATGAAATGATTTGTTTTAAAATAGGATGATTTTTTTTTTTTTAAATCTTCATTCTGTTATTTGCCTGAACTGGACACTAAAGGCTTTAAGGGGGACTGGCTTCCAAAATATAATCCTCGTAATTCTGAATGCATCACCTTGCATCTTGCTCTATTAATATATACATCGTTAGAATGAGACCAGCTTGATAAGTAACTAAGATTTCTCAGAAGCTGCAAATGCTGACAATTATTACATTTAACCTTCAAATAGTTACAATGTTTCTTCCTATCTTGAAATACATCAACAATATTGTGATAGACCAAGAACAGTTTTTCACTGGAACCTGCCACTATGCTTTCTAGAACAAGTATTCTCATTTATTATTTCTACAGTCACTTGACTATTTTATAATCCATTTAGTTTCATGTGTGTTACCAATTTTTTAATCTTGATGTTATTTTGACATGGTGTTTGTCAGGGCTCATAGGAATCTACTAGGTCAACATAATTCTTCACAGTCAATCAAAATGAAAGTATTTCCTTAGGCAAGGAAATACTGCCTAGTATTCTGACTGCTAGAATACAGGAATCCTTTTATCATTAAAGTTTAGTCATAGTTTTTTCTATTTTAATTGAATTTTATTTTATTATATTTAATACAGAGCACTTCTACTTTGAAATATAGGACATGGAAAACAAGCTGCAGTATCTAGGAAGAAGCAAGTGTCTTTGGTCTATGGCCATGGTGAATTTCTTCCAGCTGAGAGAACTCATAAATAATAACTCTTTAAATAATTATTCCTGAGAGAGAAAGAATAGTGACATTTGAAAATGCACAGGCATATCTGATGTTTTTGTACAGATACTGAGAAATTTCTGTTTTACTAGTTACTAACTACTAGGGGCAAGGTACTTCATTCTGATTAGAAAATTAAATGTATCAGAAGCTTTTGTCACCACAGGACATTCATTTGTTATCATAAGAGAGCAGAAGTGCTTTGAAGGCAAGGTTTTCAAAGGTTGTAAACCAGTGGTGATGGTAAGCAGAGAGTTCAAATTAGCTGACACTTGCCCAGGTAAATATGGCTAGGAAAACATATAGGACTCGTTGGCAATACTCCAAAGAGAAAATCAAATTTATTTCATCTTTGAGGGAAAAAAAGTCTGCAGTTTAAACCTCCTAGAAGAAATAGGCTTTACAGTGTACAGGCAGTTTATGGTTTGTTAGGATGTATTGAAAAATGAGAGTAGAATAACCACCATTGCAATAGTACAGCAATGACAGTCTAACTACACTTATCTACTAAGGGTATTTCATAAAGCAAAGAAATAACTTACTACATGTCAGTTACAAACCACTGAGAACCATAAGAAAATGCTTGACATTCCCAGTGTGTAAGCTTCTGAATTCCCGTCACTGATTAAGTTCTTGAATGTCTTCAGCAAAAACAGCATTTGACAAAAGCCAGCAGTCTTTGCTCTTCACAGAAGGGGATTTGTTTGAAAAAGTCTGTAGATGATTAACTTGAAAAAAAAAAATCTAAAGAAAATCTGACATTGTTCTCTCCTGAAGAGAATATATACTTGTTTTAGGCTTTCCATCAGACATCTGAAGAGGAAGCTGTGACTTTAACCTGGTTGAATTGAAATGAGTAGAACTGAACTGTCTCAACCAAGAAAAAGTTCCAGAACATCTCAGGGGATGATGATTTTTTAGGACCTTTCTTTGACATAGATCTAAGCAACTATTTGCTTTGATAAAAATCAGATCTAGATTCCCTTTCTGAATTGCACAAACTGGTTTTGGGATTTTTTTGAAATACATCACATTTAAGCAAAATCTTATAACAGAAGTCCACATCACATAGTCCTCTTGTAGTTTCATATTATTCTCACTGCAAGACTGATATCCCTATTGTCACAAAAAACCCTGCAGCTGATTTCCAACCAGCCCACATAAAATAATCAAGTTATCCTTTAACTGTCAATCAATATTATTCAACAGTTTTGGTCTGGTTTTGGACATACATAGGATTGTAACCTATATGTGGACACTGTTTGGTAACAGCTATGCCTTGACACATGTCATCTCAACATTTAGTATAAAAGCCTTCAAATCACCAATGCCAAAATCCCTGGGATGGTTCTGCCTGGTGGGACTGCCATTTCCTAAGTTTCCCACCATTAATTTGAGTTCTAAAGATATTTTTTTTTTTTTAAATCCCTTTAGCTTGATAAACCTACCTGGATATACTCCCTTATATAGTAATTTTCTATATATTAATCATTACAACTCACTGACTGCAGCATCTTAGAAAAGATTAATTACTTAAACTGTGACAGGGCAGTTACCTCTGTTGGTAAAACAGATGTAAAAGAGAATTATGTGGAAATGCTTCTTTGCCACAGCACTTCTTGTTAATCTGGTGATCATTAAACTGTTTGTACCATTAGTTATTGATTAATGTCTAAATCTCCATATCAAATGCTCTCAGCCTTTCAATCTGTAATCCCAGACTGAGGGCAGAAAATTTAACTCACCAACATAAGGGTGAATGCCCCAAGAAACTGCTGAACTGGTGAAGGGTCTGGAGCGTTTGTTCACCCTGGAGGAGACTGAGGGGAGACTTCAATGCAGTATTCCACATCCTCATGAGGCAAAGCAGAGGGGCAGGCACCGATCTCTTCACTTTCATGACTAGTGACAGGACTTGAGGAAATGGCATGAAGCTGAGTCAGGGGAGGTTGAGGCTGGATATCAGAAAAGGTTTTTCACTCAGAGGATCGTTGGGCGAGGCTCCCCAGGGCAGTGGTCACAGCACCAAGCCTGACAGAACTCAAGAAGCATTTGGATGGTACTCTCAGGCACATGGTGTGGTTCTTGGGGATGCTCTTGTGCAGGGCCAAGAGTTGGACTTTGATGATTCTTGTGGGTCCCTTCTAACTTAGGATATTATATGATTTTATGATAAGTTCGAACAAGCCAAAATTACCAAAGTATACCTTTCCTAAACAAACCCAATTACATTCATGGCTCTGAGAATGAAATTTTTTTTCTTTGAAAAACTGAGAAACATGAGGTGCAAAGCCTGCAACCTGACCCCTCTCCAGTTCACTGAGCAATCAAAGTGTGTAGTCAGCTTTAAAAAGGATGTGCTGAGTAAAGTAATGCAAAACTCTTAAACTTTTTCTCTCCCATAAAAAAAAAGAAGGGCTTAAATCAGGACAGGCAAGATAATGTATGATTTTCCTTAAAACCTGTCAGACAACTTCAGCTGGAAGATACTAATCAACAAATTATGAAAGCACCAAAGGTTCTCAAAGTTTTATCACAATGGTCTTCTCTCTGCTGTTTGTCTTCTAAAGTAAACAAAAGCAGGTGTTTGCCCAAGATAATCTTGGTTTTATTTTTTATTTATAAAAAAGATTAGATTCTGGTAAGAAAGGTAAAATCAAAACAAAGAGCCTGTTTTAGTTATCTAAGGCACAAGGATTCGATTCAACATGTGAATCGGGAATGCAAGTGTGTGCATGGCTGTAGGTCTGCAAAGAAAAAAAACAAAACCCCACGAATACCACCCCACACAGCTCTTGGTACGTACTTGGACCCAAGCTTTCATCTGCATGCATTGCTAGTACCTTTAGTGTTTAAAACACATTACACTGAAGGGAGGAGGAACCAGCTGAGGGAACAGATGGAGATTTTTTTACAGCTATTACTACAACACAAAGAATGGTGTAGAAACAGTGGAAGAGTCTGGTGTGCTTAATTGTGGTTGGGCATTGCACAGGGGACTGACACAGTATTCCTGCCAAGCATATCACCAGCTCTGTGGCATATGGTCACAAACACAGTTTCAGATGGGATGACAATGAGGACCATGTCTACATAAGCAGCTTTCAGTAACTGTTGCTGCTTCCATGCATAGCTCCCATCCATTTTCTCTGTTCCAAGACAGCAGATATCCATGTAACATATTACAGGAGAGCACTCTGTGTAAGGGTGAAACGATCTGCCTCAAGCAAACAAAGCCCTAACTGTTTTAGATCCTCCAATTACACAGGTAGTAATTTCCAGGAATACCCTTATCTTTAGTTGAGTGGAGCCATGAATTAGCTGTTTCCTCCCATTGCACACCTGCTAAATGCTTTTCTTACCTCTTAATTAAACCATCATGCACCTACAAAATTGACCAAAACACTTGCAAGTATGCATGCTCAGAACTCCAGGGAACTGGATCCTCAAAGAAGTTGTCAGGGCCCATCACAGCACAGATAATGGCAGCATTAATACTGTAATATCAAGGATTACCTCGTATAAAGAAGAAAAAAAAGGAACTACTTGCAATGATGTGAAATATGAACTTCCTTGTGAAAAGTAGCTAGCACAGAGTAACTTCTGATTTGGGACAGAAGAAAACTGTTAACTGTTTGATACAAAGCTATGTCAGCTGGTATAAACATCCTTCAGTCAAAGGTGAATTCTTTTTACATTTGATATGATTACATATTTTAATTCAGTTGCAGCATGAAATTTTATATACACCATGAGATAGATACCCATCTCAGTGCTTTTCTGAACTGCTTTCAACTTTGTTATCATTCATTGTGTGTTTGGATTAACGTCAGCTAGATGTATTTGAATGTCTAGGGTTTATTTTTTCCTCAAAATGCCAATTACTATTTCATAAATGGTAAAGCCAAAAGCCTGAAATCTTTTAAATTGTATCTCAAGCTCAAAAATACATCAGTAATCAGCACATTTTTGTGTACGTATCTGCCTGATAACTCTTTCATATTCTTTACCCTCCCACCCAGAAAATATTAACTATATTGGACATGTACCTTCTGAACTATTTTGAAGAAATAGTTGACACTGAGCAAAGAGGTTGGTGCTACATCATTATAAAACTTAACCTGCGATGGGTATTGAACAGAACTTATTTTCTCTTAATAAAAGCACTATTATCTGCACATTAAAATCACTAAAAAAAATGTAAGAGCTAAGGAGTTCTCACAGAAGGGCATGTGCTTTGGGCTGCCTGATTGAAGATGCATTTGTCTTGGTTCTAACTTAAAAGGAATTCTGAGCATCTGAAAAACTCGCCCCAATTAAAAAAAGAAATTATAATTATGTTACTAATATCAACTGCTAAAAAACCCCCACCTTGTATTCACTAAACTAAACAAGGTTTGATCCCTTCAGAAAACTAGAGATACTAGCTAAAATTGACTCTCCTATATGAATCAGTTCAAGGGAATTAGTCTGGTCACAGAACACTGAGAGGGATGAAAACTGCAACATCAGCCATATCTTGTTTTAAAAGGTGTGAGCAGTCACGCAAAGAGAATTTGACCAAGGAGAATTTCGCTTTATAGTCAATAGAATAATGTAAAATTCTGCTTAGACACTAACCAACCATTTCCAGTTCAGAGAGTAAGCCATAACGGAAGTAACTTGAATTACCTACAGCTGCCGAATGTAAGCTTTGTAGGGTCTGGCTGTGTGGTTGTGTTACTGCAGGCAGTGCAGCAAATTGCTGGGTGTCAGCTGAACCATAGTTACTCTTGAGGCACACGTCCTTTGTTATCCCACAGAAAACGTGAAAAAAACACCCAGAAGTACGGCTTCTCTCAGTGACATAAGTTACACACAGGGACTGCAGATCCAACTCCAGCAAACCTGTTATTTCACCAGATTAACTGTGGCCTTGGTGGCTGATTGCAAAGAGCCCATCATTCAAATCAAGCTCAGTTTTATGTTAACGGCATTTTATTTCAAAATATATTAACCATTCTGTGCTTACAAAGGACTGCGGTGTGAATACAGTATTAAGTTAAAAGCATCTTAAACCTGCTACAAAAAAACATTTTTATTAGGATGAGCAGTGGTGCATACAATCAAAATTATTTAGTTTAAATACCTCTGCAGTCTACACAAGTACTTCTCTTAACTTACACATTTTATTCTGCCACAGGTGGACAAAAGGGTTATATTTTCAACATTATACATGCAAAACCAAGTACTGTACCAAACCCAATTATGATAACATTAGTTCCATTCTGAAGATGTATCACATGTACATTTACAGACAAAATTTTTGTCAACAGACAACAGAAGTTATTGCTCCAAATCCCCACAGGGTCTGGGTAGGAATGCACATTTTAGAACAACCCGTGCTCTGTAATGCAAAAGATCTGATGTTAGGTTTGAGTAGGGTGTAGCCAGTCTTAGGATTCAATGTCAAAAGTTTCTTTGGATTTGGTTTGGTGAAATTTCCCACAGTACGAAGAAAACCCCCAGCCTTCCAAACCAACCTTCCCTAGTGTTCTAACATCAAACACTAGCTAGCATATATATGTATAGGTGAGCACCTAATTACTGGTATAGAAAGTTGGTTTCCAATCATCACCAAAGCACAGAAAATCTGTTTTTAAAGGCAACAATCTGAACAAATTGTATGATTGCAGAATATAGCAGTGATGACAGATGACAGAAACTAAAAACATTGATCTACAGAGCCAGTAAGTTATGAACAACATAAATATAGTTTTTATTGACACTTGTTGAAAAAGCTCTTGTCTTAGGTTGAGACTGGCAGAAAGTCGGTGAAATATTTGGGTTCTGTTTTTCCAGCCCTATGTCATCCTTTCCAGCCTGGATGTCAGTTCTGAAGCCTAAAGAACTTTTGTTCTGTGGCTACTTTTTAGCTTTGTGATACCTCTTACATTTAATCTATACCAATACCATGAAAAGTTTCTTTGATTTTAGGTCCTCATTGGATCACCGTATATGACAGTCTCGTGGTCAAAAATAAGGCCAGGGGAAGAAATCAACTTTTTGCTTTAAAACCATCATGAAAATTCTTCACACACACATATATATATATGGATGGTAGAGCACTCACTCTGCTTTATCAGCTTGCAGATGCATCCTGCTGCAAGCAAATATGCCCTGCTTCTCATTCAAATACAGCTTTGGTGTTACCACACACTACTTATAGTCAAAAAATAATATCTAATTCAATGCAACATGAATTATATTTGTCCAAGTTCATCCACATGCAGAGCAGATCAAGGATGCAATCACTTCCAATTAGCAATTCCTTCCCGAGTTGGACATACTATTTCAGTACGGACATTCAAAGCATGCCCTTCAGGCCCTGGAGTTGATTCCCAAAAGGGGATGAAGCAATACTCTTGTGTACTAAACCATATTCAAAATAAGATACCAGATGAGGTGTGGAAGAGATTAAGAGTCTGGGGAACTGAAGACATATTTCATGACCTATTAATTTTGGCAGCTCTTCAGAGGATGTGTGCAAATACTTCCAGGAACAGTAATCTCTCAGCAATGCATTCCTAGCAGCTTTTCCCTACTTTATGTGAACTAACAACAAAACAGTTGTAGTCACCCTACCAGTATTTGCTTGGCTCTTCCTCAATCTGTAACAAGTAAACACAAATTCTAGAAAATGTTGCTTGTTTTCACTATCTACAGGCACCAGTTTGTTCTCAAGTATCATTTAAAAAAAAAAAAGGATAGCAAAAAATTTAAATTGAAGTCTGAATAAGACAGAGACTGCTCATGTTTATATAATGCTGCATATCAATATATACATTTACAAAACCAAAGTAGAATCCCTGAATATGCTCATTGCTTCTGGCATTGTTTCTGGTTTCAAAACCCCAAATTAAGTTTCCACATTACTGCTTTTTTACTTTTTTTTTTTTTATCTCCAATCACTTACAAGCAATTTTTGAAAATTTTACCATAAAGCACTAAGGTCCTTCAGTGACAGATAAATGGTACCACATTAAAGATCAAGCCTCCCTAACATTTGTAAGAGTTTTAGGCAACCCTAGTTTTGTAGAAATAGAAATAAGAAGGGAATTGCCAAAGTTTGCTTCAGCAAAAAAATATAAGAAATAATTGTAAGAAGAAACCCTTTGAAAAACAAGTTAATATAGAGTTTAAAAAGTTGACACATCCATGGATTTAAGAGATGCCAGTTGTCACTCAACAAAGATTATTTGGGAAATCAATTTTCTCTTGTAAAACTGCAAACTTCAATGCAAACAACTGCATCTCTAGAAGAATGCTACCTCTGTTATTAAACATAATGAACACTAACTCCAATCCAAACACCCTTCAGCACCTTTTGAAGGAAATTGTAGCCATTTCCAGAGGTAGTATCCAATAGAGGTGGCAGTATGTGCAGTATCTGCAGTGACAAATTCAAGTCAATATGATATAAACACAATGTTTGAACAAAGGCAGTTGTGGAAGCATCTTCTGCCAATGATGTACAGCTATGGAGTCTCAATAGAATAATGGTATTTTCCCCATCCTTAGTTTATCAGGTCCATAGGAAGGGCTGCACCATCTGCAGTACACTCTGCTGCCAGTACTAGGGATCAGCAGCATAGTAATTCAGCTGCTGCTTTTACTGAGGAACAATTATCATCCAGTTTTGTATTTTTAGGTTTTCTGAAAAATGATGTTTAACATTGCAGCCTATTTCAAAAGTTATGCTGATACCCACAATGTATAAGAGTGGAAGGGGAATCCAATTTTCCCTGAACAATGCTTTTTTTCTTATTTTGTTTAATTAAACATATTATGGATTTCCTATTCCAATAATCACTGACAAAACACACATCTCGTCCCCAAAGTCCTTAAGAGAAGCCACATAGTCCTTGAAATCAGACAAGCCTAAGTGTACCCTGGATAAGCTGCACATACACACCATTGTGCCCAGCAATATCTGACTGCTGGCTTCATTATTAGTTAATGTTTATCAAATTAATTCCTGAAAAATGTGCAGTTATGTATTACTAGGATGTTAATTTTTTTTTTTTTAAGTAGTCTTTCAAAAGAGAATGATAAAAATCCACCACAGTTGAATTACACAATATCGTGAGACCACATTGCCTTGGATTACTATGAGCATTCCCTCTGAACTGTAAATTTTTTGTTCAAATTGAACACTACGTGTACTAAATACATTTAGTAAATACCTACTTCTGTAATGAGTGTTTACAGTAAATCTAAAAGCCATCAACTTCTTGCCTATAAGCATTACGGAAAAGATAGTATCTCCTAAGAAAACTGTAGAAAAGGGAGCTTTTGGGTTGATTTGTTGCCTTTTTATTTGTTTGTTTGTTGTGTTTTTGTTGGGGTTTTTTATTTGTTTGTTTTTTGTGGAGGACCGCTATGAAGACAAAGAGATCGAATTGTACAACCAATTTAAAAATAACCTTTAGAGTTCTCTTTAAAGAATTTGTTGAACGTTATCCTCAATTATTATATTTCCCTATATTATCCTATTACTCCCTGGTTATATGTGAAACTCTCCCTATTGCCCCTGGTTACTGATCTCCTCCCCTCACTCCTCTCCTATTCTCCCAATATGGTTATGTCCCCTTCTCTTAATCTCATATTTGGAAAACTCCTCCCCTGTTCTGGACCCTTCCATGGCAGTCCCTATAAAAGGGGCTGCCTCCATGTTAATAAAGTTCACTCCCATGCAGTCCTTGGTGCTGTGTGCTTGCGTGGTTTCTGCCTCCCTGCGTCACAGCTCCTCGGGCCCGGAGTGCATGCCGCAGCCCTTCGGCTAGCCAAGGCATAGCACCTGCTCTACCCCGGAGTGGACCTGCCTTCCTCTCCCGCGGGCTGCGTCAGTTTTTTGGGTTTTTTTTTTTACAAACCCCAGAAGCCATCTACTAAAAGCTTATCCCATTGAGCTGCAGGTTGTTTTTTGCAGATGAAGAAATATAACCATGAATAGACTCTCTGCAGTGACTAGAAGCCAAAATGACCAGTTTGATTATTTTCACATTAATGTGAGACTGATCTAAACTAAACCACTCTTAAAGAGGCTGAGTCCACTCAGAAAAAAATACAGATTGCTAAATATGCAAGGACTAGATCTTCTATTTCTACTGGTAATTAGACACTTACTAAACACAAACCCCAAGTAATTAAAGTACACTCTTTCATAAGGTGGTGTTTTGTGGTTTTTTTCTAAACATGGAGACAATCAGTGAGTATTTCCTATTCTAAGAAGGTAGAGGTTTTGTATCTTTTTTTCCTCTTGTTTTTATTTTTTTTTTGGCAATATACTGTCACTGCACCACTACTGAACCATATAATTGGTTCCTCAATCAGGCACAGCCCACAGCATGAGCTCCTGAAGCTGCACTTACTAAGACAGTACTACTGATGGTTCTTTGTGGCAAGTCGTAGCTGAATTTGAAACAGGAAGTATCAATATGAAGCCTCATTTTAAAGGAGAGCAAACTAACAAGACTACATCAGATATGAATTCTCTATACAAAATTATTTCTCCTCGCATTGGGAAAGGAATATTTCAAAATAGCAATGTATTGTCTTGGATGATTTTACTCATTTGCCATTATGGAAGATAACTGTGTCTGAAACATGATTTTAATCTTCTAGGAGACCCTTCTTGGACATAAGGTGGTCAGGCAAAGAGGGAGAAGGAAGAAAACTTATAACCAAACAATACCACTCTTTTAAAATGACTATGTTAAGTACCATAGGAATACAAAAGATTATCTCAGAAAATGGGATAGCAAATGTGGACAATAAAGTGTCTTGACCAGTGAGCAAAGCGGTGCAATGGAAAACCAGAAACACATTACAGACGCATTTTTTTTCTTGCTACTAATCTTCTTTAAATGCTGTCTACAATAAGCTACAACAAGAACACAAGAATTCAGTGCAAAACTGTGAACTAAACAAAAAGTAATATAATAAGGAAGTTTCCTAAGTATAATGGTGTTCTCATCCAAGCTGGTTAGAATGTTGCAGGAATACTTAGTGACACCTTCAAGCTTTTCATCATCCTCCACCCTAGCCAGTAACAATTATAAAAATACGTTTCATTACAGATTTTTCATGAGCCAAAAAGCCAAGGAAATAAAACCACAGGACACACACTTGATTCAAGCAATACATTCTTCTTATTCAGTTAGTTGGAACTAATGTGTAGATCTTTCAGAATTTAAAGTATTAAATGGGATGTTTCCATATTTCGATGAACTTGAGTCAACCTACTAAATTAAGCCCAAGTCTGTCCTTCAAACACACACCTGCAAGTGTGCAAACAGCACACTCAACCACCCCACTAAAATATAAAATTTCATCAGTAAAATTGCAGCAGTAAATTTTGAGAATCTGAGGAGCAAGGCTATTTGTGTCTTAATAGGCAGCCTGTTTATTGCAAATCTATAGCAGGACTTTCTTGCTTACTATCAGAGTACTTTCCAATCACTTTCTGTGGAAATGTATTTTTAGAAACAATGTAAAATACATACAACCATGAAAGTAAGAACCTTCCATATCTCTCAGGACTCCTGCAACTCAAGTAAAACAAACATCTTATTACTGACAGCTATTTGTACACACATCTCAGAGATATCCTCATCCCTAGATAAGAATGGATTTTTGTTTTATCCATCACATTACTGTCAATAAACACAAGGCATGCCTGTATTTTGTACAGCTCATTATTGATCAAACTGAAATAAATTCAAGAGAAGTTACTAGAAACTGAAAGGTGGTTCTTTGGTTAAGCAAGTGCATCTGCTACTTAGTACCCAGGGCCTCATTGTATTTGTGGAAAAGCTGTGCAACTATGAAAAATATCTACCAAAAAACCCACTTCCCTTTTACAAAAAGGATCCATTTATAAAGATCCACTGTGTCAAAATATTTCAACAATCAATACAAAAGGCCTTAAATGTCACCAAAACTGCAATTTAAGTAAAATTATGTATGGAAGAAAAACACTAGAGGATTTCATGCTGTGACCTAGGCAACACATCATTTCAGAAATTTAAGAACTTTGTTTATTAATAAGGTACACCTTTATATATTAAGATATATCTTATATCTTAGAAAGACATTTAGCCAGAGGCTTACAGGCTTAAAAAAACCCAAACTAAACTAAACCAAAATCTATGCTCTCTCCCCTTTCTCTCTGGAAATAAAATTTGTTTGAAAAGTTAATTGAACTTAGCCACAGCATTTGAAAACCAACATTAAACAATCCCCATTCAACTTCTTCCTATTACTGGAAATAGACATGACTATCGCACATTACTACTGGCTGAAAACACTTAAGGCCTTGGATTAAATTTAGCTGACAAGATGACTCCACTGGGAGGGTGGGTAAGCAGCAAAATATTATCAGATTTCACTGCAAATGAGGGCAAGATTTAAACTACTTAAACAAGTCCTCCTATTTCAGTAAGAGGAAAACCCACATTTAACAGTTTGCATTTCTACTAATTTCAGGATGATACTAGAAAGATCAGTCTCCAAAAACACTAAATTTCAGTGCATATAAGAAAATAACATTTAAGTGTTATTATGAGTTACATATGATGGTTGAAGCCTATAAAGAAATACTTTGAGGAGCAGCAAATACTGCTATTATACTTTCATTTCACAATGAGTGGTTTACACTTCTTTCGCCACCAGATTAACTAGAAATAAATATTTTGGAATTACAGCTTTCTTTAAAGCTACTACAATTTAATAAGACAAATAACCCAATAAATAAAAGCCAAGTTAGTCATTTCAGCAGATAACAGTGACTCCAGTGGATGTACCTGTCCCTCTTAACCATTCTTTTTATGAAGACAGAAGGTCTTCAAAGTCGTCAGCAAGGTAGTTGAACTGCGTATTGGTATGCAAAGCCATGGGACGTAGACATTCTCTCTTGAAGAGGCAAAGTGTACAATAATGTAAGGCCGGCAGACCTTCAAGAAATACTTTCTCCTAAAACCCAAGCTATGCTTCCCTGTGAGCTGCTCCCAGGCACAGCTGGGAAGGGACAGAAGGCCATGGCTGTTGTGAACTCAAGATAGAAGACACCGATACCCTCATGTTGTATAGGTGCAGCACAGCACCTGCATCACTCTGAAGACATTTTCATCTCCTCAGGACTCTCTCGAGATGACCTGGGGGCAGGGAGGGGAGGGGTGGGAAAGAAAAGTGAAAAGTAAGACTCAGATCTGCCCAGTGATTACAAATAACTGTTTTCCTATAAATTAAACAGGAAACAAACATATATACAAATTTTTGTGCATATAGTGGGAAGCTCTATCTATGGCATATATGCTAAGTCTTGGAATGTAACTTCTACAAGTCAGAGAGTACAGACAGGTCCACTTAGTGGTTTTTCTCCTAAGCTGCCCAGATGAAAGATGACAACATTATTATCGTGAATAAGGCAAAGGATTATTTCTCACAAGCAGAGAAGCCCCTTTAAGATATATGTATAATGAGCTATATCTGTATAATTTAATAGGACAGTAGAGACATTTAAATGGCTACTGTCATTAACACCATCACAATGTGATTTCCAACTGTAATTAGTTATTCAATTAGGAGTTTATTCATCCTATTCCTTAACGGTACAGTTTAAAGATACATTTCTACATTCCACATTCAGTAACTTCAATGATGACATTTACAGAATCATACTTTTAATAGCATAATGGCACAGAATACTATCACATTTTTAAAAATCTAGGTATGTTTATTTATATTTTGCAGTATTGTAAATTAACACATAAAAATACAGTATATTCAGGCAGGCCCTTTATTAAGGACAATGAACTCTATTAGATATCCATAAAAATAGTTTACATGAAAAAAAAAGATGTTCAATCATCTCCTAGCACACAAGCAACATACAAATTATAGGACACAAAAGTACTATCAGTGAATTTTCTAAAAGAGCCTTCTGTAAGAGGTTGAGAGACGTTAAACAAACACTTCAAGTATACAAGTTCCAGTGAATGTTTTACTTTACCATAATTTTCATTTCTAGAATATAGGATAGCTGAATTCTCCCCAAATACTCCAGTACTCATGTAGATGTGAATGCATACTCTTATATAAAACTCATGCATTCATTCTCTATACCTATGCAGACATAACTGAACTGTGTAAAAACATAATGCATACAAGTAAGACATTTATAGCTCACCGGTAAATCTGCAGTGGCCACGTTGCTTGTGAGGGAGTGGGCACTGAATTTGTTGGACTCACCAACATGGCACTATATATGTTGGAAGCAACCACAAGTATACAAAGTAGAATTGGTCCTATGATGGCTCCTTCCAGTCCCAGGTAGTATGCTCCACCAGCTACCGCAAGACCTGTCAGGTAAGGATGACCACCTCTGGCACAAGAAGAATAGAATTAAATTAAGAACAACACAGTATTATCAATTAAGAAATAAAGTTTTATTAAGCTTAGAAAATGGCACAGCTAGCTATAGATACCCATATTTACGCTATAAACTGCTGTTTGAATGACTGCACAAATGTTGCAATCTGTATTCTGTGCTGTATTTGCATAACAGATCAAATGCTACTGTAACATGTAATGCTGGTAATAGCCACAATGGAGTAGTTACTTTATAGACATCTGCTGAAGAATGTCTGAAGGAGTTAAGGGCAAAAAAATTTCCATTTTGGGAATGGAAAGATGCTTGCTTACAAAGACTGTTCATGCTTAATGGTCAAGAACTGATAAATTTTAACACAGTTAGCAACACATACTATGAGCACCCCTGAGCAAAGACATTAATTTTCATAATGATGGAAACTTGGATTACATATTTCAAAGAACAGTTAGCATACAGTCTTTTAAATAAATAGCCATGTCATCTCATTTTGTTATTAAAAACCTTTCAGATTGAGTGTTTGTTATCATTATCTTCTAATGTTTTCATATGAAAAGTAAAACCAGATTTGAATGAACATATCAATATTTACTGGAAAGTTGGGTCTTTTGATAAGCTTTTGATAAGAGCTATTAGGGCAGCAAGTGAACCAGGCCATTTTTATTTTCCATGTCTCAATTCAGGTGCAAAATGTGAATCCTACCAACAGCATTTACACAAAACCTGTTCACCATCCTTCATTCTCTATAGCTGAAATAATGCTGGCAATATGGAATTGGATAACTGCAGTTGACACTTAGCAAGCATTTTTCAGGAAGTTTCTCTAAATTTTGAGTGTAATGCATCGAAAATACCAGCTAGTCAGTTCAGAGCCCCAGCACTTTCTGAGGTTTCTAGTGTGGAGCTGACTTCTACTCAGATCCCACATATTAAGTCTTTGTCTTCATCACAACTGTGTGCAAACTGAGACCATGAAACATGACCTATTAAATCATACACACCTCAATCATGTCTCACTTAGATCAAACTTAACCTACTGCAGATTGTTTTTCTGGAGGGACAAACCTGACCTTAAAGTTTTATGTCTCTCCTACATGATTCATTTCTAAATATTTAAAAACTTCAAATATTTTTCCTGAGCATTTGCATCAGTTTCAATGTTCTTCTGGCTAGTTTGCTAAATTAAAACAACAGATCACCTGATGAAATAGGACTACCATATGAAGTTAATCCATTTAGAAAACCCTGCATAACCTAATTATAGCTATTTCAAATAGGTTTAATCTAATCTGCAAGATAGCATGATGCTTACTGTTACATTTAATGGGAAGAATACAATTTTGCTCCACTGTCAGAAAATCTATTCCTACCCATTTATATTTTCTGGACAGTAAACAGAATCTGCATCCCCTACAGTCAACAAAATGTATTCTAGTAAGCAGAAGAATTATTGGCTGTTTAAATAGCTACTAGCCTTAAATTTATCCATGATTTATTGTTGGAAAAAAATGTAATTTGATTATACTTCACTTGTTAGCTTAAATTAATGCAAAATAATTATAGCCATAGTCTTCGAAAATCAGTATTAATATTGGGCATATTATCATTAGGTACTCTCTGTTCAGTGTAATTATATCTGGTGAACAAAAATATTAATTTCTAACAACATGGAACTTAAACACCTTATGTCCTTATTCTACATTAATTCTACTGTAATAAAGATCAACACAAATGAAGGACTAGCACCAGCACATAACTAAGTCTGGACCATGAAATCCTGGATTCGGACAGTAACTAGAGAAGTACACCTTTATATCTATATTATACATGTTTGTGAACATGTCTTGTACATAGAAAACTTGACAGTTGATATCTTTGCCAGTTCTCTTTAACTGCGCTGCTTTATCTTCTAGTCTGAGTTGAATAAGGGGATTCACAGACAATTCAGCTGCAGAAAATGTCAGTGAACATTTCTGTTGCACTCCACACACACAACTGCAAATGTTGACTTTGTCTTCATCATTTAGAGTTTGTTTCTCTGTGTACAAACTCAAAGCTGAAACCAGGTGACATTTCAAGTCAAAAAAGGCAGCCAAACATCTAATAAGTTTTTTCAAGAAATCTGTGTCTGCCCCCTACAATAGGAAAACAGCACTGGCTACTGTCTCAGGAGTAGCCTATCTGCAGTTTTGCAGTTTCAGTAGACTTTTGCACTGGACTACGGTAACACAACACAAAGGTTGGCTGCAAAAAAATCCTCAAAATTCTCACAATCTGTTCAGAAAAATTAAAGTGTTTTTTCAGGTCCCTAACTAGCTCATGGTTTTGTTTGTTCTGAAGCATCATATGGTATTAGGGGATGTAAAGTAAAATGCTACACACACCTTTAGTCAATCATTAGATGAACAGAAAAGGTAAACTAATTCTAAGAATCCCAGCCAAAACAGTTAATTTTGCTGATGCTGAGTTCGAGACCTCTAAAGTGTCAAAGTTCACAGAAAAGAGGCCTGGGAAAATAAAGGCACTTAGGCCAGTAAGACTTGTTACTATGCGGTGATATCACTACACTAATTCCTATGCTTGAAGATACTGTTTTGCATGCTTTAGAAAAATCAGTTTAATTAAAGGCATCAGTGATTGTCCATAATTTTTACAATGCTAACTTTAAAAAGTCTTCAGTGTACTTACCCTGATATATCTGAATAAATTGCTGTATCTACAAAATAAGTTGGCAAGAGGTGAAAAACCAAGAGCAAAATGGCTTTGCATCCCCGTCCTTGCACAAGCCACAAATCTAGGACTGCAGGGACCGCTGCCCAGTATGTCCCCAGAAATGGCACTGCTCCAAGGATTGCTGCTAATGCTAGAGCACACAGAAGCAGAAGTGAGAAAAAGAACAGAGAAACATATTTCAAATATATATTTACAGTTAAATTCTGACACTTTTGCCACCACCAGTAAGTCCCACTTCTATCAACTGCTCTAAAAAAGACATTGAAAAAGTGCCACATGAGACTCTTGGTGTTTTATAACTGTGGTTTAGGAAAAAAGAAAATTACACTGTTTCCAATCCATAAGAGCTTCAGCAACAGACAGTCATAACGAGTTACTTCCCAAACAGGCATCAACTCAGAAAAATTTGACATTATACTCGTCATGTACACTTCAAACTTTCAGAAAGCTTCAAAGTGTGTAAGAAAGTATATGAGCCCAAGTCTCACTCTAATTTACTTTATCTCCTGCAGTCAACCATAATAATGAGAAACCAGGCAAACATAAAATTTATTACTTACATATTTCTGTATGCAAACATGTATACGCAAACATACACCCATCTGAAATATCTGTTGCAATCTAAAGCGATACAGTACTGCTAATGACAACCAATTACTCTAAGGCAGTTGCACTTTATAAAACAGCCATTTCCTGTCATATTGGGGTTTTTTGCTTTATGCTCCCCTTACGTTTCCTTGTAGATGAACATTTTAAAACTACAATTATTTTTAGAGAAAGAGAGGCAAAAGAGGAACAGGGAAGAAGATTTTTCATTGGCCATTTCCAAAACAAAGATTAAAGAATAAAAGAAAACCAGAGGCTGGTAATACAGTCAGGCAACAGTACTGAAAATAGGGAGCATGCCTCTATCATGCATTTTCATGATACCACATCTTCCTGCATTTAGGCATCTTGAAAAATCAGCACCTGTCAACTATGAAAGAAACAGAAGCCAAGACAGGCAGAATGAAGCTAAAAGCTGAAAAGACTTGGGACTGAATACAAGTGAGAAAGAATTACATCCAGGAAAAGAGACAGAGGCAGTAAAATAGCTGGCAGGGAGTGTGTGGTGAAAACAGGAAAAGGCAAGGCTCAGAGATAAGACAGCAATCAGGGCATTCTCTCCATCCTACCCATGGCCACATTCTCTAAGACTAGACTAAGCTTGTCAGCAACATTTAATCCTTCTGATTTTGTACAATAAATAATTATGTAATATTATTTATAAATATGTTATAACTGTCCAAATTCTTACCAGATGGTATGAAGACTATGTTAATTCCAAATATAGTATGAGTCAGCCAAGTGTAGAGTCCATAGAAACCAGCCATTTTGAGGGAAGCATCAAATACACCTCTAAAACAATCAAAGAAACTCTGTTAATTTTTACTGGCAATAGGATTCCAGGAACTAAGAAGATATAGACACAAGCTGCTTTGAAAAACTGAAAAGCCATTAGTGCCACAAATAACACAACTCAAAATGTAACACTGAACCCTTTATGCACTTGTTTCCTCTGAGAAGGATAAACATCCTTTACATCTGTCATTCAAGGCATTTAGACACAAAAAAAACCCCTCATACTGTTCTTTACTGGACAATAGGTTCGAGGGATAAATTCCTTGAAAGAAACTGCTCAAGCATCAGACCACATTCTCTATCAAAAATAACATTTTATCTATGAGAATCAGTATATTAAAACTACTTACTACTTTTTCTTTGCCTTTTTCCACTTCTAGAGCTTCATTAATTTTCTTTATCTGCTTACACTTCCATATCTGCTCATTCTCATTGGATAAAAACTACTAATATGTAAAGCGAAATAGGCTATTTAAACTCTTACTACTTTCCTACATTCTTACATGTCCTTCTGGATGAAAATAATCGAGCGTCTCATATTCATTACTAGATTTTAGCCTCAGTATCCTGAAATTCCTAGCTTTTATGCTGCTTACTAGGTTACATTACTAAAAACCAAATAGCAAGTCTGGTAATCTAATTCAGTCCTCCTGAATCTACATCCAACATGCTGGACACAAAGCAAAGTTTTCTCTTAAGTGTGACCACATCTTTATGGGATAGCGAAGTGCTGTAACATTTTACAGCACTAGGGCATGTACACATGTATCCCATGTGAACTGAAAACCCATGTCTCAGGTCTACAGTCACAAAAAAAAATCACAATATCAAACTGGCATATCTCACCATTGTATTGTGTCGGGTTTTCATCAGTATTTGAGAAAGGCATGAAGTTTCCCAAGATTACTATTTGACCTTGCCCGAGTAACTGAACTATCCCTGAGTTCCTCACTTCAAAGTGACCCTAAGAGTTACATCATTGCAGAAGTGGCAGCACACGCACCCATGTGATGCTGATGTTAAGGTACCGATTTCTAATTCATGCTTTTTGTTACACTGATTGTGTCTTTGCAGTTTGGGAACTCTGTCAGGAGGACAAAGAGAACAGGAAAACATACAACAGGAATCACAGAGCCAGATGATAAGTGGGAAGATTATCATTGCACTTTGAAGGGCAACACAGTCTGTACAGAAAAACAGCCCTTTCTGGATATACAGATATAGACATATATATTTATACTACCTATAGTATAAGTATATAAATATAGTAGAATGTCTTCTGAACTACATCAAGAATTCCAAGATTCCCAGTTTTTGCTTCTTTGGCTACTCTCCTCATTATTTCTGTGGGCAGCGCGCATATTTTTGCCCTCCTTTCCTACCTAAAGGCTCACATAGATTTCCAAATGACTTCTGAATCAAAATTATCTTATTTAAAATTCACTCACTGGAAGTTATGAGTGCATGACAAACCTCACTACTGTGAGATACTCCTAAAAGATTGACTCCTAACTGTTGTCAGCCAATTTTTCCCCCAAAAGAGGGAAAGGGAAAATATGGAAAATTGTATCCAAAACTGCCATTCTAATTTACACAATTTTCACATTTCAGTTCGGACAAGCACATTTTTTATCCTCAGATTAATTTAGTTAAAATTTAAATTCAAGTTCTGTCATGTCTTTTGCTTATGTAGTCATGCTTTAAGATAACGTTGCCCTGTTAAATCCAGTACTCATTACAAATGTACTAATAGAATAACAGAAAAGGTAGTCATGGACTAACAGGTATGTCTTGGTCCAAAGTCATTCTGCAAGTTGACATGTAATATATTTCAATAGCAAAATAGCACATCCCTCTAACATTTGACTGCAGAACAGTACATCTCTCTAGCTCCTTGGATCTAGCACACACAAGTAATAAGCTGAAAGGAGAAGGCACCAGACAGTGCTAAGAAGTAGTGATGCATCACTGGTCAAGCAGGAAGCGAGAGCAAGCTACACCTAGTTTCATTATCCTCCTCTCCTTCACCGTGGTTTCTGTCTGCATCAACTAGTCATAAAAAAAAAAAAAAAAAAAAANAAAAAAAAAAAGCACAGGGCATCCTACTCTGTGGCAAGTGTGGCCTAGAAGAACTTTAAAGTCTCTGAAAACTCATGTTTGTTACTTCTGCCACAAAAACTAAAAATCATACCTTAAAGTCTCTAGAAATTCATATCCACTTGGCTTCATGGTTAAGGCAGCAAAAAAATAATTCTGAAAACACTAACCAGAATCCCCATCAGCAGTTTGCTTCCGCTGCTCTGTATCTGCGATACCAGATCTTAAATATGATGTGATGTGGTGTGCTAGTACAAAAGCTGAATGAATTTATTACCATCTGTAAAAGGCAGACCTTCCTGGTGTAATAATGACAGTAAATAAATTTCATCTCTTAATACATTACTGGCACACATACAGCTTCCTTTTGTATACAGGAGTAATTGCATGCTTCAAAAATCAGAAAATCCAATTGCTGCTCATGTCTCACTTCGGCACTGTAGCTGGATGAACCACTCTACTTGCAAGAGTTGTCATCTGCAAATGTGTAATTTATGAGCACTTCATGGCAATTTGGTGTAAGGCATACTTAGACATACATATTCCACTCTACTGAGCTTTGAAATGCATGTAAAATTTAAAAAAATAAAAATCAGAGGACATGGAGCATGCTTCACATTATTCAGATTAAAAATGAAGAAATTTCTGTCAAATGTTTCTGCATATCTGGCTGATTTTTTTTTTATTGTTATTAAAGTCCTGTTCACTGAAAAAAAGCTAAGGAATTTGCTAGCAGATGTCATCAGGGAAAGTGTCACCTTTTCATTTTATGGGTTTTGAGGGGCTTAGTAGATCTGTTTTTCCTCTTTTACTGACTGGCCATAAAAAGTCCAGAGCTTCCCCTTTGTTTCTACTGTAGTTTACGTAAAATGTATATCCACTTGAACTCAGGTTCACTTCACAGAGCCTCCAGGAAAGGTCTCTTCATTATTAGCAACACAGTGAAACTCCAAAAATTTCAATCTAGTGCTGCAACAACCCCAGCTGAAAGGAGCTCTTCAGCTCTGAGCATTCATTTTTTGACCTTGGAGTTAATTTGATTTTCTAGATCTATCTGTTCCCAGAGCACTGGAGAAAAGAAGAGCATATGGGCTGAAATAATGAGAACTGGAGTTACCAGAAGGATTAGAGTAAGCATATTGGAAATTCAGAAGAGAGATTTACTGGTTATTATACTAAATTTATAACCTTGGCTTGTGAATGGGCATAAGAATAAAAACCAGACAAAAGTGGTATTTGTCTCTGAAAAAGTTTGCAAGAATTAGCATTTCCCTAAACTCCTTACAAAACACTTTACAAGCCATACAGCGGTTTACAATCCAATTAAAATTCAAGTTTGTTAACAGGAACACCCTCAGCCAAAAATACTGCTAGAAAAAGATAAATTTCACTCTTTTGTCATCTTCTTTACACGCTGATGTTTGATATTTTCCCATTATTGTATCTTTGTTGCAAAATCCTTCTGTATGAAGAGCTGACTAACTCAAAATGGTGCTTTAAGAAACTTCAGCTCTTCAGTTTCTTTCGAGAATATAACCTTTACATTTTAAAAGTTGAGAGTTCAAGGTATAAATGGAATGCATTCCAAACTTCACAGCACAGTTTCACAATTTATTTCAGATCAGGTTGTCTCAGAACTGTCCCAAGAAAAGAGCTCTCCCATTCCCGTGTTCTCAAGCATTCACTTCTGCCCCAGATGACCGTTCCTCTGTCTACCTGCCAGCACAGTCTCCATTATGCACCACGACAGTTTTTACAGTGAAGTTAGATAATAATAATTTTTTTAGCTGGGTTAATTTTAACTAACTAGCTCAGGTCTCATCTCTACTTCCCATCCAACTAATAAGTAGTGGCATAAATAGCTGCATTCCCACCAAGAAAGAAGCTGGCACACTCATGGCTGGAGAGCAAGAACTCTTCTTTGCAGAACAGTACTGTCTTATCCCAGCTGAAACTAACAGTCACTATCTCATTATAACTTCAAAACCAAATAACTAATTTTCTTTCTTCAGACACCACCAAGATCTGTTGCAAAAGACAAGACGCTGGTGACTATCAAAGGACAGCCAAAAAAGGACAGTTAAAAAGGACTGAGGTATTCTTCTCCTACAACGATCCCCCAGATTTCAAGTGATCGTCATGAGAACACTGAAGAACGAAATGACTCAAAGAAGTCCTTTTGAAAAAACCCTCAAACTGTTCTTTGACTCTCTTTAAGAGTTCTGTTCTTTTAGGAATAAAAAAAGATTCTCATAATTTTTCAGTTTCATATTACATATGAAAGTAAGCAAAGGGCACTAAGATATATTCCAGCTACAAATAAAGCAGAAGTGGCAGTAAGTGATTCTTTATAGTGTAAGATCATTTTAGGAGCAATATAAATATGCAAGTGATTTTCAGAGATGACTCCATGACAAGATTTTATCCTCATTCTTTCCAGTGATACAACTGAACAAAGAGAGGCAACAGCTTCAACATATGCAGGCTGATAATGACACAAATCAGATAATGTGATACCATTCTTGAACAAAGTATAGGTCCTTGAGATGGTGTAACACGCAAATATTACATACGCCCTTCAAGGCAGGACAGGGCTCCAATGACTGTATCAAAATTTCATTAAAGAACGACAACTAGTCTGAAGGACACAGTAGCAGACAGATTTTCTTCTCTAACAGAGAAACATCTATATTCCACAAAAAAGAACAATTAACATGTAGTGCAAATTCTGTAAGAAATTCTACATCTGATTATTTCTTTGAAATACTTTTGCATTTGTAATAACTTTTTAATTACTATTTTGGCCTGTTAGTAACATGTATCATGTAGAATTAGAATTATTCTTCTGAGAACCACATTTGGAAGGACCAGTTATTTCTAAATCAACTATTTCTAACATTTCCAGATTTTTATCAGAAGCAGACCACAGTACTTACTAAATGCAACATCTAACTATTCTTAAAGTGAATTTTGGAACACAACTTATAAAAAGCCAAACTTGTTCAGACCAAAGGTCTGTCTAGCCAGCATCCCAATTCCAGTGGAGTCCAGAAGCAGATGCTAAGGGAACAAAGAAATAGGAAAAAACAATTTAACAATCCCCCCTGAACATTCTTCCAGCCTCTATTTCCACCTCCGGGTGGAACCTGATGCAGGCTGTCTATTTAGTAATCTTCAATTAATATCTCTTCTTAGTTCTCATGTTCAATCCTGCAAGTTTCTGCAACTTTGACATTCTTTGGCAAGACCTTCCCCATGTCTACTGCCTGCTGCATAAATCAATACATTTTTTTAAATTTATTTTTTAAAACTTTTTGATGACCCCAAGATTTTAGATTGAAGGAGACCATAAGCAGTCCAACACAGTCATCCTTTTCCCACTGGTTCTGATTTTGCAAACCTCAATTTGTGTAACATCCTTTTTTTCCAGGCTGAAGAGTCCTAACCAGCTCATTCCTCATACTGAAACTGACGCATATCTTCTTTCCTCTAATTCATCTTGTTCCCCTCCTAGCTTTTTGAGATGCAGGAACCAGGACGGCACACAGTAATTCAGGGTATAGGCAAACCATAGATTCATACAATGGGAGTAACATTCTGTGTTTCTGTTCTCTAGGTCTGTTGTAACAAATCTTCACATTTGATATGCCTGTCAGATGCTTTTAAGCATTACCAAGCACTGAGCTAGCCAGTCTACCAGAAAATATAGCTCCCAAGCGGCAACAGTCAGCACAGTGGTAATCAGTTTATGTGTGAAGTTAGGACTGGTTTTCACCCCCATGCATCACTTTCATCTACACTACATTTCATCAGCCATTTCATTCCCCAGACACTGCTGTCTTCTGAGTTTGTCTACAATCCTGCCACATCCACAACTTCTCTGGGCAACCCATTCCACTATCTCACCACTCTCAGAGTAAAGAATTTTTTTCTAATATCTAATCCAAACCTCCCCTCCTCTTTCTGTTTAAAGCCAATACGCCTTGTCCTTGAAAGCCTTTGGAAAGAGATGCTGTAAAAAGCCTTTATGAAATTTCAGTAGAACATAGAAGATAGATCAACTTACTAATGGTCTTGCTTGCCGCCACTTCAAAAAACATGTACAGTAAGGCAAAACTTCTCTCTGAAAATTTCACTGATTCTTTCCAACTAAACCACATCCCCCAGGTCTATTACGTCCTTAACTGTAGTTCCTAAGTTGCACAGTACCCATACCAGTTTACATGCCTGTACTTCCTGGGTTCCCTGGAACATTATTTTTTTTATTTTGCCCTTGAGTTTAACTAGTTTGCATCACCCACTCTTGGCAATTTGCTATTGTTCATTTGATCTGTTTTTTCTACAAGGTCTTCTGAAGTCACTATAATTTCTGAGAGATTCTGCTGTAGCTCACCCATAAGAAGGGTTGCACAACGTGACTCCCTTCACTTACCTTCACAGCAACAAACCAAACATCAGTTTACCTCCCCTGTGCAACAGCCTGCAGCTGACTTCTTGTCACTGAGTACTCCTTGTCATCCCTCAGCCCCCTGACTGCTTGTTGCTCCTGCTGCGTACAAAAAACTGTATTTTGGTTTAATAGCATTTTGTGGAGCTTTGAGCTCAAACTCAGCTCAACCTTTGAGCTGAATCAAACTCGGCACTATCACCACCCTCACACTTCAGGCTTATTTCTATCTGTTTATGATCATTTTGTTTGTTTAGCAAAAACTGCAGCTTTTTAAAGGATAGCTTCTTGTTTCTATGGCATTTGTTATTTTGCCATTCAGCTAAGCAGTTTATTTTCCCTCTAGTCTTACTCAAGCCTTTCTTAGCTGTTAGCATGCACTACCACTGTATATTGAACATTTATTCTTTTCCACTTGTAAGGATGGAGTTCTTTTAGATTCCATTTTAACTGGAAAAGTCCATAAATGAGAGTAACAGCTAGTTGGAGTTAATACAGCTAGAGATCCATTGCAGTCTTATATTAAGAAACTCCCAGACTGTTCAGCTTATTACTATTATAAAATTATGAATCACAAGCATAAAGAAGGGTGAACTTTCATTGCTTATGTTGTGGAGAGAATAAATAATGAGTTGACCTTATAACTCAGCAAAAAAGCAGAAAGCTAAAGCTGTGATGTTGAATCTTTGAAGTGTCATGAAATCCTCAAGTTTTACATCAGACTTCATGCTGTCTTCTTACATTACAATAAATCTGCATTTTAAATAGCAGAAATCTAAAGTTACAATAATATATAATGCAATCTTAAATACACAGAGAATTATTAGATATGCAAGCATAGAATCCTGTAACATGTTATACTAAAAATAATCCTCATAGTATACTTTTATTCTTAGAAATGCCTTTCAGCAACCCTTGTCTTTCCATCCCTTCCTGTTAGCTACTAGGCCTGCCTTAGAAGCAAAGAGAAAAACTAAGTGGCTGAGCTGAATTCCAGATGCAAGTTAAGCGTCACTCTTTTTACTGATACAGTCTATGTCACACACCAACTAAATTTTCATTCAATTAAAGACTGCAGGTTCGGACACAGAAGTAACTTTCAAAAAAGTGGTGCTGTAGAAAAAGCAGTGTGTGTATTATACAAAAGCCTAAGTGCAATACATGATTAAAGGACTAGTATCTAAGATGCAATGTAGTTACATTATTTTTAAAGACTGCACAGAAATCTGCGTATGCTTTTAAATGCGCGTGTGTGCGCACACAAACTAACCCATATCCTCTCCATGTTTACAGAGAACTTCAGTCTTAAAAAAAAACCTGGACAGCCACAGAATTACAAATTACAAACACGCGCTACGAGAAACTCCTGTTAGAACATACAAAATGCACCATCTGGAATATAAAAGATGCAAATGGCAGAATATCGGCTCTGCCTCATGTGAAGCAATGAGTCTTCAGTAAGCCCTTACTGTGTTTGAAAAGACACGGTACCAGTCTGCATGGCAGAGAGAAGAGAACTGTCTGTTTCAGCATCAGATTATGCACTTAGACAATTTCGTGAATTAGGGGCAGTAAGCTATAAAATTCAGATTAAATTTACAGACTCTGTGACATGCTTCACCCAAATTATGTGTATATAACAATGAACATTTTTTCATAGTTTCAAGTAAATTCTGGAGTAAAGATTAAGCATGAGCAAATAAATTATTTTCTGAAATTTTCTTTGAAGATGTTTTTCTTTAAATTATTCTTTGAATAACTGTTTAAAATCATGTGTACATAAAGCAATATACAGACAGCTGTGTTTAATAAGAAGAAGTATTTTCAATATAAAAGAGAAAGGAAATAAAAGTAAAGACAAATCCTGGGGGGTTTTTTGCATATAAGAGAATATTAAAGACTAAAAAAATAGTATGAACAAGTCATGTATTTATTGCTACTACAACAGTAATCTTAAAAATACTACTATCTATCCCACTAGGATAATCAGGTTACAGTTACTGCCAGTTTGGTTCTGCAAACGTACTGAAACAATGCGGCATCTCTTCAAGATTTATAGACCACATTTTTTTTGGTAGACCACCTTTTTTTCAGTAACTCAACTGAAACTTTCCTTTCTTCCATGTAATTAAAACCAAAATGTAAGTATCTGTTATTCCCAGTTGTAGACTAGGCAATTATTTAATTACAGAATCACAGACTGGAAAAGACCTTCAAGATCAAGTCCAACCTTTGACCGATCACGACCATGTCAAATAGACCATAGCACTGAGTGCCATGCCCAGTCATTTCTTGAACACCTTCAGGGATGGTGACTCCACCACCTCCCTGGGCAGTTCATTCCAATGTTTTACAATTCTCTCCATTAAGAAATTCTTTTTGATGTCCAACCTGAACTTCCCCTGGTGCAGCTTAAGGCCATTTCATCTTGTCCCATCGCTAGTTGCCTGGGAGAAGAGGCCAATCCCCACCTGGATACAATGTCCTTTCAGGTAGTTGTAGAGAGAAATAAGGTCATCTGAATTTCCTTTTCTCCAGGCTAAACAGCCCCAGCTTCCTAAGCCTCTCCTCATGTAACTTACACCCTAGACCCTTCACCAGCTCTATTGCCCTTCTCTAGACACGCTCCAGCACCTCAGTGCCTTTCCTGAATTGAGGGGCCCAAAACTGGACACAGTACTCAAGGTGCAGCCTCACCAGTGCAGAGCACAGAGGGGTAATCACTGCCCTGGTCCTGCTGGCCACACTGGTTTTGATACAGGCCAGGATGCCATTAGCTTGATGATTAAGACAGAATCATTTTCAATTCTATTCCCATCTCGTAACATACACGATAAGTAAAGCTTGAAAAATTCCAGTTATGCTGTTAAATGCATTGCTGTGACAAAAGAGATTTCCTCTAGAGATACTCCTGCTACGAAAAAACATACATTGCATGCAAAAATTCAGTCAAAACTGAATCATTAACAGTTGTCTTGAAAAATTAATCTGAAAAACATTACTAATGTTGCAGTAAAATAAACAAGATCACACATTTTGCTTTTTCTAAGCATTAGCTTAACATGCTGGAAGATTATTGTTTTCTGTGGGAATTGTATCACTGTCTCATTTTCTCCATCATTACTGCCAAGATGCCACAGCAAATCAATTAGACGTTTAGGGAGCTAAGATTTTTTTTTTGTTTATTTGTTTGTATGCTAGTTCATTTCAGATCTCTTTAGATGTTAATAAAAAAAGTTGTTAATTCATTAAGAAGCTATTTCAGCCATCAAGGCACTATAGGTCTTTTTCATATCAAATCTTTCTTTTGACTTTCCGGCCAATTTCAGCTAAGAATAACTATTTCCTCTTTATAAATACATAATATTTTAAGTAATTTTTCTATAACCAATGAAAAACCTGATCAAATTTGAAGTGTACAAGGCAAATGAAGAAAATGAAGCAAATAATGATAACCCTTCTCAAATTGAAAACAAACAGTGCGCATCTTCCCGGCATTACAAAACAAACTTCCACTAACACGTGTTTCAAGGCATCACTCAAAATACTGATCTGGGTTTAAGACCATTTCACAACGTAATTAGGCCCCACCAAAATTGAAAGCTGCAGTAACTTTAAGCCACAGCCATACCCGTGTGCATGCACTCATGTGAAAGTATCGCACACACTAAATTGCACTGAGGCCGTGAGAACATGCAACTTAGTAATGTGCAATATCTCCACCAGAGCAAGCAGAATGGGAGCTTCAGGGAAGAAGGGTATGGTGCATTCAGGAAGAGAACGACATGCTGCTCAGGGAAAGGAAAATGGTTCAGGCAAAGGTGTGCATGCTACTACTTTGGAAACCTGTGAACTGGAGAATTATTGCTTCATCCATTCAGGACAAAGAAGAAAAAAAAAAGTCCAGACAGGAGTACCACCTCACTATTTCTGGGGAAAAGGACATAATTTTCCTACTTACGCAGTGAGGTAGGTGACTCATGAGCCAACCTGATTTTACAGAACCTTTCTGAACAAAGCAAATCTCACACTGTTATGGGCAGGTAATGATTTCTCTCAGCCTTCAAAGTACTGTGTTATTAATTATAATTGCAATGAAAAATGTCACTAACTACTATTGAGAACTAGAATTATTTAAATACAGTAAACTGGTCCAAGTGGTTCTCTCATTTCTAAAGCAAATCATCTTCCTAAACCTGACAGAGTGCTGCCAGAAGAATTCCTGCAGCTCAACCTATGCTGGCATAATCCTTCTGCCATAGTCACCAGTTCCTGCCCTGTTCCCCTTTCTCCACTGGTTCCTATAGCTGACTTTTAGTAGTTTCAGTGAAAGTAAATCGTATTTACTATATGCACTGGCAACTAACCACCACTGTCAGTCAAGGGAGACTATTGTACATGGTGAAGATGCAATATTACCTTTGTAATTCATCACATTTTTGTGCTGATACCCACTCATGTAATATGGAAAACGGGAAGACAATAAAAATAAATAAATAAAATCCCAAAACCACAAACAAACAAAAATGACAGAATGGTGGGGGGAGAGGAATGAAAGGCAAAGGGTAAATGAATAATCAATCAAGAAGAAAGAGTAACGAAGTGCGGCCACGCCAAAAACATTAAAATCAGAGTGAGAAAGACCCAAGATTGCAAACCAAAGAAAAAGAGAAACAGATAAACCAACTGGGCACCAAAGACCGAAACTCTTAGAGAACAGAAGCTCTTTTGCTACTAATGCATTAGCAGTATTCAGGATTATTATAATTTTCCTGAATTTTTATTTCTCATCTCATTTTACAGGCAATGGCACATGAAATTCCAGAATGGAATTTTGAATTAGTTGGTTGATTTGAAATAGAACCAGTACTTCATACATCAGTCAGAAAACCCTGTAGTCACATACACCATTGGTAGTGATCTTCCTCCCAGGATTTTTACTGTGCTTCAGGGAATCATCACACAACTACTGACCTTTCCTCTCCCCTGTAGATTAAATGCTGCCAATGAGGAAGAGCAAAGGCAGTATGTGACAACAAGTACACACAAGTGTTTACTCTAAAATCTCTAAGTACATTTACTCTAAAATGACAGGAGCAGTTTCATGATGAAAGTTACTCAAAAGTAGGAAAACTGACTCACGACCAGCATGCAAAACAGCATTCCTTCAATAGTCCAAACACTGTCAATTCCTTTCTAGAGGACTGCTTGGAGGCAGGCAGGACTTACCCACTTTTGAGTTTTGCCAGTTCTCACAGGTATCTGTGGTAAAGGCAAATGCCCAGCTTACAATCATATTCGCAACATGTGAAACATCCCTTGGGTTGCCCTTCACCTCTTTGTCCCAAGAGAGGTCTAGAAAACAGTTCTTTTGCTGACTGTAAAGGGTTGTGTAGGACCTTCTTTCTCTCCCCCCACCACTCGCTGTGAAGAGGTGTCATCTCTTCAGTACTCAGGCCTGAGGAGAGGAGGAGAAGGCCTGCTTTCTATTAAGCTTTTGCCTTCCCCAAGTGGAAGTGGAAGGGGACAAACCCACCAGCTTTCCTGTCTTCCCAAGATGGGAATCTTGAGGAAGGTGACCTGTCCCACCACCACCCAAGCCCTTAATCCAGACCATCATCAGCATCAGCCTCACCATTGCCCTGAGCCACACCACCACTTAGCAGCATCCACACAGCTGGAATTTGTCCTGCTGAGCACACATAAGAGCTCCTCCTCTCATACAGCAGACCCCTTCTCCTGCCCATGCTCAACCACGCTATGGTTACTGTGGGAGGCTGTCACGGGCCTTGCTGAAGTCAGAGTAAATGGCAGTCACCGCTCTCCCTTTGTCCTAGTAGGACAGTCACCTCCTCAAACTAAGGCTCATGTTGTTCCCAGCACAACTAGTCCTCGGCGAAGTTGTGCTGGCTGGTGTCTCCAAGCCATCTTCTGTCTTTCGCTGCTCTGCCCTTGTACCACGAGGCCTTTCAAATAAGCTCTTGGCTAAGGCATGATGTGATGCTCTTGTCCAATCCCTGCTCAATCCACACACTTGATACATTTTGCCTCCCTGCTGTCCTGGATAAATGAACTTCCTACCAAAGGCCAGGAGGGCATTTTATCCCATGGTTTGCAGCAGGTAACTCTTGGATTACATTCTGCTTCTTAAAAATTTCTGTAGTGTCACAACAGCCGCATCTATTTTCACCCACTACCGAAGTGCAAATTTATAATCTGAGCTATTGTAACAGAAACAAATTCAACACTTGGCTCAAAGCAGGCAGAAAAGCTGCTCTTGCCCCCATACAGCAAATAAATCTATTTGCGTTAACAGAGAGCTGACACTGTCTTTGCAAACTCATCATCAAGGGAGTTAGAAAAATATTTATAAAATTTATAGCTACTTATAGTCCATAAAATAAAAAACATGACACAGTTCCAATGAGAGAAACTGCAATGAGAAAAGGTCTTGGTTTGATTAAGTGCTTGCTGGGTAACATCTTCAAGTTATGGGATTTCTTGAGCTACCGAAACCACTTGCTGATTGCCCTCCTCTTCTTTACTCCTTGTTTTCCTCCAAAATAAACAGCAAGGGACACAAAGGAACAGACTTTCTTGATTATATCCAAGTTCCCTAGTGCTTTTCATGAACACGTTTTAAGTAAAAGAGCAACAGAAGTGACTGACAACATGGAAGCTGATTATTTTTATGTCATTTGGTCTATGAGCAACAGAAAGACTAACTGCATCTCTTGCCAGCAGGATTGTGCACTCCAGACAAGGACTAGTTAGATGCAGTCTTAGCTTTGTACATGTTCTATGTCCTGCTGAAGAGTGGTGGAAGCTGGAACATAGCTGGTGACTTTGAAGATTTATTAACTTAATCTTTCTCTGCTTTTGGTCAACTTGAAAGCATGAGTATTTTGAGGATGAATTCATGTTGTATAATGCTGTCATAGCCTAATAAAGAAAGTGGCTAGAGAAGTTTCATTATTTCATAATTCATAACACAAACAGAGCATCTTCTTCCCATCTTACCAACCAAGTATTAATATCCATTTTGCACACCTTTTATAGACAAGGTGAACAAACCATTTTTAATTCCTACCCCTGTAGCAACAACTCATGTTCAAAAGAAAGGACAGCTGCTAGTTTGTGACAAAAGAGATGGTTTGCAGTGGCAATTATTTTTCAAATGGCAAATTGGGCAAGGATAAACTCATGCAAAATTGTTAGCATACTCTCCCTATTTCCATACAGAAAATCCCAATACAGTTTGAGGGGAATGCAAGCTAACCTAGAAGCATTGTGATAAATCCTTAGGTAAAACTGAGCAAGAGAGGAATTTCTGAAAACCTCAGAAGTATCACTCCAAAGAATTCAAATAAGGCACCAAGTATAGGCTTCTTCAAACAAATATGAATGACTGATACAGACTACCTTAGTGAACACACAGAATGAATTCCCTTGCATATGACAAGCAGCTTCACATTCCACATTCTCCAGACACCGGCTTTTTCTCATCATATTTGCAGTTACCAATGCATGCTGGCTCTTTTTCCTACTCATTTTCCTGTAGCTTCCCTAACATTATTTTCTTTCTTTCCTCCATTCTAAACTCAGAAATATCTTAGGTCACCTGTGTCACATACTTAAAAACTTCCAAATTGCATTTAATACAATCCTCCTTGCAGAGTACCCATTCCCAGATAAACCATATCCTATTTTTTGACACTGTTCCCTTCTACCATGGGCTAAAGAGCTCACATTCTTCAGTAAAGATAGAACTGAGATACTAACCATGTGATCAATGAAAACTCAATAGCAGTCACTCAAGAGAAGGGCTATTAACTTTTTGGCAGAATTCCAAATTTGTTGCTTTCTACCTGAATTGCCCCTTCATTTTAAAGACTACAGCAGTTAGCACTGTTGTTCAAGACCTTACACAGCATAATATAACCTTCCCGTTGTTAAAACAGCAAACATTTGGCGAAGAGCTTGGGAAGTAGCTTTGATACATTGCCCGTTTAAAGTCCATTCATGTTTTGTATATATGCACAAGATGACACAAATCAGCGGTGTAAGAGGCAACGGTTGTACAAAATTTAGCACGGAATCTGCTCATTTTGCCCAAACCATCAACTTCTTTGAAAAAGTAAGCTGTGACTTAAACACCTTATTTAAAATCTATTTTATTACATTACCAGAATGTTAGTGTTCCAAGCTGCTAACAGGTGAAAGCTGATGGTCTCATTCACCTGTGATGAATTAACATTACTGTAGCACCCCAAAAATTGCTTTATCATGAAATCTCAATGAACCACATTTAAAAACATTTAAAAAAATTCACCTTCAATTACTGTAGTAGGTTAGAGGTGAAACCTAAGAATGGTAACTAAGCATGAAACACTGTGGAAGGAGGTGCAGTACAGTAGTGTTTTAAGTGGGATAAGGAGAGTGCTCCACTGTTGTTCCTTTTGATGTATTTTGGTTTTATGGAGATCATGAACTAGATTTTTTCAGATGAAACTGGAAGATATCTGGAAGATACATTCCCAGGAGCATATCTATTCCAGGTGCAAATGGGTACTTATTCTCCAGGATTGGACTTAGTCCAATTAAGTCCAAACTAAGTAATTCTGAAATATGTACAGCACAGATGTCGGGTCCTCCATTTTCAACTGTTTTGCTGTGTGAATCTGCTCCTACTGAGCTGCACTAGTTGTAACTGTCAACATAATTGCAAACATACTGCTTCCTGATGAGTTAGGGATGTCATGGGTGTATCAGTTTTATAAAACACTAGTATTCACGACAGCATAAACCTCTGAAAAATTTTTATGGCAAGTCCAGTCAAATTGCTCTAATAACAATCATGGTGAGAAAACCATTAATGCTAGGTTCTTGAAAATCTTTGAGTTTTGCAACTCATCTCTGAAACACAAGCTATTGCAATTGTTAATTATTTGCAGTTGAACATCAAGTTTAAAATAGAATTTTCAAGGAAGTGCAAGAAATCAGCAATATACCTTATTGCTTCCTCCACGGATTGGCCAACTATATTTGAGGACGGACCTGGCTGAGATAAAGGTGTCAGGCTTATCACCCATTTTACTGGTTTGTAGTACTCATCACTGGAGCTCAATAGGTAGAACAGTGTGGTCAGAAAAATCACCTGCAAAACAAATTGGAGTTTTAATTTAAAAGTTAATAATTTTCCAGAATTACAATGTGCAACTATGCTTCGGATACTGAAATTTACTGGAAAGGCACAAGATACTCTTCTACAAGTCTGGATTTAGAGAAACACAAAAAGCTAAAAGAATAACTTTCTCCCCTGCCCCACAAAGGACTATAGCTAAACATTATAAAACTTCTGTTCCTGTTTAGCCTCTTCCCAAAGTCACAGTGAGATCAAACAACTAGAATGTTGATCTAGATCTGGAATGTTGTTCAACATCCTAGTTGAGGGCTTTTTGGTTCTTTTTCAGCATGTTGAACAGATAAAAAAATTGCTGAATAGTAACATCTATTATCAAAACAAACAAACAAAACTGCCAAATAAATTTGAGCTGTCTCAAGAGTCATTATGCAGCTGGGTATCATACATAAATTACACAAAAACTCAAACACAAATTTTATGTTAAGCTGGCAATCCTAAATGAATACTCCTTCTGTGAGTTTGATGATGGGTCTCAGCAGAATTGATGGCAGTTCCATTGTTTCAGTTTAAAGACATAAAAATTACAATCAGATGGGATTAGTTTTCTGTATGTTGCAGTCAACTGTGTTTCTTTTATTTTCCTGTTAGTAGGTTTAGTAACTTTTTGGGCTAAGCAGAAATCACAGAACTGTGTTGGTCTTGAAACAGAATACCTCAAACAAGAAAAATCCATTCTGTATGCTCCAAACTTAAACTATGGCTTACATTTGCTTTACTTACAAGACTCAGATATTTTTTCTTTCTTCCTAAGATTAGAAAGGATTCTTTCACCTTCCTTATTTCCAACATACTTGTATGCTAGAATAAGCCACATCTCTATCTTTTCATGAACCAAATGGCTTGGCCTCTGCAAGTCTATTACTTTGAAGTATTTTATCCAGTCTGCAGATACCTCATGCCCTTTTCCTTCATTCTTGCTGAAGATGCTCAGAAAACAAAATGCAGACAGCACAAAATGCAGGATTTCATTACCAATCTCAAGAATGCCATCCATCTGCCTCTGTTTCTAATTCCTTTATACTCAGTGAAATGTTACTAATACTTCCCCCTACCCTACACTTCCAGCCTTTAATCTGAAAGTCACATTTAACTATTCACCTATTACTCCTTTACAAAATGTCATATATTGATTTAAGCTGTATTCCATCTTCTCAGGTGTGAAACTCCTGACTTGGGTGTCTATCTAATAAAACAAGTCATTACATTAGCAGATTTCAACAGCACGCCGTTAACACTCATTTTGACATTAAAAAATAATAAATTAGGCCTTACTTTAATGGGAAATAGTCTAGTGCCAGTAGCAATACCAGCTATGTTTTTTCACAGTTTCACATAAGTAAATCTTAAAACTTGACTGAGAATTTTACCATCCTCTGCAAAGCTGCGATTATGGTTATCTTCTCCCTTGACAGGCTCTGCCATTTCTCGTAAGCTACTGTAATATTTCCTGATTTCACTAAAAAACTCTACGCTAAAGCAGGCACCCAGATGGTGTTGTGTCTTCCTGCCACTGAGCTCTGCCTACAGATCCTTCTTGTAAGTGCAGTTTTCAACACAGAAAGCAGCATATTGCTCTAAGCACCGTATTGGCTCATTCTGACTGTTCTTCCCCAGTGTTTACAGAAGAATCTTGCTTTCTTAAGGAGTAACGACACATCATACACCTGAACTGTAAAAGCCAAAGTGATGGCTGGGAATGAACAGGAATGGAATAAAATGGTGTTAAACTGAACTACAGGCTAGGAAAAAATACAAACTCAATTTCTGCTAAGAGAAGATGGATGTAACCACAGCACCATACAAAATTAACTGAATTTTGGAATATCTGCATTTTGAGAAATTCAGTGGCAAAAAGATATGCACTATCTTGTATCAACTGGAGCATGAAAGTTTTCAGATCTCTTCTACAGGATATCTGAGATATCTAAATTATTTCCTAAGCAACAATTCAAGATCCGGCTTATGACTACAAGGAAGAATTTACCAAATATAAACAGTAGGAACTTTCCACAGTTAAGCAATTGGTGGGTTACTATATCTTGCTGTAGAATTTGTACTGTAGCCAAAAGCATTAAACACTCTAATTTGAGCAGAGACAGACTGAATTCAAGGAGAAAGCTGTGGGCAAACACTCTATACCAAAATGATAATTCAGCATTTCCACAAATATCAAGAAACACATGGCCTAATTGCTTGTGCGTCAGGTCCACTGACTCACTAAATATTTTTCTATCTGTCTTTCATACTCAATTTTCTGCTGAAAAGCTTTTGGGTTTTGTCTGTTGGAGGTTTTTTGCTTGGTTTTTTTTTTTTATTTATTTGTTTTGTTGTGTGTTTTGCAGCATCAAAACTCTGCATATTCCCTTCAGGACTTAGATGACCATCAACCAAATTTCTCTTCCTATCTTTGTAACAGAGCACGAGCAGAATGTGTGTGTGTGGTCATATCCGAGCATACATGCCTGCATATATATATATATATATATACACATAAACCCCCGCACAAAGCCATTTACATACATCCATGTGCATGTGTGTGCAGATTGGAACTTGAACTCAGAAGTGAAAAAGAAGTGGCACTTCTGTATCTAATGGTAAGTTTTCAAATGTCTGTTGAGGATCTGGACTTACTGGATTATGGATGGATATGCTACACAGATTGACATTCCTTATGAACATTTTGATGGAAGATATATTTTTCAAAATGGAGGTTCTGAACGAAGTGTCTATTACTTCTGTGTTATAAAGAACAAATTTTTGAAACATTTATCAAAATAAAATTCATTATTTTGATTCAAGATAACTAAAACTGGACTGAAAAATGATCAGTTGAAAAGCTAACCACCTTGAGCATCATCTTGCTGGAAAACTGAAGTTAGTTTGTGCCACTTCAAAATAGTAAAACTTTTTCTCTAGCAACTAAGAATCCTGCCAAATGAAAAAATAAGAGTACAGTTGAAGCATCTAATTTTTAACAGAATTCCAACACAGCAAGATCCCAACCAGCTCTGCTAAACCAGCTGACTGCAGTGACCCGTACGAGACAGGACCTTGCTGACAGACAAGTTAGGATCACGCATTACAGCAACAGCATGCAATGAACTTATAATAAGTCATTAGGCACCTAAAGCTAAATTTTGTGTCTGAGCATAACTGCCTTGAAATCATCTGCAATTAGTATCCAAACTTGTAATTTTTAAGTATGCTAACATGTCAGACACTGTTTTCAATGCATCATCACAGGTGAAGTTGTGGACTAAGGAAGAAATTAAATATTCTCACGTAATCTTTACTTAACCAAATGACAACTAGAGAACAATTTCCTGATTTCTCTGTAACAATTTTTTCCATCTCGTGATAGCAATGGCTTATATAGGGATATGCTTATGAGAAGTCATAAGATTTCCGTAGTTACATAGGTTATCATGAGTTACAGCTTAATATCTTCAAGGCCTGAAACAAGAGTTTTCCATTAAAAGAATGATGGGAAGGCAGGCTACCAGCTCCCTAGTGTGGGAATTACACAAATCTTGCTCTCTTGTCTAGACTGCTCCCAAACAGATACAGAATTCGAAAAATCAAAGAATTTTGGTATTGGATAAATTTAGATGTTTTCAATACTTCAGGTTTGATTTTTCATTGTTACATGTGCAATTAGGTTCCTTCGTAAAGCAGACCATGTAAACCAATGAAATACTACTTACCACAGAAAGCACAAAATTGAGAAGAGCTGTCCCACTGTGGAAGAGGATTGTCACTAATGTTGTAACTGTAGTAAACAAGAGGCTCACATTGCGACTCATCACTATCCACAGAGACTCCAGGATCTGGGAAAGGAGGAAGAAGTGAAGACAAAGTCAACCACTGGATGGTATTAGCAAGGACAGCAAATTGCTTACAGAGTGATTCATCTCCATCAAGTCATAAAAAGATGAGATTTTTTTTAAAAATCATCTTCCCTCACTCCTACATTATAGCAGGTAGTATCAAGTGAAAATGCCCACTTTACCAAAGACAAGTTCCTATGTAGTTTGTTACGAGGTTTTACAATTTTTCTCCTAATATTCAAAATTCTTTCATTATGCAAAATTGCAGAATATCTAGATGTGGTGACACCTGTTCATGGTCATTAACACTGCTGTAAAGCAGATCTTGTCTTGGGAGAAAAATCCTCATCTTTTCAAAAGCAGAAATACTAAAACATAAAGAACAAGGAGTAACATAGCAAGATAGAAATAAATCTGAAGCTTCAAATCAAATAATAAAATTACTACTTTAATAAATTTGTTTTTAAAAAGTTTCATGGCAATGAAATGCATAATTTTTATAATAACTGCAGCCAAATGCACAAGTTGATATTTTGAGTTGGGATGCAACAGTTATCAAGTAATTATGGAAAATAAATCAAACACTATTACACAATCTACTAAATTTTTTACTCGTTTGGGTAACTGATTGCTTATTTGTTACAGATAGTAAAGACTAGTTTTGAGACAAAAAAGGAAGCACATGGAGCCATCCTAAATACAATGCAGAGCAGTTTCGTAACAACTATTTAATCCAGAAGTAAGAATGTATTAACTAAAGTGACTCAAGCATAAAAAAAAAGCAAGGTCACAAACAAAAAGCCATAGCTTCTTTCAGACTAAGTAATATAACTGGAAAAACTGTAAAAGCTCTGATACAAAAGCCCTTCTCCAGGTTCAAAGCTGTAAGTGAAGACTTCAAAACTAGCAACAGTTATTCTTGGTTTAATGACTAGCAATTAGACTGAATTAAAATCAAAAAACCCAAACCAAATAAACCTAAAACCAGACTAAAAAACCCCAGTGGCTAGCATTTGTAGAGTAGACAAAGGAGTGTGAGTCATGTGATCACCTCTCCTTTAGAACGCAGTGAAACATCAAAAATAATTTTTTAAGCATGAACTTGATAGGTAGTAAGCGCTGGGGGAAATGACAGGGAATTACAACACAGAAGAATCTACTTAGTTCGTGCTTATTACTATTTAATGGGAATAATGAATGTTAAAACTCATTATTTGTAAAGATTTTCTTACTCTCTCTTGAGGTTAGAAGTGAAGAAGATGCTCTGCTGAAAAATGTTCTTCTACTGGTACCTGTCCCTTTCCTTCTTCTATGGTTTAAGAATTCATTTTGGGGGTGCAGCAGTGGTATAAGTTTATGCAGCCTTCAGGCAATGTTATTGAACATACATTATACTATGAGGACTGTAAACACAGAGGACAGTGATTTTTGAGGAAATGGTTTGTAGCTAAAGCAGAGGCCTTCCAGTTGGTATTCAGTAAAAATAGTAATGTTATTGCTAATAGCAGGCCTTAGGTTGTATGCTAACTGTGCAAGGCTCCAGTCCAAGATGTTTAAGTCTATTACTAGAAGCTGGTGTGTGAACAGGAGCTTGGTGCCATAGGTGTTCTGTTGTGATGTGGAATTTAATGACAGAACAGCAGCAAAGGCCTTGAAAATACTGACACAGGTTGAAAACCAAGGCCGCTGAAACACACACAGTTGAGGAAGAAGGCATTGAAGATGCACAACCTTAAGACCTAGGAAGAGTGCTTTTGCTTCAAGAAAACAAGGCAGCAACTAAGAAAGGGGGAAAAGAAACAAATAGGCAAGGAATGGGACAAGGCATCTGCCATGACCTGGAAAACTAATGCTTCTCCCAAGCACCACAGCATGTAGTCTACAGCAGAGGTCAAGGAGTGGAAGTCGTCCAGAACAAAAATACCTTATGAAAGGATAAGCTTCTTAATTTGAGGGACGATTATGTCCACTACAGTTCCAGTTTTCCATATCTAAGAGCTCTTTGAGCCAGCTTATTTTTACTTCTGTGACTCAGACCATTAAGGACAGTGGCTATTGGTGTCAACTACACAGCATCTTCATGATGGTATTCTATACCCACAGCTCATGTAGGACATGACCATTAATGACTGACCACTTTGAATATATAACAACATCATTTAGGAGACTGTAAAACAAACCATTAGCATGAAGTGTGTTGTTAATGAAAACTAATCTAGTGATGTTTCATTTTAAAGAGTAAAACTAGCCTGATTTAACAGTCTTCCTAATACTAAACACAGGAATTGTTAATACTTTCAAGACGTAAGTCAAGCTGATACTGGTGAGGGTTCACAAGGAGAGGGACTTGTTCCATCTGCTAGAAGAGAGTGCACACTTGGTGGGCACTGGGAAAATTTTCTTCAAAATAGGATGTTCCCCCAGTATAGGTTGCATTTGTTTAACAGTTTTCCTAGAAGCTTTAGCCTGAGCAGCTGATAACTAAGGGTATACAACAGCAGGTAGCTTGAATGCAGTTATCAGGTGGTTCAATCACCATGGGGAATAGTACTGCTAGATGAACATCCTTGTTTGGTGGACTCATTGATGAGAACTGTTGAACTAGTTATCACCAGCACGTGCTTTAGGGTAAGCGCAGATAGTGCCTTTCATACAGCTTTGGTATGTCTTAAAAAAGCAAGCGCATCTTTTAGGACTTGTCTCCGACTACCGAGTAATTCCTGTTTAAGCACATGTATCATTAAAATTTCAAGATACATGCTACTCATAGCTAGGATGAGAAGACAGACATAGCAGACATTAATCATTACTGAATACAGTATCAGAACACGCTCAAATACTTCAATAACACTCACAAAATCAAAATACATGTACCTGCACCTAGGAGTTTATTATGCTGTTTGATTGCCAGAGCTTACTGCAGCTGAATTGATGAGATCACTTACTATGCATAAACAATTTTTAAAACCTTGTCAGCTAAGACAAGTTCGCCAAAACACAACTAAGTGTGAATATTTATGCAACAATGACACTTTAATATTGCCATTATTAAATAACTGCAAAAAAAACCCTCTTTCCTCACCTTCTTCCTGAAAACACTGCTTTTAAGTAGGCTTAAGGGATCAGTGTTTAAAGAGCTACAAAACTGCACAGAATTCAGGACTCCCTTATCTTTACACCATGACATGTCACCATCAGTATCAGTTACTGTACCTTTCCAATCTGTAAGAGGCAAGACATCAAAATTGCACCTAATGTTCTAAGGCATCTAAGGTGTCCGTTGGCCGCTTTTAAACTGGTCTACACCTGAAAGTGAGGTTTAAAACACACTTGACCAAAAAAGTAATTTGCTGAGAACTTCAAGTCAACAAGCTTCTGGAAGCCAGATAAAACTATGTACCTAACTTGATTATAGAGATCATTAACAGATGTATAAAACTGGATACAAAGAGGTATTAGGAAAAAACTTGTCCTTCTGCATACTTTTAATTTTTTTTCTGTTCAGAAAGATGTGTCACCCTGGCAACTCAAAAATGATAGCAAGAGAATAAGTCAATAAACCTTTCAGGTAAAAGACAAGCAATGGGCATTGTGAAGAAAAATACAGTATGCACAAGACTAAAAGCTTCGTGCTCCAATTAAAAGTTGATTTCTAAACAAATGTTTACCCGTAAAATTCTGCATTAACCCTCCAGGGCTCAACAGCTGATTTTTGAATAAACATCTTTGCTTGACCTTTATGTGAAACAGACAAAACAGCAACAGAAAAATGACTATCCTTCAGCATAATTTCTTTGACTTTCCAATGGTAAAGAAATGAACTCCTTCTCTAAAAATAGACACCAGGCTGAATTTTACCTATCATGAAAAAAAAAAAACCAACACCCATTATGAGGAAGAAAGACTAAATCTCTAAACACTTACCTTACTAGAAAAACACCAAAAAAACAGAGATGCTATTTGATACATTGTTGAAAAATTAACCGAATTAGCTATAAACTTAGGACAATACTCGAAGAAATTATCGGGGCCAGAGAAAATACTAGGATATGTAATAACTCAGTGAAATATTTGAGAAACTGACTTAGAACACACAGATCAGTCATGCTAAAGGCACAGAAAGAGAAACCTAACTAAGCTGAAGCCTGCTGTGTATGTTGTAATGGAAGGTCTTCTGTCTTCCTGTCTGGGAAATCTGAGTGAGGTACCACCTGCTGGTGGAATGATGAATATTCTTGTACAAGAAGCCAAAGGATCAATTTAAGAAGACATTAGCAATGTCTCATATGCCAGCAAGGGAGCTCCAAGTCATCATTCACAGATTTAGCCAGCAGCGATTTACTTTTTCAATGCTACAAGCATTCAAGAAATGGAGGAAAAGAGTATGAATGGAAAAGCAGGTGAGTGGGGAAAGAATGACACATTTTTATTTTTCAGAAATTAAATCTTAGTAGCCCAGCTATATACTGTATATTTCATTCATGTGATAAACTACCTTAGAGTATGGAGTGCAAAACACAAGGCATAAGTAAGGATCCACTCTTGCTCTCTCCCCAAAGAATAAGATGAAATAAACTCCACTTCAGAAACACATCACTGAATATATTGTTTTTTAACACTGTTGCTTCTAATACTGGGAAAAGGCAGAAGTGCTGCTAGCACCAAAGCTTTCAGGGAAAAAGCAAACTGATGACTTGGAAAAGCTTATCTCCATATTAAAGGAAGAATTGAGGCAATTTACATGTTTATATAGTAAATTATTTTAAAATAATTAAGGTCTGTCTACATCCAACTAAAGCTAAGCATAACTGCTATAACGAACAGCATATTTTAAGGGAGGGTACATAAGCCTTTTGAGCTTTACCTGATACTCATACTTTAAATTCTGAATCGATGCATGTTGTTACAAATTAAATGAACACGAGTTCATTCCCCAGCACATCTACCGCAGTTTAATTTCATGCTTTTAACTCTAAAATGAAAGTTTCTGCCACAGGAAAAGCCTGAAGTGAAACACTTGCATCTGCCTTCCTTTAACGTTTTTCTTACAGCAAATGCTCCTTCTCGTAATTAAAGAGGAAGAACACTTCCATGATCTGTACCAATGGAAAAAAGCTTATCTGCTTGTGGTTGTAACATGACACTGTCAAATAGCTGTATTTTCAGAGAATACTGTCATCTGTACTATTCTGAAATATTTCAGTAAGCCAAAGGGCTAGCAAGACAGTTACTTTTTGGTAAACTCAATCTATGCATAAGTTTTTATTACATGGAAGTAGTGTAATCATACTCATTTATTCTTTTCCAGAGATGGAGGAAATCTCACAATAGCTGTAAAGAAGTGGATATGCAGCTATTTCATTGTCTTTAAATTATCTGTATGTTAAAAAAACTGTCAAAGCAGTTTTGGGACTGTACTGTACTATATTCTTAAGAATGCAGGTTAGCATTGATTTCAAGTGTCCAAATGCAGAAACATCCTACAGTTTGAATTACACTACCTAAAGATCATCTAGTTCTAATCTCCCTGCCATGGGCAAGGACAGTTTCCATTTGACTAGGCTGCTCAAAGCCCCATCCAACCTGGTCTAAATCCCACCTGAAGTCCCACAAAATATGAAAAAAAAAAAGCAAGTAAACAAACAAAAAACACAAAAAAAATCTACCCTCAAGAAAAAACAAATCCCTCAAAACAATCCTCCTCAAAAGCACTCACATAATTTAAAGTATTGGCCCTCACCAATTCAGTATGCCATTCTAATAACCCCCTGTTCCTCTTCAAAATACCAAGAGAAAGATTTTCATGCTCCTATAAAAACATAAATCCTGAATGCAGTAAGGTTCCATTGTATCCTAGGGTAGGTAAGAAACTTGTTTAGAAACACTTAAGTCAAAACTATTCTTATTTTCATGATCTCCAAGTTTTAAAGACCTGAACAAGCAGAGAAATCAGATTTTCATTAATTTTAACTTGAAATATTTATGCAATGGACGGTAGATGAGCAAGCCAGAAAAGAAAATGCTGCTGCCCATTTAGGATGTGAAATCATGATTTAGATCTATATACTGTGCTGACTTGTTTACAGGCTGTCCTTAAGGACATGAGCGTATGGAGAAAATAAGACAGGTGTTTCCCCACAGCTGGTAAGTAATGAGTTCATGGAAATAAACAGGAAAGCAAGTCAATTACTGACACTTTTTTTTTTTGGTGAACTTTGAAACCAGATTTTAGAAGTAAAGCAAGTATGTTAGCTAGATGAATATTTTAGTAATAATGGGTTTCATTCTTAAATATTTATTCTCTTTACTCTTTTTCTCACATTTCTCTAGTCCATTTAGATTACTGAAGCACACTTTTCATCGTGGTTTTTGGGCACTGCACAGCAATCCTGCAAATGACACAGCTAGCACTGATGTAGTTTCTCCTGTCTCTCTTGTCGGCTTGCCTAGAAGGAAACTCCATATTGATTTTAAATCATGATGTGCTGTGCGTTTTCATAACTCTGCCTCAAGCATGCATGGCCAACTTCGAAAAAGTATTAAGCAAATTTCACTACTAACTGAAAAAAGGTTTACTGCAATAAAAAATTTCTCTCCATTTTTTCTTGTCTCACAGCTTCTTCTATGATAGAAACTTAACAATTTAGGCAGCAGTTGAGGAAGGACAGAAAAAGAACACATGCCCATCAGTTTAAACCAACAACTGTCTCAAGGCAAATACTCAGTTTAATTGTATCCACAGAACTGTTATGTTGCCAGTTGGGTATAAATAATAGTCCTCCAAAATTAAAGGTATTTCTAGTTTACGATAACAGCTCAAGTCAAAGAGATCAGGGATTGACTCTCTATATTAAGCATTTTGGACTCAACATAATTTTTTAGTGAAACACTTCAGTTTGGATTGCTTTCAATACTTTTTCTCCTTTTAAGGTGAAAGGTCCAGTGCATTAATTCACAAATTCACACTGTGTAAAATATTAACTTCATTCTCTACAGAACTTTCATAAAAGAAGAGAGAAATAAGATGCTTTCAACTCCATGGATAATGTGAGGCAAAAAAAGTAAGACCAAAAAAAAATACTTTCTTTGCTTTGTTTTGTTTTCACAACCTCTTAGTCAGTAGTTTCTTCAATTATAACCTAGACCAATTGGTTTCTTTTTTAAAAAGACTACATAATATAAAGCATTGAAAACCAGCTTGCAGGTGACACAAGTAATCCTTCTAATACAGTAACAATCTGTCTCAGGAAGATGTATGGGAATTTGGTATCAAATGAAGATGCTGAAATCACGAGTTTCTTCATCATAAACAATTCTGTTTATTTGATGATTATATCTAAAACAGGTTTACAATAATTTCTTAGGCCATTGTAAGTAATACTAACAGGGTTCCCCTAATTTTCCATGTTCTTGAATCCATAATCTTACTGGTACTCCAAGGAGAAACTGTCATCAGTTAAAAGTTAGACAAATTTTGTGGTAAGTGCAAAGAATACATACTGAAAGAAATGTTTCAATGTTATCATGAACAAATGATGCAACATCTTGCCAGTCCAGAATATCTCCAAGCCAGCTGTTTTGACGGTTTATGTGCCACTTGTGCCCTTTGTGTCTTCCAGAATGCGTTACATTCTGAAAAAGAGAGACAAAGATGTGACAATGACATTCAAATAACTTGCAGATATGATAAAGCCAAAGGGCAATGTTTTAGAATAATGCTTTCTTAATGAGGAACAGTTCCAACATGCATCTAAATACCTAGTGCTGCTTTAACTGTCAACCCCAAAAATACCTGGAAGTACTCTGTACACTGAAAAAGCTAATACCTGTCAGAAAACTGCAGGTAATTATCCCATATAATTACCATTTCTGTACATTGTACTCGTTCACCTCTGTTACAAATTAACTTTACTGCAAGATAGATACAATGGTATCTATCTTGCTCTTAATGAAAGCACACAAGAAAGTGGTATTGATTTCAGTTACTGCCTACATAATTTAATGTTTGCAACATACAAGTTTTCCCAGTCCAACCCATAAAGGAAAATGCAAGCAGAAGCCAAAACAAGTAGTTTTTCTCACTGTTAGTGTCTACTTCTCCACAGGCAATGTGAATTCAGTCACACAAAACGAAAAAGCTAAACTGGATGCATGAAGGATTTCTCCTGACTACAAACCTTTGTAACTGCAACACAAGACAACAGGACATGGCCATAACCACAACAGCTAATTCCTTAAATGGCTCCACCCTAATTATAAAGTTCCCTATTGTCCAATGAATCACACCTGATCACCATCTAGAATAAGACTATTTGTCTCAGTCGAGGACTGTGATAAGTGTTTCAGAGAAAGACGTCAAAATTCTATGTAAGCAAGTTTAAGTAAACCCACTGATACCAACAGATCTCATGTTAATCTTTATATTAAAGAGACTTCTCAAGTTCTTAACTCTGATTTTTATAATAAGCATCCCACTACTTCTGTTAAAATTTTCCAAACCTTTAGCCTTACCAGCCTGCATTCAAAATGACAGTATATTTTTTGCCATACAAAGCAAAGTAACATTCCAAGTGAGGTTCCTGCATTGATTTATCTAAGAGCATTACATTTTCCACTTATTACCAATTCTTTCTAGATGCGCAGTTACACTTTGTGATGCACAATTAGCAATGTTCTTTAACAATCCACAGCAACACAGATCTTTTTTCTGAGCTGGCAATTTATTTAGAGCACAATCATATAATTAGTCAAACATCTCCCTCCAACAGGGCTTTTGTATCTGGAAAGTGTATGAAGACCTGTTAGCTGTTCAACTAGTTCTACTTTTAAAGACAGGTCTTTCCATTAATTATCAGATTTAGATACCATTTTCAAGTTTTATAACATTATTATTCATACATATTTCAAATTCAATGTTATTCAGCAACTATACTGTTGCAGCACCTAAGGCCTCGTGTGTCGATAAATAAGGCATCTGAAGACATTTTTCCTCAACAAATGCACTAGATCTCAAGAATAAAACAAAACTCCACACATGAATGGACTAGGAAAAGGAGATGCTTGCAGAGTTATGCCATAATCGTCCAAATGGTTTATTACTCTGTTAGTCATTTACTTCATTTGGTACACAGATGTGACAGTTACTGATCTATCACAACATCTCTAGAACCTTTTAAAATATACATCACTTGCTACCTACTGATCTTCTTAGGAATCATAGAATCAACTGGGTTGGAAAAGACCTCCAAGACCATCAAGTCCAACCCTTGATCCAACACCGCCATGGATACTAGACCATGGCACTAAGTGCCACATTCAGTCTCATCTTAAAAACCTCCAGGGACAGCAAATCCACCACCTCCCTGGGTAGCCCATTCCAATGTCTGATTACTCTCTGTAAAAAATTTCTTCCTAATATTCAACCTAAAACTCCCCTGGCACAGCTTAAGACCATGCCCTCTTGTCTTACTGCTGGTTGCCTGGGAAAAGAGACCAACCCCCACCTGGCTACAACCTCTTTTCAGGGAGTTGTAGAGAGTGATGAGGTCTCCCCTGAGCCTCCCCTTCTCCAGGCTAAACAACCTCAGCTTCCTCAGCCTCTCCTCACAGGACTTGTGTTCGAGTCCCTTCCCCAACCTCGCTGTTCTTCTCTGGACCTGTTCCAGCACCTCAATATCCTTCCCGAACTGAGGGGCCCAGAACTGGACACGGCACTCCAGGTGTGGCCTCACCAGTGCTGAGTACAGGGGAAGAATCACTTTGCTGCTCCTGCTGGCCACACTGGTCCTGATCCAGGCCAGGATGCCATTGGCCTTCTTAGTCACCTGGGCACACTGCTGGCTCATGTTCAGCTTCCTGTCAATCCAAACTCCCAGGTCCCTTTCTGCCTGGCTGCTCTCCAGCCACTCTGTGCCCAGCCTGTAGCGCTGCAGGAGGTTGTTGTGGCCAAAGAGCAGGACCCCGCACTTGGCCTTGTTGAAGCTCATCCTGTCAGAATCAGATCATCTCTCTAGCTTGTCCAGGTCCATCTGAAGAGCCCTCTTGCCTTCCAACAGATCAATACTCCCCCCCAGTTAATGGCTGAATCCATATTTCATCGGCATTTCTTCCTCAATTCTACAGCTTTCATGGAATAGTATCACCTGAGTCTGAGTTCTTCAGTCACCTACAGACTAGAGCAATGCTATGCACACCTCAAAATGAAGTCTAATTATTAAGCTCCCACAACTAAAACAGTGGAGTGCTTGAAAGCTGTACTGAGGTACAGATGTCCTACACAACGCACCATCACCTAGTTTACCAGTTTTCAGATACATTTAAAGACCACACAAGACTATTACAATCCTATAGGAGTAAATAGCCAGGTAGAAAGCACTCATGTGAGATGTTTTACATGGATCTGGGCTATGACAGAAGAGGCAAGCTTTAGGAGCAGACTCTGGTGCAGCTGCCTGTGGCCTGCAGACAATTGCTTGCCTCCCAGTATGTTATTGGTAACATAAGGTGTTCTAGTTTGTAAATGGTGGCCAGAGGAGGAACAGACTTCAAGAGCGTAGGCAGCCAGCATCAGTGCATTCCTGAAGCTCTTTCTTCCATTTTGATTGGTAGGAAAGCTGTTTCTTACCCTACCAGAAGAGAAGCTACAAGACAGAAGCCTCACAGTCTTCCCTCAAGTAACAGCTGCAGGAAAGAAATCCCACCACGCAACAGACACAGGCACATCCTGTGCTGTACTGTAGCAAGAGAAGCGCTCCTACAGCACAAGTAGTGACACAGAGCCCTACTGAACGATGCAATGCTACAGACCACCTGACATACAGGTTGGATTAGTAAAAGCAACAGGTTTATCAGTATAACTGATAGCTGCATCAAAAATAGGGGCTTTTCTTGGTCAATCATTTAACACTGAATACTCTGAAGTGCTTAAGGCCAGAAAAATCTACTGTAGATACAGTTTTACTTTTTAGTCAGTGGTCCCACGCTCCTCAACAGTGTCATGTTATCTCTCAACAGGCCCTTGTATAGCATTATTTTGTCAGAAACTGATTCTTTCCACTGCAATTTTGACTACTATACTGAAACTGTTACTTCTTTTAATACAGAAATCTTCTTGGAATTTTCGAGGTACTTGAAAAATGACTGTATAAAGTATTAATATATTATAATTGCAATTATTTAAATATACAGAAGTATTTCAGGGGTATAACTTTTGGATTTTAGTATTTCCATTGCATGGCTAATGAATTCTTTTTTTCCTTTAAAAACAGCATTGCCAGAATAAAAATGATTTAACTCTTACGAACTTCTCAAGATCCAGAGTACAGAACCCACTAAAAGATGGCTACCAAAATGCATTGTAAGAAACTTAATGAAGGGACAATTTCTTTCTTCCAATTTCAAATTAACGCAAGTTAAACAAATCATGCAGAATACCAGTTTTCTTTTCCTAACACCTCAACAACACAAAAATTCAACAGAAACCTATAAACTATGAAATACTAAACACATAAAGTGAGAAAAGCCTAAATTAAATGGCATACATAAAAACACATTTTACTACTTCAAGTGAAGGACATAGCTGTGGCTGTACTCAAACTGTGACTGTAGAATGGTCTTACACACTTGAAATTTTTTCCCAGCTTTTTATTATGACCTTTACTCAGCATCCAACTTTCCGCTAATATCTTTCTCAGAAATGCATACTTAACATAATCACCTCAGAGTACTAAATGACAGCTTTTATGAACACCATTTAAATAAGTTACTCACCTTCACAAACCAAGAGTGATAAAGCCTGTCCCAGAGCTCTAGCACTTGTTTTTCAATCACAGCGGTGTTATTCACTTTTTCTCCTAAAATCTTATGGAGCTGAAACATACAAAAACCTTTTATTATACAGGACAGAATAAAGCAGGCATCTACTGATGAACTCCAAGCTCTATGAATCACATAAGAGCGTTGGTAAAGGCATGGATCAAACCCAAATTATTAGAAAATATGAGTATCATTATGAAATACGCACTTCAGATAACATGGTTCACAATGCGAAGACTTTGTCTGTTAAAAAACATTCTGCTACACCAAGCTGAGGTCTTCTTTCTGCACTGAAAAACCAATGCTGTTTCTAAAATGCTTAATCCAAAATTCTTGTTCATATATTTAGGATAAATATTTTAAAGAATTTGATATGTGTGCTGGATATCAAAACACATATATAATCTTGACAAATTCTCCTGAAGAAAGTTAGCTTAACTAAGTAAATTACGATTAAAAAAAAAAATCCAATCCACCACACCCAGCCCACATCGAAATTAGAACACAGGGGGAGGAGGAGGAATGGTGGTGGCAATAAAAATTGTCTATAATAGGACAGCTAAAGCCAGGTAAAAAATATTACTCAGTTTTATTTGATGCATTTTCACTGGGAGTCGTTAAAATGATGACAGATTCTTCAGCTCTTAAAAAAAAAAAAATCCTCTGAGAAGAAAACACTACTATAATCACTCCCACTCTTCCTTCAAGATAAAAACCAGAGAGTAGAAAGATCTGTCAACCAGACGGTTAAACACAGAAAAGAACTACTGACAAATACATTTTTATTTCTTTCCACTTTTATGAAATACAAGACATAAAAAAAAAATTAAAAGGTGTTTTAAGAGCTCGCTCTTACCTTATGTGTAATCCATTCTCGGCCATACTGGTACACATTATTCGCTGCGGAATTGAGGGCCTTCTGAATTACCTGGGCTTCTGGGAGCCAGCTGGGTTTTTTTTTAAAGAAGAAAAACAAAGTTAACTGCTATGTATTTTACTGATTTTATTACATCCAAAACACATTGCAAATCAACATTTTGAAACAACAACAAATCATTATGGTTAAATACAGGGAGACTTATTGCAACCAGAATATTTCCTTCTACATATCAAGGAACAGATTTTCTCATATGCAAAGCACAATTAAATCTAGGGTAAGTTCCTGCATTTGAAATTCTCCAAAGTTCCTGAAACCTGACTTAAACTGGTATCTCAACTTCTTCATGAGAGATCTACTCTTCAATCTGTATGTGTGCTATTCATACTACATTCTTAGCAATTTTCCTGTGGTCTAGTTGTCTGAAAATACTAATGTGAAGCAGTCTCATCTAGCTGTAAAGACAACCTTCTGAATTACAAGCTGAACATAAATTACTAACATAGTTTCGCTGAAAAAGCAACCAGCTGAAAACAGGTTTGGACACCAGTTATTTCTGAGCCCTCACCAAACTACCCACTCGTGAATTTCTTCAGGGATTTACATCACTTTGAATGACCAAGCAACAGACCCTACCGAGTTGCCAGCATCCCAACACTTGTGAATACAGAGCACACAATATCTGCTTTGACTTTCTTTTTATACTTTATTTACTGGCACTTGTTGGAGCCCTTCCAAAACAAAAAAACCCCACCATTCAGGACATTTGTTCACCTGACTGAAGACCAACATGGAAGCTCTTCTGTCTGTATAATCCTTTGGAAATGTTCTGCATTGGAATTCTAAGACATTTCAGTCACTCAGCTCCAAATGTAATATGAGCATCATCCTCTGAAAGCTGGTGAAGCTTGATGGATTTGGCAAGGGGTATAGTTACTCTTAATGAATTAAAATATAGCGGTTTGGATGCAAACACCAAAAGCAAAAATTTAAGCTAAAATTCTGCTGATTTCTCAACTAATACTCCAGCATTTTCATTATGTGAATAAGCTTCTGACAGTCAAACTTCCATTTTAATTAGTCCCACTTACTTCCATCTTATGGCAAAATGGAAAGGCCAAACAAAGGAATGCCAGGAAGGAATAAAACACATTTTAGGTGCTTTCCATTCTCTTGATTATGATTACTTAAGTAGTGCTAAAACACATATTACTACAGTGGTTATTAATAATATCCTTTTAGTTTTGTTTTGAAAAATCATTTTGCTCTTAGAATACAGCATGTGCGCTTTCTTTACATACGGTTAAACCACAATCATTTTTGTTTAGGATGTACCCTTGAAAAAGTCAACCATTCCTGTTTGGGAGACATTTTTTTCTCCTGGTATTAAATTGGTATCTCACCTTTACCCAGTGTCTGTTTAGCTGCAACAGAATGAAAGCCATCTGGAACACGCCCCCCTTAAAATCACACTCTTCATTCTCACCTATTCCCCTTCTGTTGTTCATGCAATCACTTCTTTGCTCACCAGTGTGCCCTTGTTTTTCTCTAGGTGCATTTCTCTCAAAATCTTCTCCCTCCCTTAATATTTGCCTTGGTGTTTACTGTAATCATTACATACACTAAACCTTACAAACTTCCCACTGCATACACTGTACACATCTACTCTTAATAGGGAGAGCCCTTCCCAATCAATTCATACCAAACTCTCCCCATCCACCATTCTTTCCACCCTTGAACTCTTCTTCAATTCACTCCAAAACCATTGTCTTCAACTCCTATTCCCTCAAAGGCATTCTGCAGCCAGCTCTCCACATTGAAAAAATAATTCAGCTCTCATCTTGCAACCTCCCAGAGAGAGCATTCTTTGCCAGTACTTTTCTTTCACAGGTGAAAGGGAAAAAATATTGACCTCTTTATTCTCTGCACTACATAGATTTCCTCCCCATAACTGTAGTTAGAGAATTTCATACAGCTGTCCTTCTCCACCAAAATCCTCAAATGAGATACCACATTGACAGTCCTCCAGAGTAATGTATAAACATTCCTGCTGCCTGAGAGTTCCGCTTTTACATCTGCCTGCAAGAGTCACCCCCATTTCTGTTCCCCTAGGGGATTTTTCAAATTAAAAACTATGCATAAGAGCACCTGGAAGTTTGTTCATCCACCCTATACTATTCGCTTAACTTCAGCATTCTTACTTTGCCCATTCTGGGTGACTGGCTACTGTCTCATTGATCAAGCTGCTTGTGACTTGAATCATGTGAACGCTCTCTTGATGTACCTAAATTAAATATAGAGAGGAGAAATGTTATGTAATGCAAACTAGAACTCATCCTACATTCAGAAAGACTTTTTTTTTTTTCCCCCTTTTTTTTTTTGGGGGGTGAGCGTGGGGAAGAGGATGGCAGGTGACGGGGCAGTGACCAGTTTGTACGTTTAAAGAAGAATTCTTCCAATGCAAACAACCCACTAAGGAGAATGATGTGCCATTAACCCCAAAAAACTCAGACAACACAATAATCAGTATGTTCCGATAATTTTTGTCACTAGTAATAGCAAATGGAAATTTAAACCTTATCACATCAGTGGAAAAAAAATTTAACAATACAGCAGTGCTGTCAAGGGAAGTACTAAAATACAAAGCACAGTTTTAGATATGCCTTTTTAAGCCGTGGATCAAAGAAGAGTAAAATTAATGAATGCTGAGCTCTAACATAACCAGCCATGCTATGAAGTGCCTCACCAAATTAATTCTTCAATAAGAAGGATAGAAGATACCTTTTATAGATATCTATATTTCAAGTCAAACATTCAACCTCCATTGACTGTTTCTAGTATAAACACAGCTCCATTACAAAAAAAAATAAAGGAAAAAAAAAAGTACAGGAGTGACCTCTTCTGGTAAGCAAAAAAACCCAAATCCAAATGAAAAATCAGTCTCTGAGAACATCTGATCATGAATCTCAGCACATTAACTCAGAACAGGATATACCATGAGGTTATTACAAGCAATCACATAAAAAGATTGACAAATACATTGCATACATGTATGCATACAAATGCATACATTTTGCAAGTATGTTTCTGATGCAAGGTAAATTAAAAAGAAAAAATTCTAAGTGGCTCTGCTGTTGACAAGGAAAGTGTAACAGGATGCAAAATAAATCTGTTCCTGTAATATATAAGCTAGTAATTCTTTTACTATAATAAATTTTATATTTCCAAATGTCTATATATTAGGTTTGTCATATAGGTAAATAAACACAGAAATCCAAAGAAATATAAATACTGAGATTCTGGTATATTTTTGTATGTTTTATAGTCTTGGAATGCTGACCAGTTCAGCTACAGAGCAATTAGTTACTAAATATTTAGATAAATTCTTTAAACTATACAATGTAGTATAAATATCAGCAACCTTCATTAGCTATGAAAATGAATTCTGTGATTACATTCGTTAGCACACTGTACCTTTGCAGTGAGGAGCAGGGCCAGCAGGAGGGTTCCTATCACTAGCAAAAATATTATAAAAATGCTGATTATTTTATCTAGCATTTTCTCCAACCACACGATAATCTGTGCAGAAAAAAAAAAAATTATGGCATGTAAGTCAATACTTAATGAAAGCAATGCTATATGACTATACAACAGTATTGTTATTTTTATTTACAATTACAGTAAAAAAAAAAATCAGGCTCTAATCAAACAGCATTTATGCCCAAGCTTGGAGATGAACAATTAACAAGCATGTTAGCATGATTAAGGTCATGGTATGGCATGTGATTTTGCAATAAAACATTTACACGTTACCACATGACACGGCAAGCTCTCTGCAAAGCAAGCAATAATTCAACAGTTACTTACTAGACCTAAGGAAGCTAGCATTCATGTCAGCTAGAACCCAGAAATGTATCTTTGTTTCTTGTCCTTCAGCAACTTGGAAACTTACAGATACTGTCTGCACAGGACTTCAAAGTTATCAAGGCATACTGTAAAGTACAACCGTAACTTTCATATTTGGATAGCTAAGAGCCATTTAAACGACAAATTAGGTATTTTTATAAGTACTAAAATTTTTAGAGCTGCTCATCACCTTGTGAACTGAAATGGGATGGGGGTGGTTTCTACATTACTGACTATCAGGTCAGTTATTCAGTACCAACTATTTCTATCCACTTCCAGTCTCAAAAGGATGCTCAGCATTAAGCATGCATTAGCTAAACCTACTGATACAGGAAACAGGTGTGTATCTTGTTCTGAAAAGGCCCATTCTATACATGCCCACAAACAAATAGTGTTACCACTTAAGATCAGAGAAATTCTGACTGTTATTCAAAACAATAAAACTGCTCAGTCACACAACTTTGCAGAGTGCTCTAGAACAGTGGAAGCTGAGCTTCATCTCATATACAAATTGACTGTTTATTTAAAAGGTGTGAAAGCCCATGCAAGTCTGATCAAATACATTTTTCTAGCTCCTATTGTTCATATACCAATGTGACTCCATCTGGCATTATTACAGGAAAAAGCAGCAGCAGCACAACTGTAAAATTTGTGCTTTAAGAGAACTGAGGTCAAAGTTAATGTGTAATAGGTGAAAGTACTTTTAAGTACAAGTTCTATATTCAACAATTAATTTGGTAACTTTTTAGTTAGAAATCTTTAAAAACTACTAATATGCATGATGATGGTTTACATTAAATCTTTCGTCATTGTTTGCCCTATCCCTACACGTGAAATTGGCCCTGGAACAACTAACTTCTACAGACCACTGTGTGATGATTGAATTGGTTAATACTGACGTTAGATCTCCTATTAGAAAAAAATAAAGATTTTTTTTTTTTGTGTCCATCCTGTAGCAGCTGAGCAGTTAATGTACATCAAGCAATTATTTTTAGCTTCAAGTTTTTACAATCAGCTCCTTGTTTGACGTAAATTAACACAAGGATTATATTCTGCATTTTAGAACTGTTATTCAAAATGATGACAAAAACTAAAAGAATGCAAAATCATTTTGAAAGTAACAAGCTGTTGAGCCAGCAAGTTTTTGTAACAAAGTCTGCACTATACTAAAAAAGGATTCAAAGAACATGAGGGCATGTGCAAAATCTTTTGTCTTAGATATTTTTAACACTTTTCAGGATTGCTGAAATATTTCAGCCATCAGAAATGTCTTGCCAGTGCTACCACAGCTCTCTGAAAAACTTTGAGTAATCTCTTCATGGGGCTCTTACCTAATTGGAAACAAGATTGAAACAGGATTTGCTGTGCCCTTCCAAGCCGCAAACACATCTCTGATTTTACAAGATTATGCAAGGGAAGCAATAAATAACAGTCCCGGCTTTAAAAGACGGAAATCAAAAATATCACTGAAAAAACATTAGATGGTCAGGGGATGTAAATTTTATAACACTGGCTTCAAAATGAAGCTGTTGAAAATTGAAGCCGCCCTTGTTACTTTAGGCAAAGTTCAAAATAATTGCTATTTACTTTCTAAGTTAGGGATAAAAGAAATTCAGTAGTCTTACATATAGCAACTTAATCAGATTCACTGAATCCATGTAACTGGAAGTATTTCCAAAGAGCCTTCAAAAAATGCTAACCTCAATGATTGTGTGAGGGGTAATCTCAAGGGAGCTGAGATCAGGATGAAGGCTCTCTCCGAGACAGCACATGACAAACAAGGTATCTTTTCTTGACACTCTGTATTGTGGGTTCAAACACGCCCAGACTTCCATTAAGGTGCAGCTGCAGCACACGTAAAGCCTGAACTACCTTTGATTTAGTTAGTAAAACTATGGCAGCACTGATGATGTAATACTACAGGTAGCAGCTTCAGTCATGCAAGCCCACCTTATCTTTACTTACTTGGCCAGGTAGCCCAAGCAAGACAGATGAAAGCCAGCTTTGCTAAGGTACTGCAGTAACATCTCTCAACACACTCTTAAGGAGATCCAAGTTATAATAACTATGGACATATCATTGGAAAAGACTGAATTTGAGTACTGCAGAAGTAAAAGCAGATGCACAACATTTGCTTAGGGCTGTATTTACTCCTTCTCTTTTTTTCTTTTTTTTCTTGTTTGGTTTGGTTTTTTGTTTGGTTTGGTATTGAAACTCCCTTCCTTCCTCTACATTAACCCACAATGCTTCCTTAGTAAGCACTTACCTTTGCACACTCATGCTAAATAATGCATAGGTGTTATGTTACTGCAAGTAGGCTGCTCTGTTAAATCCCTCCCTGCTTGTACTTACCACTGAATCAGGTCTAGACTTCAATCTTACCCCAACCCTGCCTTTACATCCTGTAAACCATGGGCATGCACACAAAGACAAACACGTACTGACTAAACACTAGTCGTTAGCCAGAGATCATGACGATTTTTACTCAGTTTCAAGCTTCTAATCTAAAGGTTAGTCAACAGCAGAAAGCTGATGCTGCCACAAAATCCAGAATTATGCAAAGGTAAAGGAAAGCCAGGCTCCTAAGCTACAGAAGGTCACACTTGTAAAACCAAACTGAAATGTTACTGATTTATGATAGACTGTCCACAAAAAACTATCCTAAAACTGTTGTCACTGTTTTGAACGGAAAGGTTATCAACTTTTTTTTTTTAATTTAGCTCACCGTAAAAAAGTTTAAGATGAGTTGCATTCTATTAGAAAGCTTCTCAGTAATTTCCAGGTTCTCCCTCTTTCAAGTTTTGATGATACAAATCATATTACACTAAGCTGTAATAGAACTACAGTCCATGCTTATCAGAAATCCTACTATCTAGATGGGTTCTCCATGTTACGCAGTATGATACACATCACCTATAAATTAATATTTTCATGTTTCACAGTGCACAGCCATCAGAGCAATAGTTTTTATAGTATGTTGGATTTACTGCGTTACTCACACAGTGTAGAAGACCTGGGCATCTACTTAATTTTCAATTAAATCTACATAAAATTACCAACAAGGACTTTTATTTTCTTTCTGTAAACAGCTCCACTATTTACAAGAATTGTTTTTCCAAGGTATTTCTTAGACTTGTTATTTCTCTTTAGTTCAGTTAATATTTGAGGATATCACCTCATTAATATCATCTGATGAGAATAAGGGGAAGCCTGTAACCAGAACACATCCAAGGGTTATGCTGAAATGAGTCTGTTGACAAGAATTGTTTTTCCAAGGTATTTCTTAGACTTGTTATTTCTCTTTAGTTCAGTTAATATTTGAGGATATCACCTCATTAATATCATCTGATGAGAATAAGGGGAAGCCTGTAACCAGAACACATCCAAGGGTTATGCTGAAATGAGTCTGTTGAGCAGTTAACCTAGAAAAGGTAGGGAACAGACTAAAGGGGGTCTCAAGTTTATTTACACCATTGTCCCTCCAACAACAATGGTAGAATTTAGCAATTCCTTCTAAAGAGTCCTGACATAGACAATGTTACAAAGAACAAATCATGCTAGCCCAACTGAACCTATTCTATATTTTGGGCTATATAGACCATGAACAGTGAACAGGAATTAAAAAGCCAAGGTTTGTCACTAGGAGTCACAATCAATGATCATTTCAAACTCTACCACAACCAGGTGATGTATTTTTAATTTCCTGCTGGATTATCAGAAATTTACCTAGGTGTTCTCTGAAGCACTTCCTTTCAAAGACAGGTAAAAAGGAGAAAGGCACAGAAGAAATCAACCTTGTAACTGCATCCAGTGTTCTGTATTACAAATCCCCTCTTTTCTTTGCCTCTGGTGGCATATAACCTTTTTTTTAATTATTTAAAAAAACTCAAACAAACAAAACACCAAAACCCATCCACAACAAAATGAACCCACAAGATCCTGACACTGTACATTTTTTCATCTTGATTATATTATTACTATATGTTCATGCAGAGGAGTCAACACCGCATGTAACACTATAGGACTTTCAGGATTTCTACGTATCCAACTTTAAAGTAAAGCAATAGTTTTCAGAAATAACTCCTAGGAACTAACAAATCCCACTCTGTTAAGAAACTATATCCACAGGGTTTTGCCAAATAATGCAAATATGCAAACTAAAACCCAGACATTTTAGAGTTTAAAGCAATTACACTGGAACCTATCAATATTTTCAAACAAGCAAATGACAAATTCAGAGCCAGAGAAAAAGTAGTTGAGACTAAACTTTCATCTGTGGCTCACTGAACTCAGATTTCACCTGAATCATACTAACAAACCAATACATAACAAAAAAAAAATTATAAAGGGTCATGGTTGCACATATTTACTAACCACAGGGCACTAACGTAAGACAAACATTTCAAACTTGGGAAATAAAAATGTAATTTTAAATCAGGAAAACTACAGTCAAGGGCAAAAGAACATTCAAAAATTCCCCTCTTAGTGGACAATTATAACTAAATCATGAAGCAAGCAACTGTACCCTCTTGCTCAGAAACACAGAAAGCCCCCCAACATACAACCCTGGGTTCACTCATTAAATACCGAAGATCAGATTTCCTAAATTCATTATAGCTGCTTAGCTGAGACACTACATGCAGCATTATTCCTCATCTGCCACCCGCTGCAAATACCAGCTGTGCAGTCCCATTTCATTGTTTACAAGGATCTTTTATGTATACTTTATCACATACTAGATTTTGACCTATAAAGCTCTGAGGTCCTGCAGCCATGCACACGCTATAGGCATCTCTCCCCAGATCTGTGCTTGTCTCAAGCAATGCCACTGCCCAAGTCCCAAGGACATATTACTGCATTGAGGACTTGTCTACATTTCAGTCACACATGAAGCCAAATCAGTTTTAACTTCTCTTGGAAGAGAGAAGTTCTAGCTGGCTAAGATGAATTGTGAGAACTGAGAATGACAATTCTTATAAAACGTGTCACACATATTTGAAAGTCACACAAAAGGAAAAGAATATTTTAGCTATACCAAGTACTTAATTTTTTTTTTAATCATTTATTTTTTTATTTTATTTTTATAGCCTTCAGTTCCCTTCAGACTGTTGTTAGATTCAGCAGTTCTAAGGCCACGCAAAGTCTCATTTCACTCCTGGTACACTCCATATCAGTATGTATGGATTCATTCCTGGTACAATACTATGCCTGTGTACACAGGCAAGTTTGACACTTCAAAAGTAAAAGATTTACAGCATTGACTGAAACCAATCAATGCACTATTTGCAAGAGCTTACACTCAAAGCTTTACAACTGTGCTTCACACCCTCGCCACTCCCACGTTAATTCAGTTCACTGATGCTTTTTCTGAGCAGAGAATAGCTCTCCAGAGCAGGGGAGAACAGGTTTCGTTATGCGTACAAGTGTGGACTAGATGGAGATCAACTATTCTTAAATAAAAGTGCCACTAAATCAAACTACTACTTGAAACACTAATGCAATATGCTGCTGTACAAAACATTTAACTATGTGCATTCAGTGGAGCAGAAGACAAGAGATCAGGTAGAATTATACGACCTTCAGTAGCTTATATCAAGAGCTGGAAAAGAGGCATTTGAGAGAGAAATCTACAAAGCAAGGCATGTTAAGGAGTGTTCATGCTGCAAAATAAAAATAATTTAAAAAAAAAATCAAACTCCCCAAAACCACAGAATCCATTAGTTGGAACCACAATTTTTCTCTTTATTTACCTTCTTATTAAGCCAGTGCCACAGCTTGTCAGTGGCAGGGGGAGATGGAAGAAAAGGGAAAAAAAGACAACACAGTGGAAAATTATTGAAAAATGCAGTAATAGGGAAAAAAGCAATGACAGGCAGGCAAAGTCATCCACAGAATGAAAATGAAATTGTTTTAGACACAAAGGTAAATTGTAATAGGAAGAAAAGATCACAACTTCTAATGCAAGAATCTAGGTATTACTATTAACATGCACTTTTGAAACAAGGAGGGATATAACAAATAGGAATAACTGTAATGATATTAACAGAGCTATCAGAATAATCTGGGCAATTCCAGTTCAGTTATACTGAGCTACCATTTCAAATTCCAGAGCAGGACTTGAAAAAAGTACTTTGAAAAGGGCACTTTAACAAAACAGCAAAGCTTAATACTTGTTTATTGTATTAATACTCTCATTCAGGCAGTTTCCTATATATTTCAAAACACTCCTATTACATCAATTACTGATAAACAAATTTTTTATTTTTTTTGGTACCACATTTATATTAAAACATTCACATTCAACGGCACATCATCAAATACATAAGTAATTCTGATATACACACAACAGCAAACTGTAGATCAAATAAATGTACAGATTTCATATAATTCTTCTTGCACTTCTCAACAGTTAATTTCTCCTTTTGCATCACAGTTATTTTTCCTTACTGATACTCATCCATACGCTCAAGTACACTCATTTTAGGACTTAGTTTATGCAGCACTATACTCTTAATTCTAGCCATTAGTAATCAATTAGCAGCATAATCACAACAGTGAAAAACTTCCACTTTATTATTCATCTGTGCTAGAGGTTACGATCAAGTATGTGAAGTTTGTTTCTTTCTGAAAACAAGACCATTGAATGCTCAGTAAATCTCGTGTGTTCACCAGTTGACACTAATTATATTAGCTCCCAGTGAAAACAAAAGCTAAGAATATTTCAAATTTTAGAAAATCTCACAATGTTAATTTAGTCAGAACAGAAGCAAGAAACAGATTTACAAAAAAACCCCCATGAACATCAGGAAACATGAAAATAAAATATGCCGTAAAGCATCCACTTTTGCTAGCTTTTACTATTAATGGAAAGAATCACAGTAATAGAAAGCAATGACAAAGCTTCAAAAACCTCAAACTGACACTGTCGAATTTGTTTCTATTTTATTTCTTCACCTGTGGAATAATTTATCAGTGAAAACAGGTCAAATTGTTTACTCATTCAACAACACACTTTTACCTTTACTTCTGCATATGAAATACTATCTATACATCTATACCACTATTATATATGGGGTTTATTTTGGGAAAAACATAGATCTCATGGCATTTCTCCTCCGTGTGACTCCATACAAATACAACAAAAGCTAGAGCTTTATCATCAGCCTAAGATTTTAGTAGAATGTAAAGGAAGCCTTTGGGATTTTTCTATAATTTCAGCCTCCTGGAATTGGATGATGCATACAATAACTAGGAAATAACACCATATGCTATAGTCTAAAATAACCATATTTTTATTAACATTTAAGATAATACCTGAGAGGCCCTACCTGCCCAGTAGATTACCAATACTGATGTTTAAGAAGTTCTACAGATGTAATCAATCTACATTGGAAAATAGGCTACATCTTAATTCTAATCTTCAAGTCATCCAAAAGTATTAAGACCATAGCCACTTTTCCAGTATTTTATTGGAAAACTATTTATCTACAATCTTATAAGCCTATGAAAGTATTTCCTATAATAATATATGCACTGCTAAAGATTCTGCTCATTTTCTGTGCTTGGCTTTAACTACATAGTAAACTTGGTACCAGAAGAAGTAAATGTTGACTTTATCCAAAATCCAAACAACCTAAACAATCCACATATAAAATTCTAGTGAGCTACAAGCATATAACAACTACATGATTCACTCAAGTCCACCACAAAGCACATTCCAACCAGTGAAAGTCTAGTGCATGCAGCTGAGCTACTGCCTGTGCTGCTGAACTCCCTCACAAACTCCATAACAAACTACCATCACCATGTTGACAGACAACAGTCTTCTTTAAAATAAAGAATTATCAGCAAACCAAATTATTAATTCTCAATTGTTGAGAAGAATATGCATAATACCATATCTTTAAGATGACTCAGTGGATGACAACAGAAAACTCCCTACTCTTTCCTCCAGGAAGTCTCTCACAGCTGAACTGCTGCCTCTGTTGACTTCATGGGGCAAATGCACAACCAGGGACTAAAGAACACATTCTATTTTCCATAGTCCATATTTAAAGGCGGTGTGCACATATAGGCACAGACTGACCTACCGTTTATAAGGAAAATGTAAAGCAATGCCCTACTTCCTTTTCTCTTGACCAGAATTTCTCTTCATTTCAAATTTGTCTGCATTTCCAAGAGAACCAGAGGTAGATGAGCAGCTGGAAAGAAGAGAAGCATTTCTTTTCCTGCTGTTTTTATTTAAAAATCAGACATAAATAGTAAAGCTCAGATTTGAATGCATGAGCAGCACTCTCCCATTATTCACAATGGGTTCTTTTCCATTGTGTTTTACACTAGCCTCCTAAACTTTGTTTGGGAGAAAAAGACATGCTACTCTGTCTTACTCATCCTCACTACGTTGTATTCAAATCTGCAATTATTTCCTAATTGGGCATACTGTGTTTGCCAGGCCTAGTGGTACCACTAAACATTTGTGTGAAACAGACCTTGTCAATGGCTTGTTGTACTTTGGTAAGGGCCTCAAAATGTTCTGATGCGGAGATTCAATTTCCAATTAAATTACTATACAAATAAAAAAAACCAAACAAACCAAACAAAAACCCTAAGCAGCTTCACCTCCCATGAAAACAAAGTACAAATAAAATATTAAAAAGTTAAATATCTAATTGCAAAGGAAACGATTCCTCAAATCTTGGTTTCTCACACAGATGCAGAAAAGGTAAGCTGTAACAATTTACTCCCCAAATTTCTGTTTTGTTTGCATATTTTTTATTTCCTCTTCAACAGTCCCTAATGAAGCCAAAACTTTTGATAATCCAAATTAAATACAGTTCATCCACCCTTTCAAAAAATCTTGCAAGGATGTCATTTTCATTTCTCTTCTTTCCCTGTCCCCACAAAAAACCACAACTGCCAATATTCTGTGGTATTGCTTCCCAAATTCTCAGAGATATGATGCATCCACGGTCCTACAATATACAGAATAAGCACAGCCAGTAGAACTTAAAAGATACAGAAGCATTAGTGTGATAAGCATTGGAAGAACACATATAATTCCAGCCACCAATGATAAAAGCCAGCTGAAAGAGAGTTAGAATAGGCACAAACGATGACAACAGAACCATGCAGAGTATCAAGTGTATTTCTTTTAACAGCTAGGAGAGCTTAAATTGCTTTAATACACACAGCAAAGACTCAGAAGGAAAAAATATGACTATCATTTAAAAAATGGGAGCAAGAAGGGAGATGGAGAAATGAGTTGTGCCAACACTGTTCTTTTGCTTAGACAAGAACAACATGAATATAAACTGACCTTAAATAAATTTAAGCTGAAGAACGGGGAGTTCTGCTGCACATTAAAGCCCTACCTTCTTTAAGGAAAAAAGACTTAGTGGAATTAGGAAGGATACTATATCATACAGTTATGCAATACAAGGATACTAAACTCAACAACTCATGAAATACAATACATTCAATATTGTGTCTAGGGTCTTCTTACTTACAAAACAAAACCTTCTAATGAAAAGCTTTGTATAATGTAAGCTTTCATCCCAAAATGTTAATACTTTCCACTACCTTTGAAAACCACTTTATTGTGTTCGTAGCTGTGTTTCGAAAGGCTTTTTTTTTTTTCAAACTCTTCTTCAATGAACCCTGTGAAATTCTTACTTTTTTCCTAGAGCACTTTTAATGCTTTTGTTGACCTCTTGACATCCATTTACCCATTAGATGCAGGCTTCAGCTCATTCCTCTGCTGTAGGAATTCAGAGCTATAAACTGCAGACTGATCTGCCAAGGTATAGATGCTCTGACAAATGTACTTACAGAGTTCAGCTCTTCAGTTATAGAAACTCTGAGATAATGGCTTTTTCTAAAGCAGAGAACATTCCAACAACACAGTTACAGAAAGCATACTCTTACACACTGGCAGAGCTATTACAAACAAAATAATCTATCAGTTTATGTAAAAACTTAAATTCTGAATGAAAGACACTTCATAAATTTTATGGAGCTTTCCAACTCTGCAGTTTGCTATGGAAATGTGAGCATGTTTCGAGTGGGAGAGAATGGAGGGTAACACAGAAGACTTATTCTATGGCACTTCCCAAATATTTTATCCCACATACTACTTCTCTTACAGAGGGAAGACTCGCTTCTCTGTGACCATCCTACTTTGTTCAACAGTTATACTTCCACACAGTATAAGCAAATGTGTCCAAACTGTCTCGGGCCCTACTTACAGAATACAATGGTTCGCTTTTTAAATTAAGTTTTCACAACAGAAGTAGGAACATCTTCTCCTTCACACTAAAGCTCATAAAGTTTAACCTCAAAATCTTTGTGACTAAACCATGAGAAGTCTGCCTTACTCAGACAAGGAAGCTTATAAAGCTAACTCAACATTTGAGAAGTGACTTCTGTCAAGCTTTGCATGTAATCATTTAACAAATTTAAACGTATATTCAAGTGTATGAATAGTGACAGAAGAGACAGTTTAAAATGCACCATAAAACAGATAGTTTCACATGAAAGACATATCCATTAGTGACAGACATTTATTTTAGAATCAAAGCATCTTAGCATATGAACAGAGAATAAAAACAAACTTTCAAGTTGCTTAAGGAAGTAAGTAGAAATACCTTACTGTCAAGCTTTAGCATGACACTTCCAAGTCCTCTGATGGGCCGTGGAGCAAGAGCTTCCTGACGTTCCTTCACAAAATTCTCAACGAATTGCCACCAACTTTTACAATGGTTTGCCAAGAAGTTCAAAACTCCAAAATGAACCACGAGTTTTTTCAGTGCCCAAACTGTAACCACAAGAAGGAAATTAAGTATCAGAGATTTCAGACGAGCACCACAAGACTACATATCTATTCCATTCTGAAAGACCTATGAAAAAGAAAGGAAAAGACTTTTAAGTTTTATTTCCCATTAGAAACCACTCTCGGAATTTTCAAGTGGTTTTAATCTTCTCACTCACTTCACCGCTGGGCTTATCCACATAGCATTTAGATGACAGCAGAAGAAAGGTGGCTGCACACTATTCAATAATGCAGCTAACAAACTTGAACAAGAGCTGGGATAAGAATGTGTCATTCCATGATTCCAGTACAGTGGATTTCTCACATGTTCATACATACACCATGCCAGGTGACTCCATGTAATATACCACATTCAGAACTTAACAACACAACTTTTATGTTGCACATAAAAGATAATTTTCAGCCTAAATTCATAAGTTTTAGGCCTTTATACTGTTAAAGTATACCGACAACAGATTTATTGCACAGCACAGAAGCATCTATTTTAATCTTCTGCAGAAGTACTACTGAGAGATTTTGCTTTTAAGTATCAAAAAGTCAATTTTGAGATCAGCCTTTTGTCTTGGCAACATTTGATACTGAACTCCCTCTCATTATATTCAAATGTATTTTTAATAAAGCTTTCCCTTTACTATGAAAGACTATTCTCCAAACTAGATTCATTACTTACTGCCATATGTTAACTCCACAGTAGTCGGCAGTACACTACCTCATCCTGAAAAATTCACACCGTGCTTCTACCTGGAGATGTGTAAAATAACAGACATAGCCTAAAAGGTTAACTTTCACTATCCACAGGGCATTCATCGAAGTTCCACAATAGCCATGCCTGTGACAGTTTATGTTAGTTTTCGGGGAAAGCCAGTGCATCAATTTGCTGACATTTGGTTCACTTACCCTCTGGCACCACCATGTGGCAAATATAGGATTTATTCTCTTGAAGAAAGAATAATCCAACAATTTTTCTACTAAAATCATGTGTCAAACATACAAAAAAAGGAGAAAATACAGTGCAAGTGCCAGCACCAAACTTAAAGGCTAAAGTTTTGCATGATGAAGTGCAACTCATGGTCAATACACAAACTGCTGCTCAGCAAAATCGGGCAAGCTTGCATTTTACAAGATGAACAATACACCTGAAATGGCATTCTAACTTTCCATTATTATTTAAAAATTAGTATTAGAACAATATAATCTAAAATATCTGAATGCACATTCATTGCAAAGGTGTCAGGAGGTCCTACCGTCAAGCAAATGTCTGTAGTTATATTGGGTTAAAAAGAGGTAAGAGAGAAAAAGCTAAAGGAGGACTGTTAGTATAATATTGTGAGAAAAATCAAAAAAGGCTGCTTAATAAGAAATTCCAAACATCCCAGGAAGCAGAAAATTACCTGAAGACAAAAGAAAAAAAAGGATACAACAGAACAAGCAAGAAAGCAAATGAAAGATCTTAAAAAAAGGCAATACCAGGATTCCCAGGCTCACATCACTGAACAAAATGCTACAAATGTTCCATAACCTGGTTTACTGCTTAGCTTTTAAATCCATAGCAGTCTTTTCACCTTTTAATTTTATGGTTTAATTACAGTACAATTTTTCCACCCTCTTCACTAAGCAATTTTAAAAGATTACCTCATTCCATCGAAGTACAAATGCATTCAAGGAAAAATGTTAATGGTACTAAGATGTTTATAATAATCTAAATGCTGCTTCATGTGAGTCCTCTCTACCAATATAAGGAACTCTAGTGAAATTAACACCTTTCTATTTAAGGTTTTGGGAAGGATTTTTTTGGCATTTTGTTGTTTGTTTTTTGGGTTTTTTTTACATACTAGAAGCATTCTTCTTCAGGTCTCAGAAGTGCCTAAAGTTATTAGCCTCATTAAACTTGAGCAGTTGCAAGGGAGCTTGCTTTATAAGCCTTCCTATTTTCCAAATATTTTTACTATTAACTCTCCTATGATAATTCCAGATTATCATAATTCACCTTCTGACATTCCACTGTTCTAAATTTGGCCTTATCATTATACTTCTTATTTGTAATATTTTTGTGGTGATCCAGTTATATTCAGCTATATGCCAAGAAAAAGCACTTAATGGTCTAGTGTCACTGCTAAGGCAATAAGTCAGAAATATTCCCAAAAGTAATTTCTCTTTTGGCATAAGTTTATCGGTTGGGTGGTTACTTTAGACCTAATGACTGGCAGTAGCAGTATTCATTCGTTTCATTTATAGATATGGACTTTAATTTAGATTTGTCTAGCTCACGCTTAAAACCATTCATTGCCATCTGTCTAACTGCAGAACTGTTCCATCCATTTTTCCTCCCACCCAAGTAGGCATTTCTGAACTGTGGTTAAATCACTCCTTGACTTTTCAATAAACGAAGCCACATAAGCTCTGCTTCTAATAAGTCTAAAATTCATTTTCTAATTAATCCCTTTATCACTTTGGATTGCCATTTCTTGCAATAACTAGACACAAAAACACTGGAAGTTTCTTCTGTAGTAACTATACTGGAATGAAACAAAGGTCAAACCCCTCTCTCCTCTTACCCAGCATTCAGCTATTTATATGCCTAGCCATCACATTACCCTTGAGCTGCTGCTACAGTGCCACAGCCAAAGGTGCAGCTGTTCCTTTCACTGTGCCTCCAGGAGTTCACAGCCCCTTGAGCCCACATGGCCCCATAGCCACAATTTCCAGATGCACAACTAGATGGTTTACACTAGCTTTGTGTATTGTGTGCTGATCTCAAGGTTTTGGTAGCAGAGTGGCCTCTGGGGTGGTCCTTCATGAGGAGAGACCAAGGGGTATCTTGTGCGAGACGCAGTTCCAGGTGGCTACACCACAGATCCATCACAGGCCAAAGCTGAGCCCTGCAGGCACAGGTGTGTGGTGCTTTGGGGAAAATGTATTTAAGAAAGGGCACAAAACACTAGACCAGAAGAGGAAGGAACATCGAAAGAACACGTGACTAGAGAGGAAGAAAGAACTGAGGGATGAACAGAGGTAATAAAAAGACCAAGGAAGCAGAAGTGCTCCATGGTGGAACAGGCACACCACTCACAGGGACGAGAGCCTGTGGAGGACTCATGCTGGAGTAGGTATACCGCTTGAAGGGACTGTGGCCTAGGAATAAGATGCCTGAGCTGGTACCTTCCCAAAGGGACTCAGCTCATGGATAAGCCCACATCAAAAGACAGGAAGAGTGATTGGTTTTATGAATACTTGGCCACTATCTGGGGTCAATCCAACTTGTCCACAGAGCCTAGTAACCTATATTTGACAGAAATTAAAAGTTAACAATTAATTAAAAGAAAAGTTAACATGAGCAAAACTTCACTACTGAATAACAGCTGAAATATTCTTTATTTATAGGTGCAAAAATATGAAAGAGAAGACATCAAGAGGAAGAAAAACTAACTTCTCTAAACTAGAAGTATTTTTACTACATAAGCCATGGCATTCCATTATTTCAAGGAACTACAATAGTCAACTGACAAAGCAATTTTACAGAGTTGTCCATTACATGGTAACAGACAGTGCACATCAATCTTCCCTATCTGAAGCTAAAATTCATCTTAACAAGTCTTGAAAAAGTTTTAAATTAAAACTCAGACAAGCCTACAAGTCTTTTCTTCTATTTTATTTAACACAGTGCCTAACATTAGCTGAAGTCATCATTTAACAAATATTTCTAATAATTGGATTATTACCTGCAAAAGGCACTGGCAATAGCTGCACAATCCAAAAATTTAGCCAGATCTGAACAATGACGATGGCCCACACAAGTGTAACAAAGTAAATATCACTCGTTTTCTTTTTTCTAAGCAAAGATCCAATCTCAGGTCTTTGTCTGTTCCCAGAAGATGAAGAAGAGATAGATGGTGAAGCACGTGGAGGTTGATCACCTTCTGTTGCTCCTAAAACAAACACACGCAAACAAAAAAGTGGAAATTATCACATTAATATTCACCACAGACTAGAATATGCTCCCTATTTCTAAATTAACTTTTTTTTTCTGGGGCAGAGAGGGAGGGCAGAGAGCTGTGTTTTGTTGTTTGTTTTGGGGTTGGGTGGTTTTGGTAATTTCTCTAAAAGACAGCCTTGGCACTGATCTGCACTTTTAAAAGTCAGAACAGGGCTGTGTAAGCTCTCCCACATCCTGCAACACCATGCCAAGTAGTGCTGGGAGGAGAAAAGAAGAAAAGTTGCTACAGCTTCTAAGAGACCTCCTGTCACTGCAGATAAATTACAAGCCAAATATATTTTATCAGAGAACCATAAAACCATGAAAAACACAAAGTATAATTCACTTCTAAAAGAAATCTGAAGTCTTAAAATTAATCTTTGATTTCATTTTACTTCAAGTACTCAAAAAGGAATCTTAGATTTGCTCAAAGATCATTTAAACAAAATAAAAAATATAGAGCATAGACTGAAGAGAAAATTTGTGCCTTATAAATTTCTTACTATACTACTACTTTTCCTGAATAGTTACAACACAAACATAGCACTCATGCTGTGATCATAAATTCCTTGTAACACACATTAGTAACACCAGGCATAAACTAGTGGGTAACAAATGTTGTCATCCTCTCACTCCAAAGTTAGCACACATGAAATTCAATTAAAAAATGTGAACCGATGTGTTAGACATCCTTATACATGAACAGTAAATAGAAATTTCATGCAAAAATATTATGTTCAAATTAAAATCCTTGTATATAGAACATGGCAACTTATTATTCATTTAACTTTCTCGTTGGCAAGTCTGCCTAGTAAGAGCGACACCAAATCCATCTTCAGCCACTCTACGCAGAATCTCTCCCTGAGAACACCTTTACTGAGTCTCCATGCTGGTGTCAAAACGTGCACATTTCCAACACACCATTACTTGAGAAAAATTTGCACCCATAGTGGAGGAACACACACAGAGGAAAACCTGAAAAGTTACTCTACGCTGAATAATAAAACGCAATTTATTATGCTGGTACATACCACAGTTGGTAAACAATGAACATTACTTTCACTGGACTTGTGTCACATCAACACATCTTCTCCCATGAAGAAAAACTGCCGTGAAAACTGTACTACAAACACGATGCATGCACATCAGTCAAACAACTTGAGTTCCACACATGCGTTTCTAGCTGCAACGTGTCACTAAAGCCATTTCTAGCCTAAAGCATGGCAGCCTGAATGTGCAAAAAGACAAGACCGATTTGTCATACGTGTACAGTAGTGGTAAGTGACAAACTCCACATCCTCACACACCGGATGAACACTCTTCTTTTGCTGCAGAAGTCTGCACTGGTGTTCTACAAGTAAGTGGAACTATTTTTAGAGTTTATAAACACATCCCTCATCACACTAACACAATAATGCAGACCTATGGATTCACCCAGCTGATCGACACTGGGATGATGACAAACATCAGCTGGTTGCTGTTTACGTATTTGGTGGAACTTCGGAATGCTGGAATTACAGCATGCAACATGAAAGAAATAATTCTGCAAGCAGTTGAACACAGTAGAAGCTCCAGCTGGGGTGGTTCTTGGCAAAGCAGTACGTGTCTCAAAGGGATGATGGCCAGCCCTACCACACAAACTACACTTTTGAGAAAAAGACAAAAGTTAGTTTTTCATAAGAGAAGAGAAAAAGTTACCTGCAAACAGAAATTTTGCTAAAAAACCAAACTGTTTTTGTCATATGGAAGAGGGTCTATGATTCCCCTGTACGTCTCAGCCTGTTTTTAATGAAGCAGAGGAGTACTAACAGAAACAGAAACAAAAGGAACACAAATCTTCTAGCAGTATATCCACAACTGAGAAATCTCTTCTATCAATTCAACTTATTGAGCACTTCTTACTTTTCTGCTCCAAAATTAATATAGTCAACATAAAAAGTAATGTTCCAACATGCAGAAATTCAAATATTTATCAAAGAAAAGGAAGTCCTAAAAGCTAAAACTGAACAATATGCTGAAGTCTATGCCTAAGATTAAAGGTATTCAACATTTTTTGCCCAATAAAGTCCTTAGTAGACTCACCTTCATGAAATAAAACAAAAAAAAAACCCCACCACTCCTTCTTTTGGTAATGAAAAATTTGATAAGACTTTTCCTTGCAATGAAGAAAACCTTAATTAAATAACAACAACAGTAATGTTAAGAGCAGTACCAATTAAACAGCCTTATTCTCTTACAGTTTGCCTATTAAGCAAACTGTACACAGAATGCAAAACAGATAGCAAAGAGCTGAGGAGGGGGGGAAGAGAGAAAAAAAAAAAAGGCCTAAAAAAATCTTAGAGGACCTCAAGACATGAACACTTTTTCAGAATGCAGTTCCACAGCACTTTAAAGAAAAACTGAACTGGCACTGCCAACAACCCAGTATTCTCCCCATGACAAACACACACCTGCATCAGAACTGCCATTCAGATGTCTGTATCCTAAGTCAGCTCACAGAGGTGATCCACCTAGAAAGCCACAAAACTTGGCAAATTTAAAAAGTCACATTCTGTAGGCAAGATATGCTCTACAAACCAAGGCATGAGAGCCTTGTCAAAATAAATGCAGAAAAAAGACCTATCATTATAGTGATTCAGAGTAACTTCGGGTTCTGTAAAATCCCATTTAGTGTGCTTCATGGTATTTTGGAAGATGAAACCTGAAAAACACCTTTCTATCTTCCAGTCAATGAAAGTATGACTGTCTAAACAGCTAACACAATACTCAGTAAAGAACTGTAGCAAAATCCAAATGTATGGTAGTTCTTTGAACACAATAACAGCAAAAAAAGCAAATTTTCTGGCTGTCCTATTAAGACACGTTCTTTTCATTTACACAGTATGTTCTCTGTCACGTCAACCTCTTGCTGTCATAGAATTTTGAATTATTCTCGTTCCCAAGTAGAAAAAAGAAACAGCAACATTAACACAAAGTTGTCCACATCTTTCCACAATTTTAAGAGAAAAGTATTTTTATGCAGGTTTTTTTTAAGAAATCAAAGAAGCAGAGAGAGAAAGGGAGAGCAAGAGTCATGAATGCATCTCAGGATTTCAGTATCTATCATATCCAAAGCCAACAAGACAATAGAATCTTTCCTAAAAAGTACTGCAGTGGTATCTGCTTCATAAGCTGCAGACATTCTGGAAACTCCTGGAATACCAGGAAGGACCACTTAGACCACCTGCACTGGTATCGTTAAACTCCTTGCCCCCAGTACTCCATACCAGTATTCAACAACAAAATGTGGAAAAACATGAGTGTTCAGAAAAGAATATAAAATCAACACAACTAATTTCCCCTCATGGTCTTTCAATGAACAAATTTAAGCCAAACGGAGCACAGTAAAAACCATGAAGTATGGATTGTCCTACAATTGTTTTAATATAGTATAAGGAAAACCAAAAGAGCTGTAGGTTCTTAAGCCTGTAGGTAAAACTTTCTGCTGTACAAGAATAATGTTTCAACACCATTCACAAAAGATCCAAACCAAAGATGGCCAAACTTATGCTTAACATATCACAGAATAGAACACTAATTTTCAACAGATTGCTGCAAAAGTATTTTAACTACTGTTAGGAGTTAACAGGAAACTCCATATTTGTTCTTTTCCTGCTGTGCAGGAAAACAACAACAGAATTCCCAAGACAGAAAGACCCATCTGGTTAACTGTTTCCAGAAGATAAGTCAAGAAAACATTCACTATAAAAGAGACCTTTTTAAAACTGCTGTAGTTTTCTTAAAAACAGAATGAGAACTGTCTTAGAGAAGTGAAAACATTAAAACTGGTAAGTTAAAAAAAAAGAACACAACCACTTACATAGCACATTTGTGTGAGCTGATTTTTTTTGTGTTGCCAGTTGCTTGACCAGATTACAAAATTCAGCTCAAAAAAAGAAAAAAAAATACTCATTTCCAAAATTAAAGACGATATTTTGATTATAGTAATGTAAAATGTAGAAACAAAGCTAAGAAAAGAATAAGTCGTCTAAAGCGGCCCTTCTCACATTTAAAAAACAAGTTTTGGAATCTCACATTCTGTCAAGTTGAATGATCTGTTTGGTCTACTTGCAGGAAATGGATGAAACTTTTTCCAGAGATCTCAATAATAGCTTAATCTTCCAGTATAGCATTCCAACAAAGACCTACCCAAAAATGATGGTAAGGTTCAAAAGCAGTGATGGACATCTAAACACCTTCTTTGCAACTCTTTCAAGCCAGTTCTGTTATTGCAAGTGAAAGTATCATGTGACTCAAGCTACAATGTCAAGTAAACTCACTATAGGAAGGACTTTGACCACACCATGCTGAAAGTGAGGTCTTTTTCTTCACTATGATGTATACAAAAATTATTCCAGTCTGTCTGTACCTGGTGGAAAAACCCAGTTATATCATGTAACTGCCAACAAATCAAAAGGCTAGGAAAATAAGAAAAAAATAAAAAAGAACAAGAAAAAAAACCACTGTAAAAAAACCCCAAAACCATAATAAATCCTTCTAGTTAGGCCTTCAAAACATACAGACAGCCACACAAACTATCCTTTGCAAGACAGCTTTTATATTAGCATCTTCTTAACATTTTTAAAAACAGATAAACCTGATTCATAAGGGAAGTTTAAGTGGACTATTTTGGACAGCATTAAGAGATCGGGACTACTTTGAAATTTGTTCTTAATTCCCTCCAATTTCATGTCTTTAGAGCAAATTCAAATGTTTCTTACAGAGTATTCAGTCACCTGAGGGTTGGGAGGAATGCTCATTATTAGACTCATCTTCTGTCATTGAAATTGCCATGGCAATTGTTGAAGCAGCAATGGAAATCATCTGACCAGGAAGCTCTGCCCCTGTAAAATATATACATGTATGTAAATAAAGAAAAGCTTACGCTTTAAAATGTTTTATTTTCTGTTTGATACCCACTGACGCTGTCAAGCAACAGAAATTATACGGATAGACACTGTTATTTTTTCAGCATGCATTATATGTACTCAGTATGACCAAAGAGGAATGAGTGCTTTTAATTTTAGTATTAAACACAATTTTTGGAGCCAAAACTCAAAACCAGTTATTTGCTTACTGCTTTTCTTGCTAATGAACCGCTAACAACCAAATAATTTGTGGTTGCTGGCAGTCTGATCATTCAAAAAATTTTTATACCAGTTAATCAATGTTACTAACCAACTAAAACAGCAAGACAGGAAAAAAGTTTCCTTTACCAGGAACAACTGATGTTTATTTTTTGCAAAACTGACTCACAACAGGCAAAACCTATTCTTCTCGAAGTCTTAACACAAACCATTACTTTAAGAAACTGGTATTTTAAAAATGACTGGATACAAGAAACTTCCTGAATGGAGTTGTCTCAGTTTCTCTCATACTCAGTATTACAGGAGCTATTAAACCCATATATATTGCTCATTTCTTTCAAAATTATCCTCTGATTTCAAATATCATGGACTACATTTATGCTTGAAAATCGGGCCTGATAAATGAGTCACTACTTTACCATGGTAAAGAAACATCAGTCTATTGTAAACATTTTCTGTAAAGAATCAAAAGATTTACTTTCTCTCTAGCAATCCACTTAGAAACAAACACACTAAAAATCTTACAATAAATTCTTGAAATCCATGTGCTATTGAATTTACAGGGATATGGTCCAGATTCTTTCACATGACTTTACAGAACTTTTGTCTCCAACAATAAAAGAAACAGTGACTTGTCCTTACCAGAAGACTCCTTTCCATTCTGCTGCTCATGTAACATGCCTACAGTCATCAGAACAACTATAACCAGAAATACAGGAATTCTCCAGGAACCTGCCACAGAAGCTGAAAGATACAGTGTTGGGATTATTTTTTTTAACAAGAAAAATGACACCAATAATAAACTATACATCCAGCAAAACCTAGAAAGGCACCACATCAACCAAGAAAAACCTAGGTAAAGACTAAGAAGTGTCTTAAAACAAACAAGTTTTCTATATGCAAGAAGAGGAATAATAAAAAACACAGGTGAACAAGTTTCTCAGTGAATAAACCAAGTTGTTACTGTTCCTAACTTAAATTATTTTAAACTATGCTGATACAGAGAACAACTTTAAAAACAACTTGCAAAATTACATGAAAATACACACAAAATGAAAACATTTTAGATATCAGAGGCAGATTAAGTTCCTCCCAAAAATGTGTATTCATGTTAGATCTCCATAGAGTGGGATCGACCAGGGCCTTCTTGGGCTTTGGCTATTCAGCCCATGCTTGCAACGAACACAAGAATGTCAAAATTTAAGCAAATGCAAAGCTGCTATGTGTAGCTTAAAACCTCAGGAAAGCATCCCCACATGCTCAGAACAACCTTTGAAATCTGCTGCTAAATCAAAGAAAAATCATAAAGTGCTGCAAAACCTTCTATCATGATAGTCTTCTATTGTTTGCATGATACTTCCACCATAAACTCTGCTATGAGAATATAAGATGATAATCTGTTATATTTAACGTGCAACGCAAGTCTAAAATATTACTATAACCTTATAGTTGCATTAACACATTATATAGATTACTAACACATTATATAGATTACTGGCAAATGTATTTTATATTGCTGTTAACATGCTTGCTGACTACTGATAGAATTTTATTTTTTTTTCTTCTATTACTACTATTAAATGCATTTTAGAGCTTCAGCCTTGGTAAATGGCAGGCTGTCAATACAATAATAATAATAATAATATCATCACAAGTGAAAGTCTAAAGCCACCCACATGAGACCCTAGCCTTTCCTCAATGTCAAGGATTAAGTATGTGGTCTGTGGACCAAATAAGGGAAAACCGTGAGAACTACAAAAAGTTTTTCTCAGGGAAAACCATGAAAAGTACAAACTAGGTAGGAGGAGTGGAAGACACATGCTGCTCAGCATCTTGATACATTCTCATTCCCTACTCCAATGCTCCCTTCTGGACACATGCAGCCAGAATTACTGAGCAGAGAAAACAGTGTGCACTTCAGCCAAGACTCCATTATACAGATTTACCAGGACAGCAAATGAGGAGCTTTGTTGACAGAACCTCCATGAACCCATCAAAATAGTAACTTTTAGTTACTCACCTAAGTGAAAGAGCAGCATAATCCAGACAGGAACAGAGACTGCTTTTAAATAACGTTCAGTGCTTACATTCCACTTGAATGAAACCATCAGAAGGTAACCAACTACCAGTGTCCAGATCTGTACGAAAAAGACACACAGAGGTATGTATACATAGATGAAAATAGAGCTCATGTACTCATGTATGTGTGTACACACGTGTACACCCCCATAACTGTCACGCAGAGAGGACTGAAGTCAGCTTCTAAGTCTTTAAGAAGCCCGCATTTCAATTAACTACAGGAGTGTTTTCTCCAGGTAGGAGAAATACAAACTTATTACGAAGCGTAAGGGCAGGCTAGTACGGTTCTAACATGAGGGGATATACATGCTTTGCTGGGCACAAACCCTGAAGGAAGGTGATCTTACACCTGAGATCAAGTAATTACTCTGGAACTATTATGAAAGGTGAGAACCTAAATGAAACGTGGTCATCAGTGGCACCTGTAGGGCCACAGGAAGACAGAGCACAGCACCACTTGTTTCAGCACAGAGCAGTTTGCCAGCTCCTATGTTCCCATCCAAAGAGACAAAAGGGAAGCACAACAGAAACTGCTGTTCCTCAGCAGCTGGTCCACAAAACAGGGATGCCTTTAAATGACTTGTGACACATAATTTTATCATATATTTAACTAAAAAAACCAAGGAGACAAGAAGGCATCAGTAACAACATATCTAGAAACAGAAGCAATCATTTTGGGTTTGCTGCTTCTCACTGCTTTCTACAGCTCTTCTCATCAGATAAATCACAATACACAATTCTAATTAAGAATCCTGAGATGAAGAATTTGAGCTTGAAAATGCTGAAAAGAAGGAAGCAGTGGCAACAGGTAGTGAAAAGCTGCTACTCAGGAGAAGGTATGAAATAAAAGAAGTACAAAAACCTGTAAAAACAAAAACTCAGCGTTGCATTCTTAAAATAAATAAAGACACTTATGGCTCAAATTCTTCAAAGATTCCCTACCCATGACCAGTTAAGTATACCTTCAAATTTACACTTATAAATCCATAAATCCCAATGAATTTTTAAGAGAATTCCTATTAACAGCATTTGCTGAATCAGACATCACTGTAAGAAGTAAGACTGCACAGGCAGAGATACAGAACAAGTAGTTAGGCAGGACACACCAAAAGAGTTTTCACCTCTTTACCCTGCACTGTCTGCCTCATGCTGAAGACCCAAGAGTCCCTGTGAAAAGCAGGTTTGTATGACTACTCCCATTTATCTAATTAGTGTAGAGGAAACCTTAATTGTACGGAATCAAACAGACAAGCAGTGATGGTCTCTGGTAACTTCAGAGGGATTGATCACACATGTAAGATAATTTAAAATCACTTAAGATATGTGAGCAAAGGTATATCCTTTCCATACTAATCTTTTTAATTGAAGCACTAACTTTTCACTGCTATCTAGCTCTAACTTTTCATCAACGCAGCTGCAAATTGCTTATGGCCAAGTGTGGACTCTAGACAAATGTCTAAAACTAACATAACCCATGGACATTAAGATTGAAGTCATACACAAACAAAAATTTTTACTGGAAATGCACAGCAGCACTCCTTTAACAGCATAGGTTTGTAACAAATTCACTCACAAGGCACTTCACAGCACAGCTGTAATTGCAAGAGATAACTCATCACAAAGATGCTATCCTACTTCCTAATATCAGCTACATAGCACCTTTATACGATCAATCTTCCAGCATCAAGCAGATTTTTCTCTTTGGCTTTTAAATTTAATGATAAATTACAAATGAGAGACTCAGTACCTTCAGTAATTTAAACTTTCTGATTAAAAACAAGACAAAAGTAGGAGGCTAAGAGGGAATAAGACTGTTCAACAGATAACAGAGCCAAACACATTGCACTTTTAGCCATGCACGTAGCTGAACATTACAGGATTTAGGTATTAATAATCTTTTGTGTTCTAAGTTAAAATATTTGATCAGTTCTCATTTCTAAAAGCTTAGCAAATGACTCAAGTAAAAGCATTTACTTCTACTGAATAGAGGGAAATAGCTTACTTTAAAATAAACAAGTTGCCTTGTTCCAGAGATTAAACAATAACAATCCCGAAGTAGTGTAAGAAAACCTATGTAGTCAACCAACTGGTACAAGAAGTTTAATTTCAGTGACACTCTTTACTGGTTGATGTGATGGCCAAGCACTTTCCTACACTGCAAGAACCACTGCACAGGAACTAGGGTAGCCTACTTCCAACAATTCATAGTTGAAAGCAACTGACAAAGCAAATTAACCTAAATTGACATAGACCAGGATTTCATCCCATATTATGTTGGCAACAGAATACTTTCGTTTCTTAACCCTTTAAAAGCACATTACACAATCTTTCCCACAGTTTTTCTGGATAGTCTCCAAAGGTTTTGGCTACAAGCGCAGGACAATATAAATAATCTCTTTACTATTATATGTCCTTCTCAACAACTGGCATAATTGAAACAAAAACCAAAAGATACTGCCTACTTTCATTACAATTAAGCTACTGCGATTAAATAAAATTCTATGCTAGACCAAAATGCCTATAAATCTGATTTATAAGAGTATAGAGCTAACCAGGTAACTAATTCATATATTTCAGACTTTGCAGAATGCAGTAGCTACCATAAATTATTGATTTATCAAGCTGTAGTCAGTTTGCAGATGCCTAAGTTTCACCATGTACTCTGAGATTTTAAATCACTTTGCAATCACAATTGTTATTTACAAATGTGCATAACTCCCATATATCACACCTTCGGGACAGTTTAATCCTGCAAACTGTCCTTCCTCCTTCCCTTGCTTATCTTAATTGCGTGAACAGACAGCAAAGACCTCATTTTTCACATCTCCTTTGCATTTTGTAGCATCTTTCACAAATTGAACAAAATGTTGCTTTGCCTTTGAAGTAAAACTGCCTCCTTCCCTGAATAAGTAGATGTAACACTGCAGTCTTGGATTTTAGCATCCATTTCTGTGTTAAAGTCGTAAATTTAAGAAGGCAGATTTAAAGATGCCTTAGACAAGTCTGAAGGGCTTCAGTTCTCTTTAAATTGCCAACTGGAGACAAAATTACATTATAGAAAGATTAAGCTTTTATGTTAAACTCAATCACCTGCTTCAGTGATTTTTCTTTTAAATTTTAGTGTTGGAAAGTCTAGGATTTATCAGAATGACCATATCACTATTACTGAAAGTCTGTTTCCTGTTACTGTTAAAGTTGAAAGACCTGAAAATCTGAACCACTCTTGGCTTTAGCATCAGTTTTCAAAAACAAACTCAAACTCAACTTTTGACAACATTTATATTGATTTATATTGGAGAGTAAAATCCTTTATTTACACGGTTCCCTCCCTTTCTTTCCTATCAACAAGTTAATCTCACAGGGGGAGGTTTTACAGATGAGCTCATTTAATAACTCACTGCTACTGAAAGCGGCAGTTCATTCTCTCCTACTGCCAAGCTGGGCAGTCCCACCTCTTCTGCACAACAGCTTCAACATTCATCCAGCCAGCTCAAGCTCCCTAAGCTCATAAAAAAACTATCTGTAATTCAGTTATAGCAAAACAGGCTCACAGAAATATGACAGGCACCAACGACAGGGCAACTGAAGCATACGTCACAAGTGGGATAAGCAAGAACAGCTCTTCACTGGTAGCAAAGCTGTTGGAATGATTTAGTCTTTCTTGGAATGTTGCCCCAACAATTTAACATATGGCAGCAAACACATTTCCTACCTGTTTCATGTGCTTTCTCAGGCAAATGGTGTGCTTCCTAGGGTGGTCCTATGCAGGGCCTGGAGTTGGACTTCAATGATCCTTGTGGGCCCCCTCCAACTCACGAGATTCCATGATTCTATGAACCACCCCACAGTAAGCACAACAGTGAAGACTGAGAACATTAACTAACAGCTACTTCTTTTGATATATGCCCTGCTAACCTTCCAAAAATTTTCAGTTTTTTAACAAGTCATGACCTACCAAATGAGGTGTTTCAACTCTCATTTTCTAGTTGCTACCCTCTCCCTCAGCCATTTCAAAGTGGTATTTTTTTCCAGGCTGCTCTTTTCAACTTGAAAATTATCCAGCAAGGTTTTTAAGATTTGGTTTATGTTTTGTTTTGTTGTTTTTTTAATTGAGATTTAAATTTAAAACTGTTTGATGAAACTACAGAACTAATTCAAGTTGCTTTCTATTTTCCACTTTGTTTCAGCATTTTGAACCAAGAAAAAGGCCTAACTACCTCATCACTTCCCTCTAGCATTTTGAAATAAAATTTTCATTTGAAAATACAGATTTTCACTAGTTTTTCTTGAAATAGAAAATCCTTATAAACACATTGACTACACATTAACACAGCACTTTCTCAAACTTTTAGAACTGTGCTGTAGCGCGAAGCTGGTTGAAAGAAGTGATCTTATGACAGGAGTTCACCATTTCTGTATCTTCCTCCTCAGCAGTGATGCAGGCTGGCAAAGGAAAACACACCTACCACAGAAGCTGAGCAGAATAGTGTTGGACTTGAAAAATGCAGCAACACACAGCACTAAATGTACTGCTAAAAGCCAAACTGCATTTGGCTTAAAAAAAAAAAAAAAATCACACTTTTCTTCAGCTTTCTGTTAATTTGAAAATGGTTTCACAAACAATACAGAAGATAATAAGGAGGCAAGTGGCGAATTATGAAAATGCCATTTTTACTCCAGTTTTCAGAACCAAAATTAATTTCAGGTGGCTATACTGCATATTCCTTAGTACAGAAGATGAAATATCCCATAGTGTGTAGGGTCTGGCAGAGTAAGAATGCATAACTGTCCTTCATTTAGCATGGAGAAAGCTTTTTTCAAACAGATCACACACGTGAGACTATTGTTCACCTCAGAGCAAAGTCAACCACCTCTTCCCTTCACTAAGGAAGCCATCATTTACCTAAACCAGGTTCTAAGTGAACACAAGTAAGTTATTCCTTGCCCCAAGTCCAAAGGACTAAAAGAGTGCACCCATTCTGTTTCTTCTAGAACCTCCAACTTTGACATACATCCATGTTGATATGTTTGGCATTAAAACACACAGACTACTAAACCACATGAAACAGAAACATGGTGTGAGATCACCCTTTTTTGAAGGGACAAAAGTATGAACTTATGACTAAAACCTGTGGGGGGCGGGGGGAGGGGCAAACTGAGTATCAAAATCTACACTGCCACACATGGGTTGAAGGTATTTTCAATGTGTCCTGCAATGTTTCCTACACTGTGAGTTTAAGAAAGAAAACATTATATATAAGATATCCAGAAGATTGCAGCTACGGATGTTGAAAATATTTCTCCCTTAGTTCACTTCTCCTGTCTTAATACAAAAGCTACTTATGGGAAATTCACAATAAAAACACTATTCAGAATCAAGCTTATCAAGATTCACTTGCAAAAACAGATTTTACAGAGCACATCAAATTCTTTCCCTGCAGACAGAGCACCACTGTCTGACAACCTTCATGGTGACACTTTTGCAAGAGATGGCTCCTCAACACACACAACTTCTTCACTTTCTTGTTTTATTATATAGACCATAGTTAAAATTTTGTTAGACAGTTCCAAAACGATAATTCCTTTCAGAGGTGGGAGAAAAAGAAACATAATTGTGCTCAAATACATATAAATACCAATAAATAACTAATATTATGTAGCATATATCATTAGGCTTTAGGCTGGTGTTAGCTTAGAGTCTGGGGTTACAGTTCATGCATATAAATCAAAACAAGCTCCTAAGCCTCTTCAAGAAAGGTAGCTCACTGCAGGCTCTTCCAAATCTGAGGGTGGGTGTGGAAGGGAAAAACAACAGTAGAAAATAAAACATTATCAACATCTCAGACTTTCCCTGCCCCTCCTCACCATGTTTTTAAACAGGCCACATGTAGTCTCTACACAGTTTATCTCAATCAGGTTGTGAAAACAAGCCAAAATCTGTGGTTTTGGTAAGATGCGTTTACAGTCAGTACCTGTCTGTATGATTTACAAGCCAAGATACCATAATAATAAAGGATTATTATTATACAGTGGAAAGAATACTTCAGCGCTTTTTCAGGTTTTGGTTTTTTTATGCTGGGCAAGTTTTATAAAACTGCAAGCCTGCTTTAAGAAGAAAGAGAAGGAGAAAAAAACCCAGCTACCCAAAACACTCAAAAAATAGAAACTGTATGCACATCAAAAATCAGAACTGTTTTTCTCATTGGTAGTTATTCCCACATTATGGTCAAACTATGGTCAAACCCTTTCTTTTGCTAGAAGAAAAACTGCCCCATCAGGTGAACTTGACAAAACATAGACGCTTTTCTGCCTCCACAGTAGAACTGTGGAAGCCAAACATCTCAGAGCATGTGACTCAAAGCATTTGCCAGGAAGCATGCTTGAAAATTTCAGTGTGGAAGGGCTACTTAGGGACTGCTGACATCTAGCGCCCACACAAATGAAGGTTTCCCCAGTGGATGTCTTTAATAGATTCTCTCATGGGGAACAGACAGTCAATCGGCCAAAACAGACAACACGTACTTTCACAATATTCCAGTGTGGAAACACCACAGAAAATGGTGTTTCCTGATTTGCCCAGCTTGTAGTAAGGATAAGATTGTGCAATTCCTCTAACTGCATGCAAACCCCTAGAAGAACATGAGCTGTAGCTAGTACAGTCAGAGATAAAAAAAATACATTGACACAAACTTATGAGTACACAGTTCTGACCCTGACCAATAACTTGTGACAAACCAAGGAAGAAAGGCTGGCCAGCAGTAAAAGATTTTGACAGCCCGGTAATCAAGTTCACTACAGAGAATTCTGCTCATTATGATTACATCAAATTTAATTTACTAAGATGAACTTCAGAGGCAAACACAGAGCAGCTGTATAATTCTTTACATCTGCTGGGATCTACAAACTATCCATTTTCCAAACAAACATGAGCACCTGAGCTCTTCTAAAAATAAAACAAAAAAATACAACTAATAGCTGGCATTTGCTGTATATTACTCTAAGTGTAAAAGGTAAGCCTAAAGTAGTTTGAACTCTTGCCACAAAGCAGAATAATCTCCTATACCTTAGGTACAGCGCTGGACACAGGTGTACTTCCTACTAAACTCTGGCAACAAGGCTAAGGTATGCTACCTGTAAGGGTAACCACGCTGAAACTGCTGCAGCATAAAAGCATGTAGGGGTATATTCAGTCCACTACAGGACAAACTGTCCTCCTTCCCAAGAAAGAAAAGAGAGTAAAACATTCCCATTTCCTGTTATATGTAACTGAAGTTCGTGTAGGGCCTTCCACATAAGGCTCCTGCAAACAACCCACAGAGAAGGCTGGAGTCAGAGCAAGGAACTCATTGGGAATTTTTAACCAGCCTCTAGATTTAAGGCCCAGCCTCTAGATTTAAGGCCCTACTACATTTCTTGAGCAAGCTTCTTCAAAGATGATGGAGGAACTGTAAAGCACAAAGGGAAGGAAAAGGAGACCACGGGAGTGAGATGCTTGCAAACTTAAGATCTTGTTCTTCAAATGCAGTGTTTTGCAATCACCTATCAAGCAATCTAATCATGGAGGTACCTAGGATTGCAAATTCCTAAATTGCAGGCTTAAGAACCACAGACAGGAAAGCAGCCATTTCCAAATCTTTCGCTCATCGACACTATGAATGGCTTTTCTGGATTTGAGGACAGCAGGACAAGAAAGCTCTTTAACATACTGGTGCCAAGATACAGTTTACCACACCACTATTACATGTAATTGCTGCATTTGGAGAACTGGGGGTTTTTTTCCTGGAACTTAAGAGGAAAATTTCTGTCTCTGTATCATGGCCTAGTAGATACCATAAAAATACCTTTAGTTAGAGAACACAAACTAGTATTCCAAAAACCCGTAATTCTCATTATAGGCATCCACTCACTTCTCTAGTACAGCAGAGGGAACCAGAAAGGGACAAGACAATGATGCAAACAGAAGGAACCGTGGAGGATTCAGATCCCGGAGAGCAGTACAATGGAGCAAACCAACTTGCAATATTCGATATTCCTCTGCAGCTAACAAGAAGAATATATGCATGTAAACAGCGTCCTGCAATATAACACGGCAATTAAATGGCTTTAAAATGCTTAACTGAAGTTAAAGCTGATACTATTAACCGATCCAGCTCAGGGCTCCTCAGCAGAATGGATAAAATTAAGTTATCCTGCTACAGCTCTGAGATAATACAAATCAAATAACCACAAAATTAAAAAAACTGGAATAGGAACACACTGTAAAGTATATAGATGATGCCAGGCTGAGTTAAAGTTATTTACAAAGGAAAGTCCACAGTTTCTTTTTCATAAAGGGAAAGAAACATAGGCAGCTTGCTTAGAAAGCTACTGCAACTGGTTTGCTTAGGGAAGTCTATGGCCAGTTACCTGGACACAAACACAAAATTTACCCAAGGAACTCAAGCCTGAAGATTTCTGGAAGCTTACTATCTTTGGCCCGGTAAAAATCTTACAGCAGTTCGATGAACACCAGTGTTAAATCAGAAACACCAGTGCAAAACCAAAGCATCAGAGACGGCGAAACAAAGTTGCACTGAGCATGCACAATGCATTACAATCATAGCTATAAGGTTAAATCAGTGCAGCTTCCTTTAGTGCCTTGATATTTACTCAGTGTAAGTATGGCTTAATAAAGAAAGTTTTAATAAAAGCCTGGAGTTAGCCAGGTCTGTTAGTGTAGCAATATCACCGATTTGTTAAAAATAAAGCGGGTGGGTTAATGCAAAGAAAAATCTTAAACTTATCAAGTAAATTGTGTGGCAACAAATCAAAGCTTCCCACCAGTACCAAGCCATGCTTAGATTCTGCCACTACTCAACTGAAGGTAAACACGATTGTATCTTGCCTCGTGTAAACAGAGAATGCGTCTCTACCTACTCAGTCTCAATTATACTTCTGAGGACAAAACAGACCAAAAACTCACATCCCCTGACATCTTCCACCATATGCCAACACTTTAAAACAGAAAGCCAAGAAGATCTCATCCTCCACTGGCTACCTTCAAGAGACAAAGTACATTCTTCAGCCTATTCTATTCACAGTAGAAATAGCTCAAAATATCCTCTGTCAGTACATTCAGGAAGACTATTACCCAAGGGGGCGGCAGTATTTTGTTGCTTTAAAAAATAGAGCAGCTTTTAAAGTCTTTGATCTCAAGCAATCAGAGCATGCAATTGTACATCAGGATTTAGCAAGAGCTCAACTTACTGATCTTCCATGCTTTCACATATCCACTTGCTTCTAATACGTAGTATTTTTTGCATTTTCAATTATAACTAGCAAAGCGTAAATGAGTTTTGCCAGAAGTTTTAACTAGTCTACTTACTGAACAGAACAGGGAGAAAGAGTCTCCCAGACTTTGTCACCATAAGTTAACATTTTACAGTTAAACAACTTTACTTTTTAACGTTCAGACTTAGCTTGCACCGTTTGGTATTTTAAGAACGGGAAAAAAAAACCCAAACAACCCAGTACACTGAGAGACAAGCCTTAAGGTGCCTTCACCCCCGCCAGGTCGCTTGTGGAGCTGAGCTGACATTTCACAACACTTTAATACACACCTTAGAGCTCAACAAGCCTCGATGTTTGCCCAAGAGCTGGGCTGAGTCACTTTTTACTTAACAGCATCTCCAAACCGGGGCACGGCTAAACCACGGGCGCGGAACCCCGACACTCACTCACCCACTGGCTGCTGAAGTAGTCGAGCCCCTGGCAGATGAGGCGGGCGGCCTGTGCCAGCAGCACCTGCACGCCCAGGGAGCTGCCCAGGCAGTACAGTCCGTAGAGCAGCGGCCCGCCGGCGCCCAGGAGCAGCAGGAGCCGCCGCCGCCGCAGCACCTGCTCGCCCAGCGCCTCCACGCCGTAGTTGGCGAAGCAGATGGGCAGCAGGAGGGCGGCCAGCAGCACGGGGGTGCGGGAGCGGTGCAGGCGCCCGAGCCAGCGCCGCCCCAGCGCGGTCAGCGAGGTCTTGAAGGGGTGCAGGAAGGTGCCGCAGAGCACGGCCCAGAGCAGCGGCCGCAGGAACGCCTCCAGGATGAAGTACACCAGGACGGCGGCGCCGCAGCACAGCCCCGCGAACAGCAGCGCC